>JAEQBH010005211.1:0-404215 GCA_016808115.1 Tetrastigma voinierianum
CAAGGGTAGAGTTGTAATTTGTCAAAATGGGATATAAATGTCATAAGATAATAAGATTATGTGCCGAAGTGAAATATGCATAACTTGTGGTGCAAATAGAGGAGAGATGAAGGACTAAAGGGCAATAAAAGGAAACTTAAGTCAATTAATACATTTTTGATGGCCAAACAAGGCCTTATGAGATGAGACCAAATAAGACCAATTTTGGTCTCTCATTTGGGCATTTTGGAGGTTCATACGTGAAGGGAGAAAAAGAAGAGAATAAGAAGAGGAAGAAGAAAAGAAAAGGTATGGATCACTATGTATGAAAAGAAAAGGTATGGAAGCTATGATGATTTTGTATGGAAAGTATGGACTCTTGACCTTTCGAGTATGACTTCAGAGGATTCATATGGGATTGCATAGACTTCAGGTTTAGTTAGCACCCTTCCTAACCCTAGATGTATGTTAAACCCTAGATTAAGATGAGAGGAATCCTCCCTTGAGTAGGGATTCTGGTTTATGATGTCGGATACATGTTTGGGTGAGCAGAATTTGACCTAACTTATAAGTTATTAAGTTTGAGCTTGGAAACCTAATTGATCTCTATGATTGGTTTCGCTGAGTTAACATACTGGGAGTTGCTTTAGTGATACTTTTGGAGTATTTGAGGTTTTTGGGTTAGATTTCTGGAAAAAGTGATGAAATGAGCAAATTCTGGGCAATGTCGAGGGTCCTTCGCAGCAGCGAAGAGACCCCTCGCAGTGGCAAAGGTCCTCGTAGCAGCTAAGGATCCCTTTACCGCAGCAAGGCCGAGAGGGAAGGTCAGCTCACCGGTCGCCGCAAAGAGCTACTCATTCACAAAGTGATTGAAATGTTGTGTTTTTTGTTTCGCTTTTATTTTTCTCGTTGTTCCAAGACTTGTCTATTGGACTAATAAGAACCCTATAAGTGTATGAAAGGGTCCATACATGTTTGTAAGGTAAAGTAAAGGAAAAATTACACCGTACCTTGCCGAGGTGGAGAGAACGTAATGCCCCTATTATAAGATAGTAAGTTACTGAACACATATAATTGTAGGAATGCCTAAGACCAGATCTTAAATGACACGACACTTCACGCGGGCAGCACGCTCGAACACCAGTTCCTCTAAGACTCTCGCCAGTGTTACGACACTTTGTTACGTGACGCACGCTCGGACGCTGTCGCGCGATTCCCGCTAGCTGGCTAACACTTCGGCACGTATGCACTAACGCCAGCACACCAGTAGGGCTCATCACATGGTAGTTCGTGCTCGAATATGTAAAATGTAAATGTACGCTTTTGTATATGTATTTGTAAATGGGACTCGTGTCCGTATGTATTGATACTATAAACACCACTACTTGCAGAAGCCATTTTTGTATCCTTGGATATGATATTTTGATTCAATTATAAGACTTGGGCCCACCAACGTCTGAAAAAGAAAGTAAAGAGTCTCATTCCAGTCTCGCGACCCCTTCATTCGCCTAGGCGGGCGTTGGGGGCATGACAATCACAGCTAGGCAAACTCCTACAATGCGAACACATATACATTTCCAAAGTAAGATGCAACCCTAAGGTTTATTATTGAATATGTACTCTTAGATTCTTCATGTTTTCAAGTCTACATGAAAGATGATAATGCAAGCAAAGACCTTTGTAGACCTATTGGCTTATCCACCTAATATCCCTCTTTAAGATCTATCTCCTTATCTCTGATACCAAACTTTCACACCCTAATTTTTTTTTTCTCAATTATTGAACTTGTTGTGTTTAGGTGTTATGGCATGCCATCGATAGGAATGAGAACCTGTGATAAACACGTATAGAATCACATTCATAAACTTATGGAGAATCTTTGTAAACATTATATTACACAAAAAGTAGTCTTTAGTATACAACCTACACCATCTTGGTGCCTCCACAACCCCAAGTCCCACTATGGATAGCCCATACTAACAAGGGTACAAAATGGGTGTTAATTACAACATGAATTAACACCTCAGCCACCCTTGTCACAACTCTCCTGTATATAAAATGTTGGGAGGAATAGGGTGAGTTCACAACTCAGTAGGAAAATTTATGGTCATACTATGCATATCTAGTTAACATGAATTAAATATAAGACAGGATGCAAGATCAGCATGCTTAAACATTTGGTGAATTTGCAATGACAATAGATAAGCATGCATATTGCAAATAGGTTCATCTCTGTTTCTCTCAAGTTTTCTCTCATATGATAAACTGTCATATCCGCACCATTGGAGATATTATTCATTGATACTCCAAATTATACTTGTACATCTGTAATTACTTTTTGGGACTCATACCCAAGGGCATCCCACCCCGTGTCTTTAGGGACTACAACCAAAGGCGTAATCCAACCCATACTACACCCATACTAAGGTGTCTTCCTCGAGGGATTTAGGACTTTCAAATTTAGACCCCCAGTCCCACATAACAAGTAACATGTGATGATTGTATATCTCAAAATATTACCCAATAGCAACTCTATTTTATCATTGATTTCCATTGCTAACCAATCTTGTACACTGACCACATCATAGCCTATGTCCATCATAGAAGTCATGAGTCTCTCGCTATAAATTCGATTCTTTATGTTAAACAACCAATCACACTAGGGCAATAAGGGCAACAAAATATGATGCATTTTTACTAGATACATGTCAAGCATAGAGATTGCAACATACATAGGCACTAAAATGGTATAAAATTCTCTACCTTACTTTGTTTCGGCCCTTGAAATTCCTCTATGTAGAGAATCCCTTAGCTAAATCAAGAAATTGAAATAGAACAATCTAATTTAGGTGAACATTTACACAAAATCACATAATTAAAGTCAAGAGAAGTTGTGGAACCCTAATCATTTGGTTCTTACAATCCTAATTTCCCAATTCTTTAACTTTCATTAATGTAGATTTTCCCATAGTTAGAACTAGTTTAATCCCCTTCCAATGGAACAATTAAACTTAACCCATTGATTAGATTTAAGAACATAACCTCAATTAGTCTCATAATCACTAAACCAATTTCCAAACTCAATAATCTCCATAACCTACTTTGCTGATTTCTCTTCATATAACCAGCTTAAACCAAATAATTTGGAATATATTAGCTTTATTATATGATTAACTTAATTAAAGACAGTTTAAGCTAACTTTTTATTTCCTTTAAACCAAGATTTATAATTAAATAGCATCAACTAATCATTTAGAATAAAAACTACCAAGATCACATACCTTCTTTTTCTTCTTCTTCAAGATCTCCACCCTCTCTCTCTAACTTCTCTCTCTAGGCTTCAAAAGGTGTAGAGAATGGGATGAGAACTAACCTAACAACCCTTATGTAACCTCATTTAGCAAGCTTGAGGTGGAAACTTTGAAGTGGCATACTTGAGGGATGCCACCTATTATCTTTTCCCTATTTTTGCAATTTGGTCCTCCTATTGTTTAGTATTTGAACTTGACAACTTGTCACATGGTTCTTGAAGTTTTCTTGTTCATAAATCAACCCAAAATGTTATTACATTTAGTTACTAGGTTATCATAATTAATTATAACCAAATTTAACACAATTAAGACA
Source organism: Tetrastigma voinierianum (assembly GCA_016808115.1). Classification (NCBI taxonomy): domain Eukaryota; kingdom Viridiplantae; phylum Streptophyta; class Magnoliopsida; order Vitales; family Vitaceae; genus Tetrastigma; species Tetrastigma voinierianum. Next base: position 3,604 of record JAEQBH010005211.1, read on the forward strand.
CTCACTTAAGCTAGACTTAACTCCCAACGACGCTAGATTTAACTCAAGCCAAACAGAAAACGGCAGTTTCAATAAAGATAGCAATATTACAGGAGATTTGGTTAGTCACCAGTTACTCAACCTCCCGGATTACTGAAAGATTCCAACAGTCAACCAAGGATGAGTTGAAATGTCATGTGTTTCCGCTAAGCAGACCTGGTCACGATTAAATGCCCCGAACCACACCTCATCAATCCAAGGGAGAAACAGTTCGAGAGACACGAGCATGATCGTTATTGATAACGTGTTTACTAGACTTATCAAATCAACGAACTCATGTTCCCGCTTTCCAGCCCCGCGATCCTCACACGAACACAAATCAACCACTACCGACCTCATTTCACGGACTATCCGATCACGAAGGAAGGCTCATGGATTTATTGCCCGCACATCCTTCCTAGCCGGCCATTGCCTCTAAGAAAATGGCCAACCAATAATTTCCCTATTGATCCCTCACAGCTTGATAACACATCCTCCCATGAATCACGTACGACCGCCTCTGCATCAATCAAATGATTCTCGAGGTGGGAAGATCTCTATTAACTTGGCTATCCAAAAGGAAGAACAGGCCCTAACACACAAATGAAGCACCTAATCACCCACTTTCCATAAAAAGTGGACCATCCTCCTCCTTCATAAATAAGGAAGGGGGGGAGGGGGATATAATCGAAAACTGACGATTACTTTCCTTGCGTTTATGTTCGACTTAAGCATTGAGAGGCAACAAGACACCACTCAAGCCGTTTTGTTTTGTTTTCATGGTGTCTCGCTGCTTAAGTTAATGCCCGACGATTCTGGGTGACTATGAGAATCTGCATAACAATCGAGTCGTCTATGGAACCACCAAGCAAAAAAATCTCATCGACGACTTGTGAGGGCTTAGCTACTTCGGCTATCAATCGATCCCCCACACCTCGAAGCTTTGGTAGTTCCCGCTCACTTATCCAATTTGTCGGATCCTATCGCTATGGCTAGCTATCCAGCCAAATCGAACTTTGAGGACCGCCATCAGCCGTGTTAGGATATGGAAACTACAAGAAGAGCAGCGACAGATGGCTGAATCATGAACTGCATAATCCATTTGTAGTAAGAGGAAAGATCACCCATGGCTTGTTTTCTGTAAGAGTGATCTGGGTGAAAATGCATGAGGGAGCAGCCATCTTGCACCTCCGATCAAACAGAATAGAGGTAAGGATCCCATCCTACCAAGCGATAGTGATGCAGCAGCAGACGATGAGTTATCCTCTGGTAGCTCTCCGTTACCTGATCTTTCACCCCCAAAGAACAATGTGGAGGCTGAATCAAGAAAGAGGCCCCCGCGCCATTCCAAATGTCTGGCCGGTATGCATCACCAAGCACGGAGAGAAATTAGCAGAAAGCCGACGACAACTCGGAGCAGCCCTCGGTGTCAAAGGCCCACGCGGCAATGCGGGCGAGCACCACCACTTCCGTTCATGTATCCTACCTTCGGGGCTGCACCCGCCCGCACATGCTTACATCTACCACTATCTAAGGGCCTGAAGACATGCTATCCTCCCCGTTGGGCCAGCACATCTTGAGCTACGAACCGCCCCGTGGCTTTGTCATACCGTCTTTTGCCATGTATGATGGCTCCTCCGATCCGTATGATCACATGCTGCATTTCAATCAGGCAATGATACTTAATGTGGGAAACGACCGCTTACTATGCAAAGTGTTCCCAGCCAGCTTGAAGGGGCCTGCCCTGGCTTGGTTCCTGTGAGACCCCAAATAAAGTAAACCGATAGACACAGGTTGCAAACCTGGAAATTCTCTAGATCTCGAATGACGACACGTATCACGCCGTTGAATTCCTCTCGCGAAATCTAGGTACACACTGATTTCAAGTGGAATTCCCAGACTGGCCTAATTTCAAGTATTTCGAGGCAAATGGAAAAATGATAGGCGACACATGGCATGAAAGTGCATGCCATGTGGAAAACTGTGAGAAGACACTTGGGTTCAAAGGCCAAATGTCTTGGTTTGGATTTGCATGAGAATTGGCTTGAGTGGAGGCTAGGTGTCCAAGGGAGATCATGCACGAGAGGGAGTGAATTGGCTTGGTTGTCATTTGGCATAGAGAATGCTAGGTGTCAAGAGGGTGAGAGAATGTGTTCTCCACCAAGACACTATCAATTCGGTGAAAAGGAGAAGGAGGAAACTGCTGGAGAGTTCTCTAAAAAATTATGCCCATAATTCAAGAGAGAAAGAAAAGAAAAGAGAATAGAAAAGAGGGAAGAAGAAAAGAAAGGAAGGAGAAAGAAACATAAATAGAAGAGAACCAATACCGGTTAACAATGTACAACAACTATAAGTTCGATTCAGACTTCCACGTAGGGGTCTTCCTACCTTAGCTATTTCTATTTAAGAGCCATGAAATGGCTATGAAAGGTAGCCCTAGCCGTGGCCGATATGTTAGCACGCTTGGCGTAAAACCGCTGATGTCGTGACCGGCTTGGTCCTTGTAATTTCCAAAATTCTCCGAATTGATCTTGCTATCAAGTAGTGTTGGGAGCACTATTTTTTCGATTTTGAGAAGAAAAAATCAGCTTTGGTATATTGTTGCTTGTATGATTAACATGCACTTTCAAAGTTGGGAGTACTATTTTGAGTATTATTGCTTCAGATGACTAACATGCGTAATTTTTCGGTTTAGACTCAAGAAAATCGCTTATAATATTATTGCCGATGATTAACATGCAAAATTTTTTGGGTTTTAAAATCAAGAAAAATCGCTTTATGTATTATTGTCAGATGACTAACATGCGTAATTTTCTCGGGTTTTTAGACTTAAACAACATCAATTTGGTGTATTATTGCTTGAATGTAAACATAGTAATTTGTGAATATACACGCTGATATGTGCATGTTTGATGATTTCACAATATGATACTTAAGATAAAGCATGAATGATATATATGTTAAAATAGTTTTTATTATGTACGTAACATGAGATTTTATGCAAGCAGATTGCATTGCATGTGCACGAGGACAACACGTGAATCGGTGTGAGTGCACAGACATGGATTTTGAATTGTTTAAATTCTGAGGGTCAGTCTAATATATTAAATTTCTGGAGGGCTGTCCATCATATTTAATTTCTAGGATTGTCCATTATATTGTACTATCAATGACTAGTACAATATAATATCATATCGGAGGGTTGTCCAATAGATATTACGATACCGGAATTCAGAGGGTTGTCCATAAAATCGGAGATTGTCCAATGTTTTTAAATAAAACGTTTATCGGAGATTGTTCACTATTTTTGAATAAAACAGTTTATCAGAGATTGTCCAATGCTTTTGAATAAAGCGTGTTATCGGAGACTGTCCACTGTTTTTGAATAAAATAGAATGTTGTATAGGTGTGCGGCGGCCTCATGTGAGAACCTAAATCTATGGCCCACTTAATGGCTAAGACACACACCGTAAGGAAATAAGTAGGCATCGGGGTGTCCGATGTCTAGAATTACAAAACAAAAAGCTTTTATTTTGGAAAGGGTCAAGGGCGGGACGCCTTACTATTTTCTTCACACTTGCATAGTGTGTGAGGGAGCCGCGAGCTCATGATTTGAGTCATGAGGCATACCGCATTCATGACATGTGGACATCTCAGCACAAAGAGAGTACGTGCATTTGAATGTGTGTGATTGTATGTATCGCATTGCATGTTGCTCTTAGGTAGGAGTAGCCTCTGCAGGAGAGATATCTACTAGGCTTTGCTCACCCCGTCGTGGGACCACTCTTTCAGTACACGAGAAGACTCGGGCCCTTCGAGGCTATGAGTACCGAAGAAGGTCAAGGCGGCCTTGAGAAGTATTTTTGTAAAATATATTAGAACAATCTAGTTTTAATATATGTTGGCATGTAAAAGTGTAAAAGAGTTGTACATTAAACTCTTGTAAAACATTATAAGAATTTGTATATTTGTAAGAAAAATATACAAAAAGGCGACCACGAATATTCAACGGGTTAACAAGTTGTCAACCGGACCCTCGGATTTTAGAGGGTCATAGTATGGTATCTGAGTATACGGATACCCGGGATTTGGGGCATCACAATTCCATGAACTCCCACGGAGATCTATCAACTCGTTCAGTGAGTTATGGGTTGCATTTACTTCCCCAAAGACTGTTCGCTTTGACATAAGGGAAATATCAGCCTTCCGTAAACCATCTTCTAAGCCGGAGGACGATCCATCCGCGATTTCACTAGAAGATTTGGAGCGGGTCCAACATATTGATCGAACAAAGATGATGGTCCGTCCTCCAGACCTACGAAGGAGCTTTATGCCGACCACCCCATTCTTCCACTTGCTGTCTCTAGATCTGCCTGCAACAATGGAGGAATTGTACATAAGGGCGGATAAATATTCAATGTTGGAGGACAATATCCGAGCAGCCTCTCAAACCGTGATGATCACATATCAAGCGGCCAAGCCGGCGGCTGGGGGCGGTCCCGAATAAAGGGTCGGAGTAAAGACCGGAAACACTCTCGAGACTAGTCGAGAGAAAAAGGAACCGCGATTTACCCCTCTAAGCATCTCTTCTGGACTCCTTTCTCTCATCACAGGATCACCGACTTCAAATGGCCCACACCAATTCAATCAGATCCAGCATAGCGCAACCAGTCTATGAGATGTGATTACCATAGGGACCATGGGCATGAGACCAACCGATGTCGAAGCCTGAAAATTTTTGTGGAAAGGTTAATCGAAATTTGCCACACTTAGGAGATATGTTTGACGGTCCGCGGAGCGAGGTCGCCTTGAAATTTCGAAAGAATAGCGACAGCCCAGAAGCTCTGCTGAACCTCGGCCTGTAAACTATATACTAGGCGACGGATTAACGGCGATGTCGAGTTTACAAAAGAAAGAAATTTGTTGCGGCGGCCCTGGCAGAGCAGTGAATATCATCCGTATCCCAGATAGCAACAAAGCAATCAAACCAATTGAAGGCCCTATATCCTTTCCCCTTATTAACCCATCTAAGGTCATTGCTCCTCACCATGATGCACTCGTACTTACTCTATATATTAACCATTTCAGTATTCTTTTGAGTACTAGTTGACCCTAGCGGCGCGTGAGCTGTTACATCTTGCCCGCCTTGAAGATTAACATCTTTTGTGAGTTGAGTTCGGTAGCGGAGATCCTGTCGGGTTTGGAAGCGACCCGCAATGCGATGGGCGACATTATTTGGCCCCGTCGAGAGCAAAATTTCAGTAGTTCGCGAGGTCTTATTTTTGGTTGTCAAGGACCTGGGCCTTTACAATTCCATTGTTGGCCAAGCCTGGCTAAATGTGATGAAAGTCATGCCCTCGACCTACCATCAAATGATCAGCTACGACGTCACGGGGCAAATTGACCTCTAAGCATCGACTAAGCGGCTCGGCAGTCTTTACCCGATTGTCATTATAGGGCATAGAAATACAAAAGCTCCTACAATCTAGCCCTCGAGACCTAGACCTCGGAGCCAGAAATTCTGACTCCTTTGCCCAAACAAGGGCGGAGGGACAGAACAATTCGGCCCTTGGAATCAATATTCCTAAACAGACCAGATAAAACCACATATGCTAGTTCCCTCCTATCCAATGGGGAGAAGGAATGAATACAGCAGGTTCTGCTCCGTAATATGGATGTATTCGCCCGAACTCACTCATATATGGCTGACATTAACCCCGTACATGCCTCTCACAAACTGAATGTCATCCCTTCAACCAGGCCGATTAGACAGAAAGTGAGGCATTTCCACTCGGACCGTCATCAGGTTATTCAGGCAGAAGTGGACAATCTTTTAAAAGCAGGATTCATTAGGGAGATAAAGTACCCAGAGTGGCTAGCCAACGTGGTGGTAGTCCCAAAAAAAGGTGGTAAATGGAGAGTGTGTGTGGACTACACAGATATCAATGAGGATGCTCGAAGGAAACTGACTACTTACCTCCAGATAGACCCGGATTGTAGCGCGTCGAATTTGACGAGGATGTGTCATTCTGAATGCCTTCTCGGGATATCATCAAATGCCCATACATCAGCGAAGCGTGAAAAAATAGTTCATCACCACACGCGGGGCTGGTACGCTACAATGTGATGTCGTTTTGCTTAAGAATGTCGAGGCTGACGTGTCGAGGTTAGTGACCCGAGATGTTGGTGCTCTTGGGAAAAACCATAGAGGTTTGGTGTTGACAAATATGTTGGTAGAATCAGAGGCAGCGGACATTAGCTTGCAAGAGGCTTTTGAACTCCTAAGGGCATCGACATGGCTCGATCCCACCAGTGAGCCTTCGAATTTTGTGCGGGCGATTCTTAGGTTTCATGGTGACTCGGAGGGGATAGAAGCCAACTCCATTTCGGCTTAAAGCCATTTGGAGTCCGGCTCCCTTACGGAAAAGGGTACAACGAGTTGGTAGTAGGTTGGCCAAGCCCGCTGCAGATGGATTTCATCTCTCGATTCTGAGCTGGCTTAAAGCCGTTCTTTGTCACCCTCGAAGTTGTGGTGGACTGGATGGAGATGTGATAAAAGCCTCATGGCGATCAAACATCTCTGCTGTAGACCTCTAGTCCTTACTAGCCTGGCCAGGCAAAGCACTCTTCGTATACTTGGCAGTTTCGGATGTCTCCAATAGTCTTTTCATGTTGAGGAAGATGAGAATAGACGAGGTCGATATTTTTGTCGACAAGTCCTTAATAAGCCTTGAAACCTATCTGACCACCTCGAGCAAGCGACATTTTCCACCGAATTGCTTGACTAAAACCGCCCATACTTCAAGCACACCCCATTTGTTATGCTCATGACCTCCCTCTTGGAGCACCATTCATGAGCCTATGGGCAATTGAATTAAAGCGGGTGGGGTGATACATGCTTGAGATTGGCTAAAGGACATGTTTTGGTAGATTTTCTAGCAGAGATCCCCCAATCCGGAATGAGCCTAGATAGCTTGAACTGGTGGACCCTTAATGCAGTTGGGGCATCTCGGAGGCTTCGGAGCTAGCCGGTTTTGCAGCTAAATCTCAAGTAGAGAAAGATTGACGACGATCCGTTTGGGCTTAGTGCCTCAACCAGCGAATCAAAGTATGAGGCCATCCTAAGCTGGAATTGAACTACTTAGCTACGGTGTCAGCCAAATGACCGATTCAAAGTGATTCTTAGGCGAGTGGTAGAGACAAGTAAACCTAGTCTACGATACCACTAACTTGTGACACCTCCTTTTGGTCAAGCGCAATTGGCGGGTCAGGAACCGAATCGGGATGCTCCGTACCAGCTAATATGTGACACCCCAGCCCGGCGTGATTGTCGAGCAAAGGTGTCATATATATATATATATATATATATATATATATATATATATATATATATATATATATATATATTTTAACTTATAGCCTCTAAGTTTATTCATTCATATAATGTTAAACATTTAACTTGTATTATATTTTGTAGCAGCGAATTACAAAATATATACAAGCTCCATATATGGAAGTGTTCAACATTTACAATATTTACATTGTTTACAAAATAAACAAAATTTCATATACAAAATAGACCAAAAGGTCTTCTAGTGGGCACCTAATGATGCGTGGCCTTTGACTGCTGATGTGGATTGTCCTGTCCTCTGGTTTCCTCTTCTGTACCTACACGGATGAAAACACCCGTGCTAAGCTTTACACTTAGTGGGAATTAATACATATGGATGACCTCTACTGAGGGTCTCCACACTTCTATACAAATGCATATACTTATGACACATATAACATTTACATATACTTATCATTTCTTAGTTATATACTTTTTCACAACATGTTTCATTTCTTATCATATTTCATATACTTTTCATGTCATCTTGTACTTTACTTCTTGTTCTTGTAACTGTATACTATCATTGCATAGCAGTGCTATGCTTCTCATATTATGTCATATATTCTTTACATTTCATTTGCATATACTTGTCATTTTCTTTTATGTTTCATGTTCACAAATACCTTAGAAGCGGATACGGGAAATAACTATATTTACCTGAAGGTACTATCACTGTATGAGACAGTGATCTCTATCTGTATATACCCGAAGGTATCATCACTGTATGACACAGTGACCTATGCCATGTAATATGTGACCCAAACGGGGTCGTATATACCCGAAGGTATCATCACTGTACGAGACAATGACTTATGCCATGTAATGATCCAAACGGGATCTATGTCATCGACAAGCTTGGGCCTCGATGTCTGTGTATCTTTGCGTGTATCTCCCTATAGGCATGCCTATCTATCCTTCTACTAGGTTCAAAGCAGACAATCCGTGTTTATTTTATGTTAAGTACATATCTCATATTATGCATGAATAATTATGATTACCACATATGCTTACTGTTTTTCATGATTTTTGGACCTAATGTGAGCTCCACAATTTTATCATTCTATATATGGCTGGATTCTGGACTCAATGGGCTTTCCATAGAGTCCAAGAACACCCGAAACGGAGTTCGGACGAAGAAGTTATGACCTTCCGAAGTTGGAGGTCACACGTAGTCAAACCCAACTGAGTTGACCTGAACTGGACGAGCTAAGATGACCTGTCTAAGCTCAATTATTGTCCTCCACAGACACATGAATGGATTCTTGACTCAATGGGCTTTCCATAGAGTCCAAGAACACCCGAAACGGAGTTCGGACGAAGAAATTATGACCTTCCGAAGTTGGAGGTCTGCGTGAATCCAAACCCGACCAAGCGACGACTGTGGTGACGACCTGGCTGGCCGACTGTCTGGCGGTGCAGCTGAGGTGCACTAAGTAGGAGCTAGTCACTGGCCGAGGTGCACTGGTGGCTGTCTTGCTTGAGCTACCTTGTCAAGGAAAAGGGCCATAACTTGGAGGCTCTGGGATAATAAATTGAAATTCAAATCCTAACATCAAGTTCATTTATGTGGCTACAATTTACCAGAAGGACTCGCTGCCAAATTCCCTTTATTTCTTACCAAAAATCAGTTCTAAGGTCCAGCTAATGCGTGTGATCAAAAATAGGGAAATTTTCTTGGTTCAAATTGCAACCATACCTTTCCCAAAACACATATATAGGAGCCTCGAGGCTCTTGCAACTCAACCACTAACAAGAAATGAGTTTGGGGGTTTGGCTTAGCCTGTCCCACAGCAAAATAGGGTTAAAGCCATTATCTCACTTTCTATACAAAACTAGACAAATACCATACCAATCCATAAAAACACTAGACTTCCATATTAAATCCATACAAATATTCATAGTTAAATCTGTGATCTTAACCACTTCCTTCTTTCTTCTCTTCTCTTCTTCTTCTCTCTTATTCATTTTTGCTCTCTCTTTCTCCAAGACCAAAATGAGATATTTATCTTGGTCTTATCCTTATTTGATCTTATCCCCTTTTTATTTCACTTTGGTCCTCCAACTCTTCTAATATTTGAAAATCAATTTATGATATGTTTACAATAGCCTCTCATTTTCTCTATTCTTCTTAATTTAACTTATGCATATTCCTACTTTGGCATATGAACTTATTAAATTATGACCCTTGGGTTCTGAATTGGTAAATTATTAATTTACCCTTAACTTTTGTATTAAATCCAAGTTTTGCTTATTTTATTTTTATCTTTATTTTATTCCGAAAAAATATACTTTTACTTTTATTATACCCTAAACATGTTATAAAATCGTTATGGTATAATTTGGGGTGTTACATTACGACATACAGTTGAGGTCGCGACAAGGAATTCATCAGTTCAGCAGTTTTTAAGTTGTGACCTGATTGATAACGTTGCGACAACTCTATAAGGACAAGGCTTCAAGTGTGTCATGACATCCTTGTGATCAGTCACGAGAGAGAGAGAGAGAGATTTAAGACTGCACAAACGACGTCGCGACAAAGAAACAAGGTCGCGACACAGAAAGATGTCTAGGCGAACAAAGTACATTTGCTCTGAGAAAAGTTGCTGAGACAGAATTATGGTTTCAAAGAACGAGGTCGCGACATTGTTCTATATGTCGCGACACCGAAAGCAAAGAACCTAACTCGCGACATACTTTCGAGGTCGCAACCAGAAATAAAAGCAAAGTTGAGTAAAACATGTTGTGACTAAGTTGGCTTGATTCGCGACGAACGAAATGGGGGCACCACTGGGTGCGACACGCTTTCTGGAGTCCGCGACCGGAAAAGTTGAATTGATGGGAAACTGTTGTGAGTAAAAAATGAGGTTGCGACAAGATTGGAAGAAAGAACGGTCGGGACATGCTTTTGAGGTCGCGACTGGAATAGCATTGAGAAAAGAAACTACCTTATCGCGACAAGAAAACAAATAGATCAATAATTGGAGTCTCAGCTTGCATGAGGTCGAGAAAACTAGATATGATGTTGCAACATGAAAGGAAGAGTATCACGAGGATCAAAATGGGCGACAACGAAATAGTGTCGTGACACAAAAATGAAGTGTAACATAATCCATTAAAGGAAGACGGTCGGTCGCTGACGAAAGTGTGGTCGCGACACAAACACTTGGAGACCAGAGAAGTTGTCACGACGGGGATTAGATTGGCTTACAACAAAAACGGTGTTGCTACAAAGAAACTTTGTCGCGACACATAATTCAGCTATGGAAGAAAAGGCCCGGTGCGATATGGAGTTATGGTCGAGACACGATGCTTGGAAACGAAGTGGTCGCAGCGAGTGATCACCGCGCGACTCAACGGTCGACAAGGGAATTCATGTAAGCCACCACTAACGGAAGAAAACTGCAGAGAACAAAGTCGCGACAAAGGGTGAGATCACGGCTGGCGGTGACTTGGGTCATCGATGTGAAATCAACTTGGAGGCCTTGGATTCGAGGCCCGATAAGAAAGGGTATAATAGGAGTTTTGCACCGGCACAAGTAGTTCTTAGAAACCAAGGCAGGAAGAAGAAGACTCAATGGTATAATTCTAGAGTAGATTTTCCTTTCCTTTTCTTTTCTTTTCTTTTTCTGGATCTAAACCGATGTCTGTTTGAATGTTAAAAGTTTGGTTAATTTTCATTTTTGTAACTTTTCCAATTACGGTCTAGAATCAGTAAGTTTAGTGATTTTTGGAGTCGTTTCTTCCCGATGGATTATGATTCTGATGGATGTTCTTGATAAATACTCCATTATCGATTGTGATTACATGGTGAAGGGCAACTTCATTGGAATAGATGGCATTGATTAGAGTCTTTTCTTCTTGAATTAGAAAATTTTTCCTAAAATTGGGATTTTATTTGTGATTGATGTTGTTCGTGAATTGAGTTGTTCCCAATAGTAGTGCAGAATACATCTCGAATTTATTTTCTGCTACGATTTCAGGCAACCCTCTGAGTGACACAAAGATGGAGATTCCTGAGAGCTTGGAACATTTAACTTGTGGGTATGTTAGACTATCATTGAAGAACTAAGGAGCTCCGAGAGTTCATTTCGATAAATTTCCAATTCACTCATAGTTGAAGTTGGAAGGGGGTAGATTACATCAATTTAACTCATCGGAGATTTCACCTTAATGTGGATAAATCTTGATCCTGTGTTAACTAAGATCTAATCAAGGAAACGGAAAAATCCAGTGGATTTAAAGGAGGAGTCATCAACTTGATTTGTAGAGGTTTTGCGATGACCCAAACTTAGGATGCAAAAATCTGCTTGATCTTAAAAAATGGGTATGAAGTATTGAAAAGAAAAATACTAGATCTTATAAGAGTAATTACGAATACAAGTAAGCGATTAGATCCTTTGCTTTGAAAGAAGAAGGGACCTCCCAATTAGTGAATAATGGAAAGCGATCAGTGCATTACAAGGCATCTTTGACAAATCCAAATCCAAAAATCAGGATTTAGAGAATCAATGGGTTATAATGCGAGGAATTAGTATTCATAAGGTTTCATGTCGTGTCCATTTCTAGCGAAGCGATTGATCCGATTTATTTTGTTAGTTTAATTCAAATTTTATTTTAATTAGATGAATGTAATATAAGATTATCTTATCTTTTAAATTTCAGTTTTCAAACCATTAAAAGGAGGTTCAAATAGTGTGGATCTGGAGTAGTTAGGGTAGTTGATCTCAACATTCTTGTCAATCTACGTAGGGAAGTATACGGACTTACATCCATTTTACTACTTGTATGACATGTGCACTTGTAGTGTCATAGGCTAAACCCATTAATTCCAGAACATAAAATCAGTTTTATTCATTTTCAAACAACTCTATTCAACTTTGACATAGATGCAGGAAAATTGTAAGGGTCCTGTACAAGTGTTAAATTGAGTGGTTTAGTCTATAATTTCACAGACGAACAAGTTTTATGGCGTCGTTGCTGGGGATTGAAAGGATTTGAATAAATCAATATTTTGACAAAATGGAGAAATGCTAATTTGGACATTTTTCTTTATTGTATAAAAGAAATGCACAAAAAAACGGTTTTCCACGATGGTATTTGCATAAGCCCTTTGCTCTTTCAAAGCTTAAAGGATATATGATTTTGATGATACCACTATTTACGATTAATCTCAATAATACTCATTTCGGAGGTTAATTAATGCCATGAGGGAAGCGAAAGCGGATCACATTTTCTGTAGATACTTAATTGGAAAGAACACTGAGGAGCTTAAGGAAAGTCAGCATAGCAGAAAAAGCAACCATGGTAGATGAAAGAATTGATCAGACAGTTGAACAAGAAATAGCAGCAGAAAGGCCTCAAATCCAAGATACAATGGAGGATTTTTGGAGGCCTATCATCCAAGCAGAATACTCAGCAGTCAGACAACCTGCTATAGAGGCTAACAACTTTGAGCTGAAACCAGTCACCATGGTTCAGCATAATCAATTTACTGGCCATCCCACTGAAGATCCTAATGAGCACCTTGGCAGATTCCTCAGGATGGAAAATACAATTAAGTTGAACGGTGTGAGACCAGAGGTGATAAAGCTACACCCTCTTCCCGCACCATAAGAATGTGCATCCACATGGTATGAATCATTACCATATGGCTCTGATTGATACATGAAGAAATTTAGTGGAAGCATACCTAGGCGATTTTTCCCCCATCCCTCACATCCTAAAGAAGAGGCAGATCATAGTGTTCCAACAGGGAGGATGAAAGCTTATCTTTGCATGGGAAAGGTACAAAGAGGCTGCCCAAGAGATGTCACATGCATGGCGCCAGACTGAAGACTCAAATGGATATTGTTTACCACTCTACGAATGATACTTCTAAGGGTATCATAGATTAGCTATGTTATGGGGCATTCAAGGAAAGTGCGAGAGGAGGCAAGGGATTTGATGACGGACCTAGCGAATGTAACATGAAAGCTCCCTCTAAATCTTCAAGGAGCAACAACAGAACAAGAGGGAGTGGGGTCATTGAGCTAAATAAGATGACTGCCATGGAAGCAAAACTTGATGCTATAATGCACAAGATTGATAAACAGGAGAAAAGACTGCACTCTGCTCATGAAATTGGAGTAGTGGAAAGAGATGGGATAAGAAGAAGTGCTGAGGGACCAACTGAAGGAGATCCCTATCAAGTTGAGGAGGCCATGTACATGAATGAACAAAGAGATTTATCACTTCAGAGCTGAAATCGAGCTTGCCTACACATTATAATCCAACACTAAGGAACCATGAGAACTTCTCATATGGTGGAGGAGCATCACAGGGCCCAAGACATGGGCAGAATCTCTAGTAAGGGTATCAACCATCAAGGTTCCAATAGCAGCAGCAGCAGGGAGAAAATAGAAATGAATATCAAGGTCAGAAAAGGACCCAACCCTTTGAGGCAGAATCACACATGGTTCATAGAGGGGGGATAACAAAAGGCTGCTAAACCTCCGCGTGAACCGAGAAACTTTTTATGAGTTGGAAGGTTTTAAATCCGCCTTCAGTTTTCCCATACGAAACCTGAGTGCTTCATTAAGAATTTGGAAACCGCAGGTTGGGCGAGTTGGCTTTGACCTTGCGAGAAAGAGACCAGAATGCTTTCCTAGTGACACCCGAATCAAAGATTGTATAGCGATTCAGCTAAGGAGTGGCGGGAAATGAGCGACGGAGTAGAGCGAGAAAAAGAAAGAAAAGACGACGAGAAGAAGAAGTGGAATGAGAGGACGAAGGACGGTCGAAGCGGACTACGGTGACTAAGAAACAAGTGCAAATTGAACAGCTTGGAGTAACTTGTGAGCAAAAACATAAGGAGAATATTCAAGCTTACACATTTGCAGTTCCATTCCCACAAAGACTTCAGAAGGCAAAAAGGGAGGAACAATTTTCTAAATTCTTGGAAATATTCAAGAAGATAGAAATTAATATCCCCTTTACAAAGGCAATTACTCAAATGCCAAATTATGCCAAATTTCTGAAAGATATATTGAGCAAAAAGAATAAGATTGTTGAGGAAGGAATAGTGAGTTTAACTACAACTTGCAGTGCAATTATTCAAAAAGAGTCTACCAGGAAAGATGAAGGACCCAGGCGGCTTTACCATTTCCTATTCCATTGGGAAATATGAATTCAAGGAATCCTATGTGACTCAGGTGCCAACATCAACTTGATGCCCTTATCAGTGGTACAAAGGCTAAGTTTGGGGGAACTTACTCCAACAGCAATCACATTGCAGATGGCTGATAGGTCCATGGCATAACCAGAAGGAGTCCTTGAAGATGTGCTGGTCAAGGTAGGGAAATTTATCTTCCTTGTGGATTTTGTTGTTATAAAGATGGAGGAGGATACCCAATTTCCTCTTTGTTGGAAGACCTTTCTTAGCAGCTGGGCGCATGATCGATGTACAAAAGGGTGAGCTAACACTGAGAGTGGGAGATGAAGCAATATAATTTAACCTCAACAAAAGCTTGACACAACCTGATGTTGATGCAGAAAATTATATGGCTATAGATAGCATTTATCCATTCAGTTTTGAACTGAACTCTGACTGTAATCTCCAACATTCTATCAATGAAAATGAGATGAATTTCTATTATCTTAAAAGTGTTGATTATATATTGCTGCATTCCAGATTCCAAAACACGGAAGAGTGCGGGTTTGATTGAAAAAAATCTGAAAAAATTCATGCGATAGGAAAGAAAGCAGGCGAGCAAAACAAGTGCAGAAGGGTTAATATTGAAAGAATTGTCTAGTCATCTGAAGTATGCTTTCTTAGAACTAGGAGGGGCAAAGCCAGTAATTATATCAGCTGCACTGAATAAAAATGAAGAACAACAGCTGCTAAGAATTCTTAGGAAATATAAGGAAGCAATTGCCTAGTCAATTGAAGACCTTAAGGGTATCAGTCCTTCTATTTGCATGCACAAAATCCTACTGAATGATGATGCAAAAACATCAGTTGAACACCAAAGGAGGCTGAACCCTGTGATGAAGATGTTGCAGAAAGGCTTGAAATGGCTAAATGTAGGATTTATTTATGCGATATCGAGACGGCCCCTTGGGTGAGCCAGTTCATGTGGTCCCGGAAGGGTGGATTCCTTTGTGACCAGAGAAATGAAAGAATGAACTGATTCCTACAGAAGCGTGACAAGGATGGAGGGTGTGTATAGATCTGAAAAGAGTGAATCACTATGACCAGAATATCATTTCCTTGCCTTTCATTGATCAAATGTTGGATAGGTTAGCAGGACACCCTCACTTATGTTTTCTTGATGGATATTTTGGATATAACCAAATTGCTATTGCATTTGAGGACCAGGAGAAAACTACTTTCACATGCCCTTATGGTACTTTTGCTTTTAGAAGAATGTCATTTAGGTTATGCAATGCTCCTGCTACATTTCAAAGATGCATGATGTCTATGTTCTCAGATTTGGTAGAGGAGGTTTTGGAGATATTCATGGATGACTTCACAATTTATGGATCTAGTTTTGAACATTGCCTGCAAAATTTGGGAACTGATGCTTCTGAGTGCCGGAATGAGAACTTAGCTTTGAATTAGGAAAAATGTCATTTATGGTATGAGACATTGTCCTTGGGCATAGGGTATTGCGACGGGGCTTGAGTGGACGACAAGGTTTCCATTATAAAGACTCCTCTGCCACCTACAACAGTCAAGGGAATAAGAGGTTTCTTAGGACATGTTGGTTTTTATAAAAGATTTATCAGAGACTTCTCCAAAATTGCAAGACCATTATGTAGGCTATTGGAAAAGGATACCAAGTTTAAATTTGATGCAGCCTATCGATCTTCATTTGAAAAGATCAAATCCATATTAGTTGAAGCTCCATCATGGCCAAACCAGACTGGAATAGTGAATTTGAGATTATGTGTGTGCAGGTGATTATCTGTCGGGTATGTGGGACAAAAGCTAAAAATGTTTGGGGCCATATCTTATGCCCGTGAGGCTTCAATGGAAGCTCAAGAGAACTACTCAACTACTAAAAAAGAGATGTTGGCCATGGTATTTGCATGTGAAGAGTTTAGGCCATATATATTGCGGTCCCATGTCATTATCCATACTGATCATGCAACAATTAAATATCTTATGGCAAAGAAAGAAGTGCTTGGGCGGTAGGATGGGTATTGTTCTTGCGGGAATTTGATCTGGAAGTCGGGACCAAAAGGGTTGTGATAATGTGATGGTGATCACTTGTCAAGAATTGAAAAGACTGCGCATGAAAGAAGAACGAAATTAGAAATTTCCCAGTGACAGTTATTCAGGTTATCATTCCAATCATCTGGTATCTTGACATTCTCGATTTTCTAGCTTGTGGAGTTATGCCACGGAGTCGATTACTGTGAGAGAAAAAGGTTGAGCGACGGCTATATTTTTTATATATGGGATGACCCACTATTATTGAAAGAGGGTTGATATGATAATGTCAGTGTGTGCGGAAGAAATTAGATAAGCCAAAGGAATTTTACATGGGTGTCATGCATCACCATATGGAGGACATTTTGCAGGAGACAAAACAGCCCACAAAATTCTTCAAGCAAGATTTTATTGGCCCACCATTTTCAAGGATTGTTTTGAATGGGTTAAACTTTGTGATCAATGCCAAAGAATGGGTAACATTAGCAAAAAGCATGAAATGCCCCTACAAGTTATTTGATGTGTGGGGAATAGATTTTATGGGGCCTTTTCCATCCTCATTTGGGAATCTATACATACTCCTAGCTGTGGATTATGTGTCCAAATGGGTGGAGGCGATAGCTTGTCTCAGGAATGATGCTAATATAGTTGTGGGATTCTTACAGAGGAATATTTTGAGCAGATTTGGTGTAAGACGCGAGAAATTCCAATTTCTCGAAAGAGGGCAAAATCGTAATTTTTGTCAAAAATCCGAAATTTATTCTCTAGATCTCGGATGACGAAACGGATTTCACCGTTGGAATCGTCTCGCAAAATCTAGCTAGCACGTCAAATTTCAAAACAGTCGGAGTTGGCATGTTTTTCGAGACATCGCTTTAGGGTGCCGTAAAATGATATTCGATGTGACAAAAGTCACATATAACATGTACTCATGTGCCATAAGTGGCATGAGTAAATAAATGATGAAAATGGACGGCCGAGATAGTGCGAGTGTAAGGCTGGGAAAGAAGGTCGTAGATGTCATTTTAAAATTCTAAATGATAATAAGACGAAATCGAATAGTGTCATCCTCTTGCTTTGAAATACAAGAACCACAAAGCGTGTGGAAGGGACGGATGCGAGAGTGTGGGTTTGAAGGTTTTAGTGAGAGAGTATCAAACTTCTCTCTAGGTTTACGGGCGATCCGACTGTCGGAATTCTTCAGAGCAAAAAGGAAGGTCGTTCTACGCGGAGAGGACAACACATGGACTCCGGTTTTGGGAGTTTTCGACAAACTCCGTGAGGTAGGGGATTTATCCTACTTGGGTTTTACACTTTATTTAAGTGTTATATGATGTTTCAGTTGGTATGAGGCCTTGAACGGTCGTTTGATCGGTCAAAGAGTGGGACGAATTATTGAAATTTTAAGAGCCATGGAGCAGCCCACGTAGCAGGTTTTATGGGCTGTTTGGGTTTGATTAATTATAAGTTGCAGGAATAAATCATGTATTGGTTTGTTTGAGGCCGGAAATGGCCGTAAAATTCGGGTTCACAAAGTGAACCGATGATTAGTGATTTAAGGGCAGTGGCAGGGTTTCAGCGTTCATAGGAATAGTGTTCTAAAATATTTTTGTGAAATAATGTGTTTAGTTGAGTAATTCAAGTTGGATTGCTCGTGTTTGATAATTAGCCTAAGTAGGCTAATTTTTGGTGGGAATGGTGTGAAATTACACTGACATGTTTATTATTGATTTAAATTATGTGAATATATTCATGATTATATATTTGCATGTGTTATATAATTATATTGGAATTGACATCATGCATTCCATATGCACTGGGGCACCCTAGAGCGATAGGAGTGAGTGCATGAGATGGTTCATTGAGAGAGTGGTTTCGGAGGGTTGACTAATAATACCGATATATCGGGTTAATTCCACGTGCCTCGGAGGTAGTCCATACAAAATATCAATCGTCGAATTCGTGATTGATATACATCGGAGGGAGTAGTCCACCCAAATATAACATCGGAGTCGGTCCACTACTAATATCGGAGGGTAGTCCACTATAAAAAAAAAAAAAAACAACATCTTTGTTTTGAAAATAACAAATGATTCTATACGTGGCTTAAAGGGAAGTAGGAGTCTGTGAGGACTAAATGTATGAGATAGCTCAGAGACATTCAAGTGCAAGATCATGCATTTATTTGAATGTGTGTTTTCTTTGAGCATCAGATATACACTTAGGTGGAGTAGCCCATTTAGTGGTGATTCCACTCATCGAAAGAATAGCTCAATCTGCTGAGGGATATCATTTTCTGTGTCTGTGGAGCGTACGAGACTCGGGCCATTCAGAGGCCAGTTTCTTGTGAAGAAAGTCGGGTTGTGGCTTTGATGATTTTAAACATGCATTAGAACTCTATAAGTTTGATATATGTTGTATAAGAGTAATTTATTAACTCTCAGAATCATGGTAGATAGTTGGTATATTGATGATATTGGTTTGCGCCCAAGAGGCACGCTTTTATCTCATATATGTATCATGTGATTAATGTCAGGACAGGTGATGGCCTGGGTAGAGCTCCCATTAAAGGAGACTGCCCATTTTCGTGAGATGCTGGGTCGCCCACATTCACTTATATTCCGCCGATTGTGTAGTCAATGGACCCTGCTTGGGGCATCACATTCGGGAGCACCTAACTATTCTCGTGATGGAGGAAGCCACTTTACAAACAAGGTGTTTGAGAAACTCATGATCAGATATGGAATCAAACATATAATGAGTTTGGCTTACCATCCTCAAACAAACAAAAGGAAGATTTAACAGGAGACAGAAATTCGAAAAGATTGTAAGCTCCAAAGAAAAAGAGATCGTCTCTAAAGCTTGACGATGCATTACGGGCATACAGACAGCATATAAGACTTACTGAGGTCCCTATTACTGCACTGTCTTGCAAACCTTGTACCTCCCTTGAATTGGAATACAAGGCTATGTGGGCCATCAAGAAACTAAATTTTGAATTCAAAGCTACTAAAGAGAAAAGGCTACTCTAACTTAATGAACTGGAAGAGTTAAGGAATGAAGCCTATGATAATGCTAGAATTTACAAAGACAAGACAAAGAAATGGTATGATCAAGTACTTGAGGAGAGAATGGCGTAATATCAAAGGTCCCGTTTATTCAACTCGTACTTAAGCTTTTTCTAGGCAACCGAAATCAAATGGAGTGGCCCCTATACAACAGTGGCAAGTACAATCTGGGTATACATTGAAAACCGTAATGGAGAAGCTGAGTTTAAGGTGAATGGTCAATATCAAGAAAGATTCGAAGAAATATGATTGATACCTATTTCTTAGTGAAGGAAAATAGGTCAAAACAAGAACTTATATCAAGAAGTCTGTATCTAAGGACTTAAAACTAAAATTTTCATGAGGCAACCCATACAAGAATTTCTTTCTAAGTTTTATTAGTCAATTTATGTTTTAAAATTTTTTACTTTTATAGTTAGGTTTGTGTTTATTGTTAAATGTTATTTATGTTGTTCCCATCGGGGGTTTGTGCTACAGTCAATAAGTATGAACTGAGATGGAGTCTGTATTTATAGCTGCCAATATGCACACAAGACCATAAAGGGAAGTAATCAACTCTCTGATAAATGTTATTATTATTATTTTTTTTATTATTATTATTTTTTAGAGAATGCATGATTAAAGTTTGGGGGAATTGGAATTTCCAATTCATTGTTGAATCTGATGCTTCATGAGTTGATTTATGTATATTTGAAATGATGAAGGATTGTTTTGCTTGAATTGGTTTATTGATTTAGCTCTGTAGGTGAATCTGAACTGCTCTCGGAGACCAAAGTGAAAATTCTTCTTCTTATGGTTCTCAAACATGCTTGAGGCTCAACCCAGCTTCGAATTAAAAACATTAGAATAGGAATTTTAAGTCAGAACATAAGTCTTATGGCCTGAACAAGCTTGAGGTCGCAACATTAATTGCTAGGTCGCAACATCATGTTGCCATCTGAATGACTAGTCAGAGACATGATGTCACGACCGAATTAAAATTGGTCGCGACCCATAATGATGGCAAAAAGAGAAGATATCGCGACTTCAATTTATTAAGGGATTCACATTTACCACAACAAACCCAAGCAGGTCGCCACTGTAACTATCCAAATTACAATGTAACTGAGGTTTTAAAACATTCTAACTTAGGCACGCAACATTAAATAAGGCGCTATTGTCGGGAATTTGTGTTTGTAACCTTATAAGTTAAAGTCGCGACTCATTAAAACAATGATAACATTAAGCCCATCAAACAAACTGAACCCAATCTCTTCCCAAACTCTTATTCCACCCACACACATCTTCACCAACCGTTCACTCTCTTTCTGTCTTAGAATACCAGAACCCTAGATCCTGTTTCCTAAAAAGCTCAACCCCATATTCTCACTCATGGCAAAAAACCAGAGCCCTGTTTCGAATCTTAATGAGATGATCAATGAAATAATGAATGAATACGTTCAAGGGGAGGAGAAGGTTCACTTGGAACCTTAGTCTGAAACACTCAAGAATGCAGAACCAAAAAACCCAAATTTACGAAAGAAGAGCCACCAGGAAGAAAGCAATGCAAAGACGTAAAATGTGTTGAGGCATCAAGAAAAAAGAAATAGAGAGCGACAAAGACTGACCCTATTGCTAAAGATTTATGGAATAGCCGCCAATGACAAGGCTTTGTCACGAAGGGGCATTGAAAGTCGATTCTTTCTCGAGATAATAGAAAAAGAGGTTGGGAGTTCTTTACGCACACAAGGCCGGATTCTCCTCGCTTCCGGTCGTGGAACTCTATGCAAACATGGTGGGGATGAGAGAAGACTCAGTCTATTTGCGAGGAATCTAGGTACCTTTTGGGCACAAGAGAATCAATGAAATGTTCAAACTAAAGGAACTCAAGCACAGTTCTAAATTCAAGAAATTGGTAGAAAATCCTGATCATGAGAAGATTATAGACTTCTTTAACCCGGGCTGAAAGGTGGGAAGCGTAGAAGCCACAAGGAAGAACCTCACCACGCTATCACCAGGATCCCTCACCGAGGAAGCTAAGGTCCGGTTCATTTCCTATCCCCAGCAATCCTTCCAACTAAACATCTTTGCTCAGTGAGATAACAAGAGGCAATCATTTTATATGCCCTTTTGAAGGGCTATAAAATGAATGTTGGAGGTTTAATTGAGGGGTCTATTTGAGGGTACCACTTAAGCAATAAAGAGGATTCATCCCTCACTCAAAGAACAATCGCAAATCCATGATCTTAGTCAGTGAGGATCATGGGACGAAGAAGAAACATGCCCTGGCAGACTCGACCCTTACAAGTGTAACAAAGGGCCTAGGAATAAAAAGCGTATGGGATCAGGGAACTAGCTGTGAGCCGGGCGAGGAGAATGATAATAGGGAAATGGAAATTGTCCCAGAACATATTCTTCCAGCAAAAGAAAAAGAGATGCCTTTCAGGATGAGCCCTTTGAGCCATTCAAGACCTGAATTGAGAGAGGATTTCCCTGAGCTAGCAGAGAGCCCTAGAAAGAATGCAGGGAACATTGAAATCATGGAGATGCCGACATACAAAGAAAGAGAAGAAGGAAAGGAAGATAAATGGAAAAGTATCAACAAATCAAAGAAGAGTTCTAGAAGTCGAATTTAGAGAAAGGGAACAATTATTGTGAGCAGAATCCGAGACAGAGAAGCAGTTAATGGAAAGCAAGAGATGAAAAGAAGAAGAAGAATTCAGAGAAAAGATGAAGGCGCTTTGAAGCCTCTCACAATCGCCTCGAAGAGATGAAGAAGTGCCTTACTATTCGAGAAAACGAAGTCGAAATGAGGGTAATATGCTGAAAAAGATAGAAGCCTTCAAATACCTTTATAAAGAGAAATTCAAGGAGTTTGGGAGGTTAATGAAGGAAAGAGACAAGGAGTTGGAAGACAATGATGTGTACAAAAGACAAATCTGGCATGAGAGCTTAGATTTAATCAACAATACCAATAAATATGCTAGGGTCAGATTTCGAGTTAGAAAGCACGTTGAATAAGTCAGTAGAAATCAAGAGTGTTTGATCACTCTCAGAGAGTCCATAACTCTAAAAGAAAAGACTGCATAACCTCTCCAAATTTTCCTTGTATGGAAAGCTTTGAATTAGAGCCCTGCAACATCATATACCTTCTAAATCAGATAAGAGAAAGAAATGAGAGGGCACAATCTCACTTTTCTTTTCTTTCATTGTACTCCTTCTTCATCATTAATAGAAGCTCGTAAAAGTTCATTTAAAGTAAGTCAAAATTGTTCTCGCTTAACTGGCGACTTGGTTTGTTGCTTTAATAATATTGCAATCGTAACATGGCATTGTTGAACCGCTTAATCGGGAGCCGGCTGTTGAATAAGTTTGAGAAAATGAATTGTCGTGTATCGACTGAAGTTAGTGAATCACCGCTTGTGCCATGCTTAGTGTGTCTGAAAGGAATGGGTATTGTATTCAAGCTTTTATTGGTAAAATGGCATAACAAACACTGATTAAATCCAAACAATACTGTGAGAGAAATGAGAGTAGGCTTCATTGAACTGAAGTAAGAAGTTGCAATTTTAGTTTAAATCAAGTTAAAATTACAGAATTAGGAAAAGGTAAACAATTGAAAGAACGGATGAAACTCTTGAATCTATGTGTGTAAATAGTCGAGAAATGGTGATAAATCCTGTTTCTAATGTCTCTGCCACTTTTCAACATCTACACATGGTCCATTAAGTCCTTAACAAATTGAAAAAGATTAGGACATCTTCTGGGTGATTCTATGTAAATAAGGGCACAAGGTCCTAGAACTTAGATTATTGGCTCATAAGCAACCCTTCTAGGCAAAAACAACTCCACAAGAAAGGATAGAAGCCCTCTTTGGAAGTTTAAGACCTTTTTCAAGCCTACCTCATTATATGCGGATCACATACACCTTAGTTCCAAGCTTTGAGCCAATTATGCCTAACTTCTTCAAATAACAACAATTAGAAACCTGAAATCCCTCCCTAAAACTAATCCTGCAGCAAAGAACCCCAAAATTACCCAGTTTTCAAAACAAGAAGTTTAATGTGCAGAAGGGAACAAGATTGGGGGAATATACTTCTTACAGACTGCATGGAAGTATTAGACAAAATCAAGTGGAAGCTTGGAAAGGGAGAAAAAGAATTCAAGTAAAAGGGAATAAGTTTTGTCTTGTATTCTCTCATAGACAATTAAGTTCGTAGGGGTGTTTCAACACCTAGTACCCTAATGCCAACTAGTATGGGAATTGCTAACCCAAAGTTCTCTATGAGCTATAGAAAGCCTAAAAAGACAAAACATTGCACTATTCCTCAAATGTTGACAAGAGAAGAAGAACAAGAAGAATTCCAGAAAAAGGGAATGGGCTAATAAATATGAAGGTGACAATCAAAGAGGCCATTAAATTCAAGATGATGCACAAAGGCCAAGTTTGGGGAAGTTACTAAAGTTCACATTGGTAGGAAAGAAAGGGATGAAAGAGGAAGGCTAGTAAGCATAAGTGAATAGTGGAATCTGGGTAATTTGCAGCCCAAACTTTCCAATTGTCTACCTAATTACCCAAGCCTAACATTACAAGCCAAAAAGACCTCATTGATATGAAGATTGGGATTGGCTACATTAGTGGAGATCAATATGAAAAACAAGTCTATGGGACTTTGATAATCTTCCAAGGAGAATCCTAGAAGATTAACTAATCTGACAAGGAGAAAAGGAAAGAAGACCAACACACACGCACAAAACGGGATTGATTGATTATGTTGTTTACAGTATAGGATTCATCAATTTATTTGTGATAGAAGTTTAAACCATTCCTTTTTCTTAGTTGAAAACTGAAGTTTGAAATAATACTACAACTTACTTATTTCAAGTCAATTGGTGGAATCAGAAAAGATTGTGGTTGGAACAGAAAAATGTCCTTAAAAATAAAGTTCAATTGTTTGAGAACAAACAAATACTTTATTTTCTTTGTAAGGAGATGACAAATTTTAAGTTTGGGGAATTTGATGATTTAAAACTCATTGATTTTTAATCCATTTTACGATTAGATTCTGATGTAATTACTTATTTTTATGCAGAAATATGGAGATTTTACCAAATTTATATTTTGCAGATTTTTATAGAAGAAGTTGAAATTCCAACAACAATCTAGAAGAAAAAGATATCAATGGCCAAGCAGCTAGGTCGCGACAAGGAATTCATCCCGAGTTCGTAGTTTTAAAAATTCGTAACTTTGATTGATAACGTTGTAATGACTCTATAAGGAAAAGGCTTCAAATTATTATCCGCGACATCCTTATGATCAGTCGCGAGAGAGATTTAAGTTTGCACAAGCGGCGTCGATAAGAAGCGAATTTTCGCAACAAGGAAGAGTCTAGGCCAAACAAAAGCTGTTGCATGAGAAAGTTCTTTGAGACGAAATTGTGGTTTCGAAACGGGTCGCGACGACATTGCGTATGTCCGCATTTGCAAGCAAGGCCTCGTGTGACATACTTTCGGTCGCGACTAGAAATAAGCGAGAGTTGAGCAAGAGCATGTTGTGACTAAGTTGAGCAAGCTGTGACAAGAACAAAGTAGAAGGGCCTGTAATTGTGACACACTTTCTAGGTCGCGACTAGAAAAGCTAAATTGATGGGAAACTGTTGTGAGTTAAAAATGAGGTTGCGACAAGATTGGAAGAAAGAAACGGCCGCGACATGCTTTGGTCGTGGCGGAATAGCATTGAAAAGAAACTACCTTGTGAGACCCTAATTTCCATGTCGCGACAGAAAACAAATAGATCAATAATTAGGTCTCAGCATGAGGTCGAGGAAAACTAGATGATGTATAGAGGGAAGAATTTGTGACGGGGATCGAAATGGTAAACAACGAGAAATGGTGTCGCAGCTGAAAATAGTCGCGACACGAGAATACATTAAAAGGAAAGGCGGTCGGATCGCGACAAAGAGAAGTGTGGTCGCTGTACAAACACTTGGAGACGAAAGTTGTCCGCAGGGACGAGGTGAACTACGACAAAAATGGTTTTGCGACAAAGAAACTTTGTCGCGACACATAATTCAACTAAGGAAGAAAGAGGCAGTGCTTAATGTGGAATTATGGTGGGACATACAAATGCACGGAAACAAAATGTGGTCACAATAAGAGTCATCACCACTGGCAACTCAACAAGGTCACGACAAGTAATTCATGTCGCGGCCACTAACGGAAGAAAAGCGTGAACGAGTCCGACGGAGAATCGAATCTTGACTTTTGAGTAGTGAAATTTGGGCCATCCAATATTGGGGAAATCCATCTTGAGCCTTGGAATCAGGCCCAATGCCTAGAAAAGTATAAATATGAGTTTTTGCACCAGCACAAGTAGTTCTTCCGAAACCCAAAAACTTGGGGAAGAAGAAGACTCAATTGTATAATTCTATAGTAGATTTTCCTTTCCTTTTCTTTTCATTTCTCTTTAAGTTCTGAACTAATGTCTAGTTTAGAATGTTGAAAATTTGGTTGTTTTTATGCTGCTTTTCCAATTACGAGTGCGGAATCCAATGAAGTTTGGAAACGATTTCTTGGTCATTTCTTCTAGTGGATTATAGTTACAATGGATGTTTCTTGATTAATCTCATTTGTTGATTGTGTTCACATGGTGAAGCGCTTCCATTGGAATGGAATATTGACCAGTTAGAGTCTTTTACCTTGAATTAGAGTAATTTCTTGAAATTTGGATTTTATTTATTTGGTGAGTGTTGTTTCGTGAATTGAGTTGTTCCCAATAGTAGTACCAAATACCATCTCAAGGATTGTTTCCTGCTCTAATTTCCAGGAAACCCTCTGAGTAACACAGAGATGGAGATGTCTGAGAGCTTGGAACATTCAACTTGTGGGTATGTTAGACTATCATTGAAGAACTAAGGAGCTCAGAGTTAAAACTGATAAATTTCTAATTCACTCGTAGTTGAAGTTGAAGGAAATTATTTATCAATTTAACTCATCAGAGATTTCACCTTAATCTATTGGATAGATCTTGATCATGTGTTAGCTGAGATCTAATCAAGGAAAAGGAAAAATCCAGTAGATTTAAAGGAGATAATCATGATTTGTAGGGGTTTGTAATGACCAAGACTTGGGATGCAAAAATACACGAGTCTTAAGAAAATAGGTATGAAGAAATAACTGATTAGATCCTTTGCTTTGAAAGAAGAAGGGACCTCTAATTAGTGAATAATGGAGCAATCCAAGCTGCATTACAAAGCATCTTTGAAAAATCCAAATCCAAAAATCAGGATTGAGAGAATCAATGGGTTATAATGCAGAAATTGATTGTTCCACAGCAGTTTCATGTCAGTGTCCATTTCTAGCAGAGAACTGATTCAGTCCAGTTTATTTTGTTAGTTTAATTCAAATTTTATTTTAATTAGATGAATGTAATATAAGATTATCTTGTCTTTTAAATTTCAGTTTTCAAACCATTAAAGGAGAGTTCATATAGTGTGGATGCGGAGTAGTTAGGGTAGTTGATTTTAATTCTTGTCAAATCAGAACAAATATCTGGACTTATCCATTTTTTACTACTTGTATGACCTGTGCATTTACAGTGTCATAGACTAAACCTATTATTAATTCCATAACATAAAATCAATTTTATTCATTTTCAAACAACTCTATTCAACTTTGACATAGATGCAGGAAAATTGTAAGGGTCTTGTATAAGTGTTAAATTGAGTGGTTTAGTCTATATTTTCGCAAGACCCCGGAATGCCAAAGTATGTATCCCTGGTTAAGCAACGCTTGGGCATCTTGGAAGCTTGGAAGCTCAAACACATCCCCAGGGACTTGTTTGCCTTTTTCTATATAGACTAAACCTCTCAATTTAACACCTCTACAGGAGTCTTACGACTTTCCTGTGGCCGTAATCAGAATTGAATGGAGTTTCTTTAAAAATGAATAAGAGCCGGTTTAATGTTCGGGGGTATGAATAGGTTTAGTCTGTGACCTTTACTGAAGATGCTACGGGTCATACTAGTAGTAAAGATTGAATGTGAAGTCCAAAATATCATTCCACGAAGTTGACTGAATTCTTAAAAACAAAAAAAAAAAGCAATTACCCTAACTACTCAAGATCCATACTATCTTAACCTCAATGATAAAGTTTAACAACTAAAGATTTAAGGATAATTGTCTTAAGATAACATAAACAACTTAGGACAATAAAAGTAAGTTAATGAACTTGTATACACTATGATTAGTTTGACTGAATCAGTTCTCTGTAAAAATGAACACTAATAAGGAAGTATTGTGAAACAATCAATTTCTGCATTATATCCCATTTAAAATTCTGTCCTAAATTTGGATCTGGATTTGTCAAAGATGCGATATTGCAAGTTGGATTTCTCCTTTCATTCACCAATTAATATCCTGTTTCTCTCGGTGGGGTTTCTGTCGGCTACTTGTATTCAACATATTCTTTACAAGATTTGGGTATTTTTCTTTCTCAATACTTCATACCTATTTCTTGAGACTGCAGATTTCTTACTTCCCAAGTCAATGACATTGCAAGATTTCAACAACCTGATTGATGACTCAGCCTTAAAATCTAATGAATATCTCCCTTCCCTTGATTGGGTTGAAAATTGAAGTAACACCGGGGATTAAGTTTTCCAGCAGTTAAGGTGAAATCTTATGACAAGTTGATAAATAATAGTCCCCTCAACGTCGAGGTATGAGGTGAAATGAGGTATTTATCTACAGAGTGAACTCTCGAGCTCAATAGTTCTTCAATAATGATCTGACATACCTGATCGAACTGTTCTAACTCGAATCGCCATCCCTGTGTCACTCAAAGGGCCTCTTGGAAATCAGAGCAAGATACAACCCTTTGACGGGTATTCGAAACTACTATTGGGAACAATTATATGAAAAACACATCAATCAAATAAATCCTCTCCAAATTCTAAATACTTCCTTCTAATTTATCTGGAAGGCACCTTCATCGATAAATTCAAACTAATGGAAGTTGCATACGATTCACACATTACAATTGACAATGGAGCACTGATAAATTGCACCCACTGCAGTTGCAATAAACTAAGAAGAGATGAATTCCAAAAATAGTCTAGATTTCATTGAACTACGACATTAAATTGTAAAAAAGAAAGTGAAATATTAGCAAGCTTCAGCATTCTAACTGAGATATTTGGTGAGATCTATAAAATAAAGAAAAGAAAAGAAAAATATACAATGAGTTTTCTTCTTCCCTCATTATGGGTTCCCAAAAAGAAAAACTACTTTACTGGCGTGTAGGCTATTTATAACTTTCGTGATTGGGCACGGTTCCATAGCTCGGGTGGATCCACACAAATCATTGGCCCATTTCATTTGTTTGGGCGCGACCTCAAAATCTTATCGCGGCGATGAAATTACGAGTGCGGTTTTATTGTCTGTAGGTGACTCGTGTGCGGGTGGTTGCAACCTTCTTTCTATTGTTCTTGCAATTTCTGAGCTGCGACCTGAGGTTGTCTGTAGTGACTTGTTTCTATAGTTGCAGTTTGATTAGTGGTCGCGACATGAATTCTTTGTCGTAACCATGTTAGTTGTCAGTAGTGAGAATTCTGGTTTCGACCTCATTTCATACTTATTTCGAATTGGTGTATGGCCTAAATTCGATGTCAGTGACCTCCCTCTCTCCTTTTTCTGCATTTCATTGTCGCGACCACCGATTGATGTAGCGACCTCTTTTAATTTAGCGACGTCATTCAGTTGTCTTGAGCCTTCAAGCAGGTCGTGACTCAAAACTTATGGTCTGCTTGTTTTCTGGCCACGACATGGAATTTAGGTAGCGACCAAGTATTTTCTTTAATCACTACAGTTCTTGTCGCGACCTTAAAAGTATGTCGCGACCATGTTTTCTTCCTATCCAGTCGCAACCTCATTTCTCAGTCTCAACAGTTCCCATCAATTTTTCTATTTCTGGTCGCTACTTGACTGTTCTGCTTTGTTTTGGAATATATGTCACGACCTCGATTTGATGTCGCGACATCAGTTCCTGTTGCCAGTTATTTTGATCTTTATAGCGACCATGTTTTTCTGACTCTTCAATAAATTCTATGTCATGACTTAGGTTCCGTCCACGACTGGCATGTGTTTTCTCTTGCATTCTATGTCGCGACGTAAGAAGTATGTCGTGACCTCATTTCTATCGTCAGCCACTAATCCTTGGTCACAGCTCCTCTTCTCATGTTGTGACTCAAAAATTGTGTCTTTTCATTGTCTTGTCGCGACATGGGATTTAGGTCGTGACCTAATAATTTCTTTCCTTATTGAGATTTATGTCGCGACCTTAAAAGTATGTTGCGACATCAATTCTGCCCATACTGTCGCAATCTCACTTCTTAGTCACAACATTTTAACTGTACGACTCATTCTTATTGTCGCGACATGAATTCCAAGTCGCGACATATATTGAATTGTCCTCAAACTTATATCTTTGTCATGACTGAAATTACTGGAGACATTGCAAGTCCATTCAGCCTTACTTTCTGGTCGCAACATTATCTCTCTGTTGTGACTTCCAAGGCGATGTAATTTACTCGATCACTTAATCGCGACCTTAGAAATGTCTGTTGTAACCCGGACATTCTCCTTTGGCGTCGCGACCTCAGAATATTGTTACGACATGAGATCTGTCCTTGGAGCCCTTCTTTCTGTCTCAACAACTTCTTTTTTGTCGCGACAACTTTTCATCCAGCGTAGTATGACTTCTAGTCGCGACCTTGATTCTCTATCGCGACCTCACCTGGGCTCTTGATCTGTTTTTACTTCTGATTTTTACTGGAATTTTCATTTATGCTTTAATTTTTGCAAATATAAATTTATTAAATAACATATTCTATAAACAAGCAATTACATTGTAAGAACAATCATAAAAATAGACTAAAAATTCAATGAGTTTTTTACTCATCAAACTCCCCCAAACTTAAAATTTTGTTTCTCCCTAAGCAAAGAAAAGAAGGATTTGTTTGTCCTCAAATAATTTAACTTTATTTTGAAGGACATTTTCTGATATAACATGATCTTTCCTTAACTATCCTTGACTTGAACAAGAAGATTGCGATATCATTTGAAACTTTAGTTTCAGAAGCTGAAAAGGAATGTTTTCAACCTCTATTACAAATAAACTGCTGAATACTACATACAAACAGTTCAGTCAATAGATCTTGTTCTGTGAGTGCATGTAGGTCTTCTTTTCTTTTCACCCTTTTTGTTGAATTAGTTAATCTTTTTGGAGATCTCCTTAGAACATTAGTCAAAAGTCCCATAAGCTTGTTTTTCATATTGATCTCGACTAATGTAGGTAAATTCAACCTTCAAGATCAAATAGGTCTTTTAGGCTTATAATGTTAGGCTTGGGTAATTAGGTAGATAATTGGAAGATTAATTTGTAAATACCGATTCACTTTCCTTCTGAACAGTGTAACTCCCAAACTTGGCCTTGTACATTATCTTGGATGTTGTGGCTTCTTTGGTGGCCACCTTCAACTTATCAACTCATTCTTTTGCTTAGATATTTCATTTCTTTTTGTTTTTCAAAAGAATTGGAATAGTAGATGTTTTTTGTCTTCTTAGGCTTTCTATCACTCTTGAAGCTAACTTTAGGCTAGCAACTCTCATACCGGAGTTGGTATTAGGGTACTAGTCATTGAGAGATAGATACAAGACAAAACTTATTCCTTTTCAACTTATTCTTTTCTCCATTCTTCCAATTCAATTTTTTTTTTTTTCATCTTTGCTTTAAATCAAATATGTTCCCCCAATTGTTTTTTACATACAGTATACATTCTTGTGTAGAGTAATTTTGGGTTCTTTGCTGGGATCATTGTAGGGAGGGATCTTGGGTTTTTGAATTGCTGTGCCAGAAGAAATTAGGTATTTATGGCTCAGCTTGTGGATTAGAGTGTATGCCTTTATATAATGAGGGTAGGTAGAAAAGGTTCAACGTCCAAAGATGACCTTTAACCACTTCATAATAGTTGTTTTACCTAAAATTTAGCCTTGACCAAGTAATCCCAACAAGTTTCTAGGACCTTGTACCCTTGATTTTGAATCACCCCAGAAAATGTTCCTAATCCCTCTCAAAGTTTTAAGAATTTTCTTGACCATGTGCATTGTTTTTCCAAGAATTGTACTCACTCACTGTTTATACACAAAGTTTCAATCATCCTATTTGTTCTTTCAATTGTGTACTTTTTCCAAATTCTGCAATTTAAACCTTGATTCAAACGAGAACTGCAACTTCTTATTTCAATTCACTAGTTCCTGCTTTTATTTTTCTTACAGGTGTAGTTCTGGATTTAAACAGTAGTCATTGTGTCATTGTACTAATAAGGCTTGAATACATAGGTCAATTTCTTGCAGACAAACTATGAATGACACAAACAACTTAATTCACTCAATCAAATTCATGCGTCCAAAACAAATCACTTATTCAACAATCAAATTCTAATCAAGCATTTCAACGATGTATAAGTTCTGATTGCAACATTATTGAAAGCAACAACACAATTCATCAATTCAAAAGAACACATCACCCAGTTTAATGAATAACTACGAATTTATATTTATGTTATTGAAGAAGTACAATGGAAAAATGCATAATTGTGCTTCATCCTCCTTTCTCTTATTAGATTTTTTTGGTATTATAGTGGGGAGGATCTAAGTCGAAGCTTGCTAAACATAGGAGAATTTGGAGGTGATGTGCAGTCTTTTCTTTCCTAAGGGTGTGGGTTCTACCTTAGCAGTGGAGATTAGATCATTTGTGTGATTCACAAGAGTGATCAAGGTGTTCTAGTTCAAGCCCATCTTATTCACTATACTTTTAACTCAGTACAACTCGGCGCTGTCCTAACAATTTTGTTGATTAAATCAAACTCTGCATGCCACTATTTTCTTCTATAGCATCATTGTCCTTCAGCTCTTCCATTTCTTTCAGCCGTCAACTTCCCAAACTCCTTGGTGCTCATATACAGGTACTTGAAGGCCTGAATATTTTTTTAGCATGTACCCTCTATCCTCGAAGCTTCTCTTTTCTTTACTTAATGAGTAAGCATATTCATCTCTTCTAAAGCGGTTGTTATAGAGAAACTGCAAGTAGCTTTCTCTTTTCTCCCATTTCTTTCTCGCTTCTGTTTATCTCTTTTCTCCATTCTTCCTCTCTTTTGTTTATCTCTTCTTTCCATTCTTCCTCTCTTTGTTTTAGAGTCTGCTCAAACAATTGTTCTTTCCTTCGAAATTCAGCTTCTAAGAGCTCTTCTCTGAATTGCTGTTGTTTTTCCCTTTTCTTTCTCTTTCTTCCATATCTTTTTTCATTGTCCTCAGCATTTCCATTATTTCAGTGTTCCCTTCTCCTCTTCTGGAGCTTTCTATTTGCTCAAGGAAATTCTCTGTCAAATCAGGATATGAATGGCTCAATGGACTCATTCTGAAATGCACCTCTTCTTCTTCAGCTGGAGGATTTTGATCTGGAATAGCTTCCTTCTCTCTGTGATCATTATCCTCTGCATGCTCTGCCTTTACTTCCATAATCCTTTGTTGCTTTTTGTTTTTGGGCCCTTTTGTCACTCCAGTAAGGGTCAGAGGAGATACCTTAGGACAGGTTTCTTCTTCGTCCCATGATCCTCTCACCCCAACGAAGATGCATTGTCTGTTGATTGTTGGGTGA
Organism: Tetrastigma voinierianum; assembly: GCA_016808115.1. NCBI lineage: Eukaryota > Viridiplantae > Streptophyta > Magnoliopsida > Vitales > Vitaceae > Tetrastigma > Tetrastigma voinierianum. Next base: position 36,972 of record JAEQBH010005211.1, read on the forward strand.
GGTTAGTCTCTTCATTTAACTTAGGTGGTATCCTCTTATCGACCCCTCAATTAGACCTCCAACATTCATTTTATAGCCCTTTAAAAGAGCATAAAGAATGATTGCTTCCTGTTCTCTAACTGCGCAAAGATGTTTAGTTGGAAGGATCATCGAGACAGGCGAGACCAAACCTTGGCTTCCTCGTGAGGGCTCTGTGATAGCGTAGTGAGGGTTTTTCTTTGTGACTTCCTTCCACGCCTGTGATCAGTGGGTCGATAATCTTCTTATGATCTGGGTTATTTCTGAGTTTCTTAAATTTGGGCAGTGCTTGAGTTCATGAGCTTGAACATCTCATTGATTCTTTTATCTCCAAAGGGTACCCAGACTCCTCGCACAAAAACTGTGTCATCTCTCATCCCCACCATGTTGGTGTAAATTCCTGGCGAAGCGGAGAATCCGGGAGTTGTGTGCCTGAGAACCTCTGACCTTTTCTATAATCTCAAAAAATGAGGGTGCTTCCCCAGAAACCTCTTTCGCAGACGAAGCCCTTGTCCGCCAACACCTTAGTCCATAAATCCTTTGCTTCTATAGAGACAAAGTCTCTGTCTTCCTCTTATTCTCTTTCTTCAATTCGTTCTACTACTCTCTGTCTTTTTGCGGCCCTTTCTTCTTCAACTAGTTCCTCCAATTCCAGCTGGGTTTCTGGTTCTGCATTCATAACAGTCTCAGTCAGAGGTTCCAAATGAACCTCCTCTACTCCTTGGCAATGTTCACTCATGAGTTCGTCAATTATTATGTTTAGGTCGGGCGAGTTTGAAATTTATCACGCAATGGGTGAGAATTAGGAATTGGCTCTGGTTCTAGGGTTTTGGTAGTCGAAGAGAGAAAAGAAAGTGGAAAGTTAGGTGAAGATGCAACTAAATTGGAGTTCTGGATGAAATTTGGCTATTCAGATTCAGTCTTTATGACGAATGGTTTCAAGGTCATCATCGTTTTATGGAATGTCGCGACATAAATGCCTAGGTTATAACACCAATTGCTATAATAAATGTCCCATCTAAAGTTGGGGCATGAATCGAGAAGGTTTCAAAACCTAAATTGTGCATTTTAGACAATTCTGGTCACGACCTCCTTAAATTTTGTCGCGACTTGAATGTGATCCTTACTAACAAATTGGTGTCGTGACCTATTTCTTTTTTTCTTCAGTTTTTCCTGGTCGCGACCTAGGTTCCAATGTCGCGACATTGTGCCTTATCCCAGTCTTTTAAAACTCGCACATTTTGTTGTGACTTAAAAGCTTGAGTCACAACACTAATTTCAAACAATAATTGTTATGACCCCACTAGTGGTCGCGACTAATAAAACGATGTCGCAATCTGATATTTCTCATTCTCTTGTTTTTCCATTCAAAGCTCAGTCGTGACCATACAAGTATGTCGCGACCACGAAATTCAGTCTTCAAAGAATAGTTCATATTCATAAAATACTGAATCAATAGACCCAATTCAAACAAACACAAATTCAATGAGTTTTTGCACGGAGGCTGCGATGAGAGAAAGCGGGCGCTGTAGCGTGTAAGCTTCATGAGATGGCGGAAAGCTTGAGTGTTGTGCCCATCTATTATCAGCCGAATTCTTCAATTATCACTACTCGGGTAAGTCAAGTGGACGAGATCTCCTCTTCTTGGATGGACCCCATAGTACAATATATCAACACAGGAGAACTCCTAAACGAAAGGGACAAAGCTCACAAGATCCAAATCCAGTCGGCCAAATTCTCTTTGGTTAATGGGCAGTTGTTTAAACTATCCCTAGACGGTCCGTACCTAAAGTGCTTAACTACCGAACAGGGACAATATGTACTGGCTGAATTACACGAAGGGATATGTGGTAATCATCCCCAGGTGGCGGGAGACACTACAGCACACAAAGCCCACACAAGGTATTGGCGACCATGAAATATGGCCTTAATTGCGCAAAAAGTGTAACCGTTGCTAGCGGCAAGCCCTTGTCTTGAGATCACTAGCTCATGACTTAATTTCCATCCGCAGAGCCCTTGGCCGCCATTTCGATGGGAATCAACATGATGAGACGCTCCCTCTGCCCAGCTTAGAAAAAAATTATTCTTCATTAGTATGATTATTTCAGCAAGTGGATAGAGGCCGAGGCTTTTGCATCAATTAAAGATAAGGTGTCACTCAGTTCATCTGGAAGAACATTGTCTATCGGTTCGGTATACCCCAATCAATTTTATCAAACAACGGACCTCAATTTGATAACCGGGCATACGAGGAATGCGGAGTTGAGAAATAAGAATCTATACTCCACCCACACTTGATATCCTCGGAGCAACGGTAGCGAAGCTTCTAATAAAACCACATTGATCACCTTAAAGAAGCGATTAGACCTTCGGCTAAAGGCAAGTGGAATTGGAGCGAACTCCCAGAAAGTACTTTAGGCTTACAAAGCGGCAGCGACCAGCAGAGACCAATCGGTATATCCCCCCTTAGCACTCAACATGGGATGGAAGGTATAGTCCCAGAAATTAATATGCCCATACTCGAAATGATATACCCAGAGTCAAATCTTGAATTTGTGATTAAAGACTTTAGACATGTGACAGATTGCGAAACAACGACGTCTGCGAATAGCATTGTACCACCGCATGCTAGCAAACCATACATGAGGCAGCGTGGGAAACAAGATGTTCAGCCAAGGGACTGATCCTGAGAAAATTTTCAAGAATTCTGTTAGATCAATAGGTGGAAAGTTCAATAAGCCCAGGAGCAGTATAATTATGCTTGGTAGACGAATCGGATCGTATGCATTAGATATTGAATGGAGTTTGTACCTAGAATGTGGAATGTTATGGTACTATCAATAAAGAATGATTTAATCTCTAACCATGTTCCCGTCTTAATTTTTCATTACAAAGCCCGGGTAAGGTTGATGTCCTACCAGCCTAGTATGGTTGATGCCTAGCTGGTTCATTGTGAAGCCCGGGTAGAAGGGGGGCAAATGAACCTTGTCTACCGAAGTGTTCATCCAGGAGCACGATCTATATCTACTTAAGGTACATCTTGCAACACGGTCGATGGCCGAATTACATGATTCGACAAAGAGAAAGCAACAACACTCAGGTCATGAACAACCTACGGCTTTATTATGGAGCTTGGTTGCTAGAATAACAAAACCGAGGATACGAAATGGGTGGGAGAGACAAGGCTCAGAAAAGTGAGCAATGGCAAATTCAACCTGGCTCCGTAGGGACATTAGGTTCCTCACTCTCCTCGGTTACTCTAGCGGAAGAATCAGGCTCATTACCCAGCCCAACCTCGGCGATAGAGAGATGCTCGCCTACCTCGCTAATATACGCCTCTCGAGAGCTACTTGACCAGGAACTTCCCTCTACGATGCAATCCTTCGCTTCACTAGAGCAAACATCAATAGTCGCGGCCGACGGGACAGGCACCCGGGGCATAGGGGGTTGATAAAGGGCACTGCGGGGATACTGACTTAGGCAGTGTACATTATCCTATCACGGAACCACGAGTTGACTTCCACAAATATTATGTGCAAAAGCACAACAGCCATAACCATAGTTAACAATCACGTCAAAGCCCTCCTCATAAGCCTCCTCTAGGGCCTTTTTCTCTTTAAGGGTGTGTGCTCGGAGAGCGTACACTTCATATTTACTAGTCCCGAGCTCTAGAAGAAGAGAAACTCGCTCGACGGCCAAACAGCTAGCCTCCTCTTCCGCCTTCCGCCTAGCCTCCTCTAAAACTGCCAGGGTATTTTGGACCCTAACCAACTCGGACTCCACTATCGCCCTGGCACTCCCCTCCGTATCAACATCCATGCAAGCCATAGAGGCTTCGTAGCGAGCAGCATCTCTCTCTGCCTCTGCTCGAGCTACCTTCTCAACGCCTTCCTTGGCCTCCTTATCCCAACGTCGGGATCTCGACTTCACTTCAGCTAAAGAAACACTCGGCATACGTGGTCGAGAAGCGGTCGATTGGTAGACCCATGACCTCTCGCATCCCTCGGTTAGGCTGGAATTCGATGCTAGTAAGATATATTCGGGATAAGTAATGGCACGTAAAATAACATTAGAATAAGGCAATAGCTTCGGTATAATCTTCGAAACGATTGCATAGCGGTTGTAAACATACCGATCTCCATAGCCCAGTAAAAATTACAATTCTATGTGCCATTCCGTCTTCAACCACCACTTAGCGATTTTAGTCCTTACAGAGGCATAGGCAAGGGACTGAATGGCCATTCTTAGCCCCTTCCCACCGTATACGACTACGAGGCATCGAGGCGGTCGAGGATACAGTTGGTGCATATGGACAACTAGGGATTCGCCCCGGTTAAAAGGCCTCCAGCGATCGATAATCTCCTAGGCACCTTCGGCCTAGAGGCGGAATCACTTCTCCATGGAGACAGCTATGGAGGAATATAAAATTCAACGGCCGTAGGTCGGGGGAGCAACTGACCTCACACCCGACCGGGTAGATTTAGCCTTATCTAACCGGCCAGCAATCTGCTCTGAGGGAATGTCCTCTTGGACCTCAACATGAGTTGGGAGATATCTCACAATCCACCCGAGAAGCGATTCCAAGAAGCCAGACGCCGCAAGCCCATCTCGGGGAAAATCCAAAATGACTATGGCACCGCGCATTGACTCGTCGGATGGTTGTTGACTCACCTCACCGGCCACCTCGGGGGTAGCACAAGTCACCCACTTAAAGCTGGCACCTCATTTACACTTCCGTGCGCCGAAGTTTTGAACAAGATCAGCCATCTCTTCCTCCTCTTCTTCCTCTTCCCTACTAGAGGGGCGACTAGATATTGGGGAAACCCAAGGCACAAAATCTTCCACCCTCGCTCCAAGCGTTTTTAGCCATTCGAGCACCACTTTGCTTAGATGGCAGGGCGGGGCAGGAGCCCTTTTTCGCTATGAGGGGAGATGCTTGGGCGGCTACCCACATCGTCCTTCTTAGATGCTTGGGAATAGTGGAATCCTCCTAGCCAAAAAAATATTTTTGGGGCCAGGTATAATCACCAGTTCTCGACCAAACGCCTCGTTCTCAGAATTCTTAGCTAAAGATGAGCTACCCAGGGCTAAATTTAGGAGATCAGTAATAACGTAATGCTCTCCCTCCACTATTTCTGCAGGAAGAAGGTGTGGAATAACTGAAATGATGTAGGGAGATGGAATACGACTCAACTCAAAAAGATTCTTCGCAGTTAAGAGAATTTCATGATGCAGTTTCAGCTGAAATCTCAGCAACCTCACAGGCCACTCTTAAAGCTACTTTCTCACGGTTACACCCCTCTGTTTCCACGCACAAAAATATGTGAGCTCATTAAGCGTAAAGGATAGATGTGTAAAAATTTTGACATACAAATCCTGACTGAACACACACACAGGAATGACATTGAATTGGTTCAAAACAAAGCGGGAGGTCAAGAGTACGGGGGTCTCATACCAAGGTCTCTTAAGATCAACGCCCTTAAGCCTCGGTCTTAGGTGAGTGGGAGATCTGTAATGGAAATTAACGGCTAGGGGCTATGGGCTGACATGGATAGGCAGCCTCAGTGTCCAGCTTGAGTACTGCTGCATCAGCGGAGACATCTACCAGGGAAATGTGGGTTGGTAAGGAGGTTGACTACTCACACTTTCGATCGGGATCCGAATAACATTCGGATGGATGTGACGGCGCTCTGAGAAGTGTAGGAACTACTTTACGAGAGCGAAATGGGGAAGCGGCCCACGTGCAGCCCATTCCCAGGTGAAATACACTACTTTGTCTTCCTAGTCAATAGTAAGTTCGTTACAGAACCTTCCAGAGAACTTCGAAATCAATATTGTGAGGAATTTGTGATAAGACCTTAACTCCTCATAGACGAGAGAGGAAATGAGACTCTTTGTAGAAAGCGTATCCATTTGAGCCCTCTTCACCCAGACGACTAGTGGAGTCTCCTCTTCACCTCTCGCCACCACCTCTGACAGGACAACAACAAGGGGATAGGAAGGAATCAATTCCATGCCCATAGCCTGGAAATTGGTAAAGGCGGAAGACGCATGAACCTACCAAGGCAGAGACCCCCTCACGGTTCTGGCAGCCTTACAAAAAACACCCTCCTACGATCTATCATGAAACATGCCAACAAAGCGAAATTAACATACTAAGACAAAATAAGACTTGCTGGAGATGAAGAAAAAAATGCTGAAAAATACAATTCATGAAACACGCAGCGCTACACGAGTATCAATAGAAGCCCCTTGACGAAGGAAACAAGATATCGGCGTCGAGTCATATCATCAACTATATGCAAATGAAATGCGTAGTATACACATTTCAAAATCATTTACAAACAATTTCAAAATCGTTTTGTAGAACCGCCTAAACCTAGGCTGATACGATAAAGTTGTGGGACCTTTTATTTGACATTTTGGGCGGATCCGAGGCAGAAGTCAGGATTCTTAAGGAAATCTTTAAATCACTCAAAATCATATCTTTATGGAAGCGATTACAGTGACAAACCCATAAACATTTAACAAAATACATTTAGCTTTAACAAAATACATTTATAGTGAAGGCATTCAAGCCCTTTTTCAAAATGATTTACAAAAATAGATGTTCGGATTTCAAATTGTTTTACAAAATATCAATATCGAAAACATGGAATGAATGCACAAGTCTGAGCATACTCGAAATTTCCTTCTTTATGACTCGGCTCCTCGATCTTGGATCCGCTTTGTCCTATCGATCACTCGGTACTGCGCATTAGCAGTAAAACAATACGCTAAGCATTTTCATGCTTAGTGGTTCTGCCTAAATCCATTCCTTGTTGATTTAAATCCAATCATGCAATTTAACAATTCAAACTTTTAAATCTTTATGGATGATCAATGCAAATACAATACATATACTTGTTTTATATACAATCCGTTATGGTTCATTGATCATCCCAAAAATACACTTTCCTATTCAATATTTCACAATCTCAAATCAATTCAATTATGCTCACAAATTCAGTTCAGTTCTGCAATTCCAATTCGATTACGAAAATCAATTGAGTTCATTTTGATCAATTCGAGTTATGCCGCAATCGATTCGGTTATACCCGTCAATTGATTCTTACCCATGCGGAATTTAACCTATGTCTTGATATATAAGGATATCGAAGTGCGTGATCTAAGTTTGTAGTGGTATCAATGGTTTTATAACGAGTACGGTCATTTGAGAACAGCGTAGTTATAAAAAATCAAATAGTGAACACTCACCGTCTGATCCGCTAGAGGCTGTGTCGGAGTGACACATGTCTAATGGTCGCGATACTTGCTTTTTTGACCCCTATTGGTATACGCAATCTATCCTTAATCTGAACTAAGCGGTTAACATTTTTATTAAGGCGTTCCGATCCTTTATAGCAAAATATAGTACAATATCATCTTTAGCTTATAAACAGTTTATTTCAATAATCTTTAAAATTTTACATATCTTATGGCCATTTCACAATCACTTTTCTCAAATCAATTAAATCAAATTCCAATATGCTTTTAGAACAAACATGCAAAAACGATGAGAATTGAAGTGGTGAACCAACCCAATCACGCACTTTGATTCAATCTTGGAATCTCAATCTGATTTGGCTTTTCCTCTCGTGATCTATTCCAAAACCATTAAAGAACAATATTGTAAATGCTATTAGTTTTGGTGAGGATTGATTTTCGGGACTAATATGAGTTCCAATTTCAAAGATCTATGTAGATGGATTCTTGACTAAATGTTCTTTCCATAGAGTCCAAGGCACACAAAAGCGGAGTTGGATAAGGGTAATGACCTTCCGAGTTGGGGTCATACGTAGATCACACCAACCCGAGTTATTGGCCAGGCACTGACGACCTCGAAGGTAAGCTTCGGTTTGACATATTATATCCTCCTCAGGCATATGAATGAATTCTTGACTCAATGGGTTTCATGGGGTCCAGAACACCGAATCGGAGTTCGGACGAAGGAGTTATGACCTTCGAGAGTTGGGTCATAGTAGTCACCTGATCCCGGTATTGTGAGTGACTGACCTCGGTAAACTATGTCTCGACACCTGGTGCAGCATATTCTGTCCTTCTCAGGCATATGGATGAATTATTGACTCGATAGGCTTTCCATAGAGTCCAAGAACACCGAATCGGGTTGGGATGAAGAGATATGTATCAGGAGTTGGAGGTCATACATAGTCACCCGGCCGAGATGGTAGTGAGTGACGACCCTCTCAGTAAACTTGGTCTGACATATTCTATCCTCCTCAAACATATGGATGAATTCTTGACTCAATGAGCTTTCCATAGTCAAGAACACGGTCCCGGATACGGACGAGTTATGACCTTCCGAAGTTGGAGGTCTTATGTAGTCAACTCAGACGGCGACTGGCGATGCAGCGACCTGCAAAATGAAGTCTGGCGACCTACGCTAAATGAAGTCCTGGCGATGTAACGACCGTGCCAAGTATCACGGTTTTTAACACGTTTGACGAGTTTATTAACACTTGTATCGTGAGTGATTGACTTTTTCGAGGATGAATAGTTTTTGGGTTAACTAAGCGCACCATTTAGTAGGCCTCGTCGTCTGAGTTCATAGAAGGCGGAACATCTAATCCAGTTACGGATAAAGAGATTTACAGGTATGAGGATTTAACGGCGCTTGCGGTGTCCGTGGGGGTTTTTACTGGCGACCCTAAGGCCTATATAAACATAACTGGGTACCGTAATGAAACCAGCTGAAACACCATCTTGAGCTCCAAAACCCTGAACTCTCCAAAATCGTGAACGCAAGGTTGGGTCGTTTGACCCATTTGCAGCCGTGGGTTTGGACCCGAATGGGGCATCACCCGGCCAGCCACGCAGCAGCGCGGCCGGGGCACGACCTCGGGCCCGATCACGCCAGGTAAAGTTTCCCGGGCCGGCCTTGGCCGGGCGGGCCGGATCGGGCCGCGACGGCGCGGCCCGGCTCACCATGGGTCACGAACTTTCTTAACTTTCAGGCCATTTCCGGCCAACCCGTACCTCCCTCCCACCATTTGGACCCTCGAACTCATTCACGTGGCCCCTTTTGCAGTTCCTCACCCAGTTTGAGGATTCACGGCTGAACGAAGTTGGTGCATTTGTTGGATCGGAGTTTCCGAAGCCACCACGGTAAGCTGTTGGACCAGGTAATGTCTTGATGAGTTCTGGTCTCTTGGAGCTTTCCATTGATATATGGTTTGTGAATTTTGGACATCGTTTGGTTGGTTTCATTTTTGGGCCATTTCGGGTGGTGCAGGAAGTTTGGACTAAATCGGTACGGTGGTCAAGTTAGGCAAAATTGGAGTTGGATTAGTGGAATTGGATGTTTTTATGAATTATTGGACGGTTCAATTTCGAGAAATTAGCTCCCAGGCGAAAAGCCCCAATTTTGATGTCGTGCATAGAACCTTATTTGTGAATAATTGGGCTGTCGGGGTCGAGTTAAGCGGGGTTCATAGTTCTAAAAATTGCCCGAGGCCTTAGGGGCATCAATGTCGTTGGTTCAATTATTGGAACTTTGAGTGGTATTTTATTTATATTAGAGCACTCACGCCGGCCAGGAGACGATCCGCGAGGAAGGGCAGACTAAAGCGTGACGTGATGTGAGTGGTTTACATGTTTTTAAATGATTTGAGGTATTATGTTGATATATCTATTGTGATTAAAAATACTTTTAAATATCTTGTTTTTGATCAAATGGTTGGTTACTTGCTCTGAAATGTGATTATTAGTCTCATATAAAACAAGTTATCATTTCATGTGAATTTTGTCAACATTTTAAATTTGTTTTTGGAAGTTGTGCGAGTTCGTGGATGAGTCTGTGGTATTTGAGATATTTTGGAGTGCGATGGTTGAGGTTGTAAACCACCTTGAGAAAAATATTGTTTTAAAAAAAATGGATCTTGAGATTTTGTGTGGAATGACTACGATACGGTATTGTTGGGAAAGTACATGTGGTAAGGCGATTTTATTAGTCGCCATGTGATGGCCGAGGTTCACCGGAGGTTTGGCCGGTGCCACGTGATGGCGGGTTACGGAGGTTTGTGGTTGCCACGTGATGGCGGGTTGGAGGTTTGTGGATTACTGCGTGATGGTCGGATCTACGGAGGTTTATTAGTTTTTCACGTGATGGTCGAGGTCTACGGAGGTTTGTGGTTGCCTGCGTGGTGGCGGGTGTAACCATGGGTTTATTAGTTGCCGCGGTGTCGTGGTCGGACTTCTGGGCGGTTTATGATAAGGTACATGGTATGTCTGTTGATTTAAGATATGGTATAACTATTTTAATAACATGGTTATGGTGCATTTCATGGTTACTTTATTACATGGTGGCTATACATGCTTTATGATTGGCTTTATGTTGTGTACAGTTCAGATTATAGTTTTCTTAACATTGTGTCGGCTAAATTGTTGAGCATGATTTACATATGTTGGACTTGGGGTAAAGTTGGGTTTTGTGAAATGTTTCTAAACGGTGAAACTTTAAAAGAGTGGATGGGAGGTTTTGAGAGAAGAAATCTTTGTAAATAAAAAGAATGTTATTTTCCTTATAATCTATGCCACTCACTGAGATTTATTATCTCACATTATTGTTTTAAATCCGTTCCCGATGTCCAGACAGTTTGTAGGGCTTATTTGTGCCAGGGTCGAGCAAGCTCTTCTCATCCAATTCTGCGGTACACTGTCATCTATCTGTTTTGTTTTGTATTGGAGCATTCATCTCCTACTTGTACCACTCAAATTCTAAATACTCTTAGAATGCTCGATATTCGTATGTCGAACTTTATGGGTCCTTATCTATATATGTAGTGGGTCTTATATATAATTAGGATATTAATTAATGCATGTGTTTTACTTCCCTCCTTAAAGTGGGTTCAAGTATCTTCCCTAGGGATTGTACGGTGGGACTTCATGGCTTGAGACTTCACGGGAAATCCTGGGAGGAATTATCGGGTCGAGGTCTGTCGGCAGTATCGAGCTCTAGGTTTCTAAATTCCTTGGGGTTGTACATTGCTGTGTGACTCATCCAGTGTTTTGTATACCTTCCTAACCTTATCATTGGGACTGATTATGTTCTTTGATTCTTAGGATGGATTGGCTTGCTTCAAACTATGCTTCGATGGATTGTTTGACAGGTGATACTTAGACTAAGGGACTACATTAGTAATCTTCTATGGAGAGCAGTGACACCCTCGGGTTTGATTTACGCATTCTGGCCCCAGATGGTTACTTCAAAAAGGTTGTAAGGGGTACCTAGCTCACGTAGTTGACGCTCGTAGCGATGAAGTGAGATTGGAGGATGTACCAGTAGTGAGGGAATTCCTAGATGTGTTTCCTGACGATCTTCCAGGTCTACCTCCAGAACAAGAGACAAACTTTCCCATCGACTTAGTTCACCAAAGTGCAGCTCACATCTCCTTACCACCTTGTAAGATGCCCTTTGTAGGAGTTGAAAGAAGTTGAAGCGCAACTACAAGAGCTGGTGGATAAGAATTTATTGTTGATGTTCCACCTTGGGAGCGCCGGTGTTATTTGTGAAGAAGAAGGATGGTACTTGGAGGTTATGTGTGGACTATAGACAGTTGAATAAGGTCACCATTCGTAATAAATATCCTTTGCCTCGGATTGATGATTTATTTGATCAGCTCCAGGGTGCAAAAGTGTTCTCTAAGATTGACTTGAGGTCAGGGTACCATAGTTCAAAGTTAGGAGATCGGACGTTCCCGAGGCCGGCGAAGTCGGGACGAGATATGGGCGTATGAGTTCCTAGTGATGTCTTTGGTTTCCTCATGCGACGGCTTTTCATAGTTTGATGAACCGGGTCTTTCGTCCATACTTGGATCGGGTTTGTCATTGTCTTCATCGGCGATATCTTGGTGTACTCGAGGGCGAGTTGGGCGTGAGAGACATTTGGGTTTGGTGTTACAAGCGTTAAGGCGACATCGATTGTGCGAGTTCGCAACAATGAGTTTTAGTTGGTAAAGGTGGGATTTCTCGGGCATGTGGTGTCGTGATGGCATTTATGTGGACCTCGGAAGGTAGAAACTTGATGGCGAGTGGGAACAGCCACTACGGTGGCTTGAAGTGCCGAGGTTTCTGGGTTAGCGGGGTATTACCGCGGAGTTCATAGAAGAGTTCTCAAGTGCGAGACCTTATGGGTTGACCGAGGGAAAAGGAGTTAAGTTTAGTGGTGACGGTGTGAGCTTTGGCTGCGAAGGAAAGTTAACATCAGCCCTGTTCTGGCATTTGCAGAGGCAGCAGGGGATTCGAGGTTTACAGTGATGCTTCATATCAGGGTTTAGGTTGCGTGTTGATGCGACATAAGAGGATAGTATGCTTCCCAAGCAGTTGAAGAAACCACAGGCTGAATTATCCTACCCATGACTTGGAACTTCTTTGCGTGGTACCGCGTGAAGGCGTGGAGGCATTGCATGCGGGCGGCGTGCGGATATTTACCGACCGTAAGGAGCCTTAAATATTTGTTTACCCGAAAGGTTAGAAACTTAAGGCAAAGGAGTGGATGGAGTGCAAGTTATGATTGCACTGTGGCTACCATCCCGGGTAAGGCGAATGTGATGACGAGACGCCTTGAAGCGGGAAGTCTCGGCTCTTTGGCTTATATCACGAGACCATACAACTTAGTTGATGAATCTGTTCACGAAGTTGGGTGTTGAGTTGGGGATGCATGTTTGGGAAGCACTTTTTGCTGGCTTCCAGCCATTTTGATACTTGTAGATCAAATTCTCGAGCTTGACTAGAAGATCCCTATTTGATGAGCATGAGAAGGAAGGTCGAAGAAGGAAGCAGTCGGATTTTCTTTATTAGAGACGATGGAGCCTTGGTGATTGATTAGACTTTGTGTTCAGTGATGAGAAGAGTTAAAAGAGGCGGAGTTATTGGGAAGCCCATAGTTAAAACATGCTATGCACCCGGTAGTTTTAAAGATATGCGTCTGAAGGAATATTATTGGTAGTCGGGGATGAAAGAGTGGTTACTAAGTGTATCCAAGTGCTTAGTTTGTCGACAAGTAAAGAAGCGAGGAGAGACAAAAGCCTTACGGACTTAACGGCCTTACCGTTCGAATGGAAATGGGGCCCACATCTAGCAGTTTTGTATTCAAGCTCCCTCCCACAACTCAGAACATGAAGCGCATTTGGGTACACTACTACAAAAATTAAAGTTTATAGCGGCTTCATTTCATGGCGGGACTGAGCGAAAATGTCATTGTTTGATAATGATTAAATATTACAATGACACTTAATTTAAGAATGTCATTATCGAATGTGGTTTTTTGTTCTTATGGCGCATAGACTGATCTTGGCTTTTGTGAGCGTCATTGAAATAATATAAAAAACATTGAAAATATATTATCGTATATTCATTTTCTGTACTTAATGGCTTAAACCATCTTTCGATCTCAGTCCACTTTGAGACCCAGATGCGGCCTATCCTTTGAAGGTCGATCCATGGCCTCTATTTGGGGCGAGGGAGAAGGAGGCCAAGAGTACTTGTTGGATGATGGAGGAAGGGTCGGTGAGAGAAGGGCCGGATTGTTTAGGTTGTCGAAAGAGTGAAAAATGTTATTTTAGTAGATAGAGAGGGATCTTTGGTAGGGTTATTTGCTCTTAAAGAGAAACTATTCTTAGAAAATTTGGAAGGGATGATAGAGCATGATGGCATCAGCTTGAGCCTTCTTTTAGCTGTGAACAGCACAGCAAAGAGAGCATTTTCATGGGGCTATGGGAGGCAGTGGGAGCCAGACAACCAAAAGTTTTTTGCATTTTTAGGAGGAAGAAGGGTAAAATTTTCAAATAAGGGTTTTTCCATTTTTTGTGATTCCGTTGGAACTCTATTTTCACAAACCATTGTTAATCTCTCTTTTCTTCCTTTTTTTTTTTTTTTTAAATTAAAAAAAAAAAAACCAGTTGATCTTGGTTTGCTATAGAAAAAGAGTTAGAAACTTTTTAAATTTTAGATTCATCTTGTTTTCTCAGGAAAGTTTCAAACTTTGCACAGAGAGATGACCTTGTATTGGGATTTTCTCTATTTTTAAGGAAATGTTGATTAATCTATTTGTTAGTTCTGATCTTTGGAGGCGTTTATTGAGGATGTGAAGCTGCTATGGTATACGCCAGACGCACTTGGGCATGGTTCATAATCATCTAGTGTGATTGGGTGTTTCAATGCTTATCTTGCTAAATGGTATTTTTTTCATTTTTTTGGTAGACTAAATAGATGTTGTTGAGCGTTTCCTATCACTAAACATGGAATTTAGAATATTGTACTCTGTTAATGAATTTCTCTTGGACCCCAAATGGTTGATTGATGCAAAAAACACATTTTGTTGGGCGAGAAATGAAGAACTCATGCCCAAAGTATATGAGAAGTAAGCCCAATCCAAGTTTTTCTTCATTTTAATGGTTGATGATGATTATATGTTGTGTTCTTAAATACTAAGTCTTCCACTTGCTCACGGTTTTTCCTCATTCTCATATTTGATTTTGAAGTGTTGAACCCATCTTGGGTTAGTTTCCAACTTCGCCAGAGTTTTGCCTCTTGTTGAGAATTTCTTGAATTCATTCTGAGTCTTTGAATATTTGATATATATTTTCTAATCAGATAATCGTATAGGTTACAGGTTATTAGGTTTTGTATTTGTCAATTCATTTGTATGCTTGTTCTAAGGCCATCTCACTCTTGTTTGTTGGGTTTGGATATAAAAATCAGAATATCCGATCAAAATTGTCCGTGAAGGAGAGACCCGAGGAGATCATCAAGAAAAGCATGATTCGCATGAGAGGTCTCAATGATGACAGAGTTGAGCCGAAAAGTTAGCAAGGTTTGTTCCCTGAATCCTACGGTATCTCTCATACCCAAATCTAGTATCGAGAATGAATATCACATTTATTTAACCTTGACAAATTTTGGATTGACCTGAGAACGTCTTTCATTTGAGCATGTTATTTTTTTCGAGTTATTAATAGAGCTTTCTTTCTCTGGATTAGATTTTAATACAACACTTTGTGTAACTTGAGAAGGATTTTCATCCTTTATTTTATTAATTTCATAGCAATGAACTTTTCAATTCTACCTTTGGACCTTCCTTTGGCTCTATTGGCTAACATTTGGTTATGATAAGTTATTATCCTTTGACTAAAGTTGAATAAATCGATCTTTTGGACATAACAGATACTTTTAAGGTGAACTGGATTCTTACATTGTGTGTATAATTCTTTGTTTGATAAGGTAGTTTGTTCAATAGGTGGATAGAAGCAAATCATAGGATTAAACTGAATACACAGTTGGCAATTTGATTCCTTACTCCTCGATATTCTCCTCATATTTCTCGTAATTTCTCATATTTAGAAGTTTTTGTTTGTAATTTTTATCATGGTCTCAAATAATTATAAGTTTAATTGGTATGGACAGGAATTAATACTAACAATTTACTCGAATAGAAAGGAATTTTCTTAAAACTCGAAAAAAAAAAAAAAGTTAAAGGGTAACATAAAGAATGTGAAAAATGAAAACACTGATTTTATGAAGTTATCATCAACACTTTTATATATAGATTTAACAAAAATATTAGTGAGATGAAAAATCAATCTTAATCCTTAAAAAATATTGAAGTTTTTTGAAAAAATTGGTATAAGAGATAATGGAGGATAAGTTTATCACATATAATAATAATATTTTAACTTAAAATATGATATTCCATTTGTGTATGCAATAAGCTTTTGTAATGATGATAATCGTTCCTTGTATAAAATATATGGTTTTGGGTTTTTTAAATATTTTTCTTGGGATTTTAGATTTTAGATTCATTTTGTTTCTCAAGAAAGTTGAAACTTTGCATAGAAAGATGGCCTTTTATTGTATATTTTATAACACCCATGAGACTCTAAAGTATAATCAAGACTAGAATTTGTTAATAGATGGTTTTATTTTCCATTACTAAATAATGCAAAATCTAATATCTAGAATCCAAAGATTCTTTGTGTTTTTGTCTTCTTGTGGAGCCAAAATAATAATATAATTTTTGCTAGTTCTCTTGTAATGGTTTCTAATTAGGTAGATCTTGTTCCTTTATTTCTAAATATGTAAGTAGAGAAAAGAGACATCATGCCTTCAAGCGTGACTAAGAAGGTGACATCTATATATAATAAGGTTTTAATGGAAGTGAATAATAAGGTTTTAATGGAGGTGAATAATATGCTATGGCAGTACAATTGTCCCTTTTTCGGTTTCCAGCAATGCAAAGGAACAGCCTTGGGTTATTTCTTCAAATGCCTTTGATTTTTATTTTTGACTTTGTATATGCCTGAGGATGAATTATTTTGATTGATTCTCAATCTTTTTCCATTATTATAATCATTATTTTGTTTAAGTTTCTTAATTTGTGAACAATTCTTGAACCGAGAAAATTTCCATAATTTTCAGGTTCTGTTTTCCTTTGGAAAGGATAGGGCTTTAGGCTTTTAAATAATGAATATTTTAAGATTTTCCTTGCTCTTAAATAATGAATATTTTCAAAATTTTCCATATTTTCTTCCCATCATTTTCTCAACATAAGGATTTCTTTGACTCATGCTTTCAGCGGGTAGAGACGTGGTTATCCCCATAAGTCACTTGAAAACAAAGATGCATGAAATTCAAAAGAGCTTCAAGAATATCATATTAGTAGAGAAAACATACCTATTTGAAGAAATAGAAGCTGCAGAAATGGTGGTGATGAGTGAGGCAACTTCAACAAGAAACCTTCCCTAATGTAAACCAAATCCCGCCCTTCTCTCCTTATATAGATTTCAAGAAGGCAAAAGCTAAATATACCGTAATAATAATAATAATTGTAATAGTAGTAATGAATCAAATTAAAGAAAAAGAAAGTCTCAAGCTAAAAGATAGGTATTAGTACTTTGCTTAGGATAAAATCAGGACATGCTTTCGAAACAAGGGATTGAAACATGTCTTAGCTTGGGACTTTCTCTTTCTTGAGTAATTTTTTTTTTCTTTTCTTAAATTATGACACAAGAGAAAAACAAAAAGAAAATGACAACATGCTTTTGAAGAAAGGATCCATACATGTCTCTAGCTTGAGGGTTTTTTATTTTTATTTTTATCTTTGCTATTTTTCTGACTATTTCTTTCTTCTTTCTAAATGGGGACACTATAAGAAAATAAAGAGAAATCACACGGTGTCTGGGGGGGCAAAGTGGCCGACGCATGTGTTCAACCTGAGTATTCTTTTTATGCTATTCCACTATTATCATTGCTTTTGTGCAAGGATTTAGAGGTTCTATATTACTTCATACACTTCCCAAAAATAAGAAGGAGGTGGCACTTAGGAGTGGTCACAGAGGCTGAGTTTCGCTCTCACTTCGTCCCCACTGATTTACCTAACAGTGTGTTTTATTTTCCATGCAACCTGACAAGAAGATTGTTTGCTGTGATTTTATTATGAAGACTCACTCACATTTGCATTAGAAGGTTTTAGTCCCATTTTTAGAATTATTGATTTTTCTCACTTAGTGTTATAGTAACTCTATGCTTGCCAATAATTGTCCAATGAATTAAATTCCCATTTTCTTTAAGGAACCAAACATTTTTTTAATATATTCACTACTACAAAAATTAAATTTTATGACGCCTCAAAATCAAAGTCATACCAATTAGGCAATTACACTGACGATTCCTTGTAAGCAAGCCAAATATGGAAACCATAAATGTTCTTCGCCAAGTCGCGAATGAGGATGTTCATGGTGTATTTCTACTCATAATTGCACGTGTCAAACAAGTAATAAAGTATCTAATGAAGTCCGGGATGCGAACCCATAGGAACTAGTAAGGCTATTAGATTACAACCTAGTCTAACCCTAGTATTGTTTGATTACCATAAATGATGATTTACTTATTTATCCTAATTGTGTGAATGGATAATACTAATTAACAATGAATAAAAAAATAAGGGTTTCTAAGTTCACTCTAGATAATCATAGTATTGGCTCGAGTTTGGTGAAATCCTAAAGCTTGTAGCTATATATTGAAGGTCAACTAGCCTATCCTATCATTGGTCTATCTCGAGCACCAACAACCCATCCTTAATTAGACTCGGCTATTGCTTCTCAGCCTTAAGCCCTAGGTCTCATGAAGCATTATGCATATCTAGTCTTAATAACCACACGTGAACCATTAAAATTCTCTTGCCTATGGTCATCACGTGGTTTATCATCCTCGATCCCATCTCCCCATCTCCTCTCGTTCTTAAGCTCGATGCGAAATCATGCAAAAGGTGATCAGGCAATTACAAGCATTAAGAACAAAATGAAAAACATCAATGTACTTATCAACTACTATGCTGAAAGATTACATCAACCAAACCCTAATCAGGGCTCATACCCCCTACTACATCGTGAGTCTCTGGGGAAATGAACTAAAACATATTAATCCTAAAAAATAAAGCAAACATTGATCGCCGACTTCAAATGCACGCATAGGGTCGCTTTATAAGCCTCGAACTCTAGGGCATTTTTGTCCTTTTAGGTCGGTTCCCTCTTTTGTGCAATTGAGACTCTCATGTGTTGTGTCTTGAAAACCTTCTATTCTTAGGTAAATTCGCAAATTTCACAACAGCTTTAAGCGAACGCGAAAATTTCGCAATCATGTAAAGTGGCTACGAAATAAGGCAAAGAATAGGCGGCTACATTGTGAAATTTTGCAGTCAATAGGAAGTGGTTGCAAAATTGTATCAAGAGTATTTGTTTGCATTACTTTACAAGCCACCAAGAGGATCGCAAATTCACAAAAGAGCATTTGGATGCATCAAGTAGTGTTCACAATCAAGTAGGTAAGACCCGGGTGGAATGGAGCCAACATGCTTGAATCCTCCTCAATGCCCTCAAATGGTATGTCTCATCTCCAAACTCGCTCTAGAAGTGTTTGTGTTTCAAGAAACCTCGTGGCTAATCTTCTTATTCTCCAAAGTTAAAAGTTCATAAAAAGTACCTAAAAACTTGTGTAAAATTATATAAACCTCAAATTAAAAACACAAGATGGGCAAAGGACTAACATATGGTTAATTTGGAGGTTTTTAGGTGATTCGCACTCAAAAAGACTATGGAATATGAGTGGTAAAACACGTAATTTGAGTGTTCATCAATTTTGACAAAAATAAATAAAAATTAAAAAATGATCAAAACCATGCACACCGATCGAGGAGAGTATAAATTATTATTACATTTCTTTAATGAATTTGGTATGACTTTTATCCTTTGTCTATACACCCATCAATAAAATGAAAACTTCATGAAAGAAAGCATTGATAATATTGAAAAGACCTTCTTAGCTCAATCCGCTACTCTTCATATTTTAGTGGGACTCAATTACAATTACTATGTAAAATTTGTAAACTTTTTTAGAAACTTTTTGGTCTTAACCTTTTAGGTGTGTCTTTATCTTCGACTAATCTATCTAAATTATAAAGGTTATAAGTGTTTTGATCAAAATAGAAGAATTTACATTCATTTTTCTATTAACAGCTCTGATAAATTTGCATCTTACAAGTTATCATTGGAGGAGTTCTTTTTCGGCAAGGTATTATTCTAATTTGAGTTCAATGTTATTTAATACCTTGAAAGTCACCACACTAGCACTCATATCAAAATAATAAAGAAATATCTTAGTCTAGTTGGTCTATAAAATTCCTTTTCCTCCTGGGTTTTTTATATCTAAACTTCATTTTCATGACGGAATGTAGAATAGATGGACTGCAGGTGGTGATTTTGAGGGTTTAGCACCTCCTACGAGAGATCCTCCACTACCAACAAATTAAATAACGTTTGTACTCTACCGTAGGAATCGAAACTCGTTGGGAATATTTGTTGTAATTTTGGATCAATGTATGTATAGATAGTTTTGTTTTCATCTATATGACTTTGATATAGTTTTTCTTATCTATATGACTTTCATATTAGTGTAATACATTTTCAATAATTATTATATTTGTTATATCGTGATTTATAACCAATGAAATTATTTAATGTGAGAAAAGATAGATGGCACTTGTAATGAGTCATGGTTCTAAAACAAGAACATATAAACCAATGACGCGCCAAATAAGGTCATAGTTAAGATATTATCTTGAAATATGATGAGTAGAGAATGACGTTTTAAATGAGTGTCATAGTTTTGATTCACAAAAGATGATGCTCGTAATAAGCGTCATTATGTGTAAACATATACAATGACAGTCGAGACCATGACGCTTTAGGGAAGTGTCATTGTAACTCTTCAATGACGCATTAAACGTGTCATTGATTAACTTTTTCCTTGTAGTGGTAGTAGTTGATCGACTCACCAAGTCCGCACATTTCCTACCTATTCGTGAGAAGTTTTCCCCTTAAACTAGCGGAACTCTTCATGAATCATATTGTGAGTTTGTAATGGGTGCTGTCGAGCTATTCCGATAGAGATCCACGATTCACCTCGAGGTTTTGGAAGAGATTGATGAAGGAGCTAGGTGTCAGGTTAAATTTGAGTACCGCTTCACCACCTCGACCGATGGGCACCTGAGGACTATTCAAGACCTTAGAGGATAGCGGCGCCGAGGTCATGCCAGCATCGCACCAAGGGACATTGAATGAATATCTACCTTCGCGTAGAGTTCACTTTATAACAACAACTATCACTCAAGCATCGATGTCACCTTATGAGGCATTGTATGGAAACAATGTCGACTCCATTATGTCGAATGAGACTGGCGCATGTGGAAGTTACTAGGCCCCCGAGATTGTACAAAACGACAAAGGGATTAAGGTTATTATTATACGCACAAAGTTGAAAGCAAACTGCGATAGGCAAAATAGCTATGCGACAAGCGAAGGAAAGATCTTGAGCTCAGGTCAAGATCGAGTGTTTTCAAGCCTCTCCTCGAGGGCGTGGTACGCCAGTCGAGGGAAGCTAAGTCCCTTACATCGGGACCTTTGAGATTGCTGAGAGGATAGGTCCGGGGCGCTGGCTTATAGATTAGACTTACCGGATGCTGAGCTTTCTCGAGTCCATAATGTTTTCCACATCTCCATGCTCCGCAAGTATATCCCGGACTCCTCACATGTGTTGGAGACGCCAGAGATCAAGCTGAGGGATGACTTATCCTATGAGGAGCAACCAGTGTAGATTCTGGGTAGAGAAGAGAAGGAGCTTCGCAACAAGACAATATCCTTAGTGAAGATTCTGTGGAGAAAGCACCTAGTCGAGGAGGTGACCTGGGAGTGGGAGGACCAAATGCGGAGCCGCATTCTCACCTCTTCCAGATTATTGTGTACAAATTTCGGACGAAATTTTTCTTTTAAGGGGGTAGGTTGTAAACGACCACCAAATAACACGAAGTTTTTAAATACGTTTGACCAAGTTTAACCTAACAACACTTAAAGTAAATTCCAAGTTGACTTTTTCTCGAATAGTTTTGCTAACTAAAGAACAATTTCAGAGGGCTCTCATCGATACGAGTTCATAGACTCAAGTGAACGCCACAATCCGACCACGATAAAAAGTTACTACTATGATAAGTTCAAAACAAAGCAAAGACTTCACTGCTTGTCCAAGTCCTGGTCTGGGGTTTTTACCTGAAAGCGACCCTAGGCCCTATATAAACATAACTTTGGGTGCCAAATGAAACCCTAGCCCCCAAAACACCATCTTGAGCTCCAAAATCCTAGGAAAAACTCTCCAAAATTGTGAACACCAAGTTGGGTCTTTTTGACTCATTTGCGAGCCGTGGAGTTTTGGACCAAAGGAGGCATCACCGACCAGCCACCTGCAACACGCGCTGGCCAGGGGGAAGCACGACCTCTGGACGATCACGCCGGTAACGTTTCCCGACCAGCCGCAACCGGACGCGCCCGGATCGGGCCGGCGAGCGCGGCGCCACCAGGTCACCGGACTTTTCTGACTTTTCGCCATTTCGCCAACCCATACCTCCCTCCCACCATTTCGGGACCCTTCCAACTCATTTCCTGCGGGCCCTTTCGTATTCTCACCGCTTGAAAGTTACTTACTTTAAAACAAAGCTGGCCGGTCGATCGAGTTTTCCTCGCCACCACAAAGAATCGCTACCGCTGGACCAAGGTAATGGTACCTATGGGTTCCTGGTCTCGCTTTCCATTGATATATGGTTTGTGAATTTTGGACACATCGCTTGGTTGACTTTCCATTTTTGGGTCATTTCGGGTAATTACCGAGAAGTTTAGACTAAAATCGGCACCAATTGGGTCGGGTTAGGCAAAATCGAGCCTGGATTAGTGAATTGGATGTTTTTGGCGTGAATTATCGATTCGCTCAATTTCGAGAAATTAGCTCCCAGCGAAAAGCCCCACCTTTGTGCATCTAGTCTATAGGGCACACCGTATAATCAACACCGCTGGGGTCAAAGTTAGCGGGGTTCATGCTCTAAAATTACACCGAGGCCTTAGGGGCATCCCTAATGTCGCTGGGTTCACTATTTGATTTCATGGTATTTTATTTATATTATTGTGCACTCCACGCGAGCCGGAGACGCACCACGGAGGACAAGACTGCTGCCTCATAGTGATGCTGAAATGCAAGCATGCTTTTTAAACGAGATTTGGGGTATTATGTTGATATATCTATTGTGATTAAATATTTATATATATACTGCTTTGACTGAAATTTGTCGGGTTGCATACAAATGTGATTATCGGTCTCATATAAAACAAGTTATCATTTCATGTGAATTTTGTCAACATTTTAACTGTTTGGAAGTTGTACTGAGTCTGTAGAGTCTGTGGTATTTGAATATTTTGGGTACGTGGATTGAGGTTGTAAACCACCTTGAAAACTATTGCTTTTAAAAAAATTGGATCTCTAGATTTCAGGAATCCACTCGATACCAGACATTGTTGGGAAAGTACATGTGAGTAAAGGAACGATTTTATTAGTCGCCACGTGATGGACAGGTTCACCCGGAGGTTTATTAGGTGCCACGTGATGGCCGGGTCTACCCGGAGGTTTATTAGTTGCCACGTGATGGCCTGCCCACGAGAAGGTTTGGTTGGCATTTTTCACGGATGGCCGGCCTACCCGAGGTTTAGTATTAGTTGCCACGTGATGGCCTGCCCACCGGGTTGTTTATTAGCTGCCACGTGATGGCCTAAACTAATGTGTTTATTAGTTACCTGTCGTGAGGCTCGCCACCGACCGGCCATGATGGGTACATGGTATTGGTACGTCGTTGGATTTCGAATATGGTATAACTATTTTAATACTTATGGTTATGGTGCATTTCATGGTTACTTTATTACATGGTGGCTATACATGCTTTATGATTGAATTTGTCGTGTTAGGTACGCCTGTGATTATAGTTTTCTAACATTGTGTCTGGCTGTGTTGAGCATGACTTCATATATGTCAGACTGGGTAAAGTTAGGTTTTTAGGAAATGTTTCTAAACGGGAAACTTTAAAAGAGTGACGGGAGGTTTTCGAGAGAAGAAATCTCGAAATAAAAAGAATGTTATTTTCCTTTATAAACTATGTCACCAATGTGACATTATTATCTCACATTATTGTTTTAAATCATTGCTCCCCAGTCCAGACAAATAGAGGGCTTATTTCGCGCCTTCGCATTCGACACCGCTCTTCTCACTGTCATTCACAAATTACAGACACTCATCGTGATCTACTGCTTTTGTTTTTGTTGTATTTGACTTATTCATCTCTAATACTTGTACCTCTCTAAATTCACAAATACTCTTAGAATGCTCTGATATTCGTATCGAACTTTTATGGGTCCTTATCTATATATGTAGTGAGTCTTTTATATATAATTGGGATATT
Source organism: Tetrastigma voinierianum (assembly GCA_016808115.1). Taxonomy (NCBI): domain Eukaryota; kingdom Viridiplantae; phylum Streptophyta; class Magnoliopsida; order Vitales; family Vitaceae; genus Tetrastigma; species Tetrastigma voinierianum. The sequence goes on from JAEQBH010005211.1 coordinate 60,871, forward strand.
AAATTAATGCATGTGTCATGGTTTCCCTCCTTAGCCGGAGTTCCACCGTAGATCTTCCTGGGGATCAGACAGCTGGACTTCACTAGGCTGACCACCCGGAAATCCTCGGGAGGGTATCCGGTGGATCCTCGTCACCGACCTTCACGCATGAGGTCCGACCTCTCAGCCGTACGAGGTCCGCCGACCTTTACCGCACGACGTCTCGCCGACCTTCCATTGTGCCGAGGTCTCGCCGACCGTCGCTAGGTGTCAAACGGTCGCCTGGTTAAACGGTTACGTTAAATAGGTGATCCGGTGAAAAACATGTAAACCTCGAACACGACCCGCGATAAACGTATTAAACTGCGACCTGGCACACCCGAACCCGCTTAGGTCTCACCCAAACTCGCTAATCACGCTAATCGTGGTCGTGATTGAATTTTCGCACAGTTTAGTCGCCGACCATTGCAAAACGACAAAGAGGGAAACGCAGCAAATCCGTAAACGCGTTATAAACGGGTTAGCATGTCTCACCCGAACACAACCCGCGATTAAACGTGTTAAGGCTGACTCCGTTTATCACCCGAACCCGTTTTTTAGCCTCAAGTACCCAAACCCAAGTGACCGGTTAATTGTACTCATGACCGTGTCGTGGTCAATTTTTACAGCCTATCACGCGCACGTAGTCTCGTCGACCTTTGTCGCATGACCTCGCAAAGGACCATAACTTGGTCTACAAAGGTCCGACTCAGAAATTTAGTGAGCCTAACATCAAGTCATCGATGAGGCTACAATTTACTAGAAGGACTCACTTCTAAAATCCCTTTATTTCTTACCCAAAAATCAGCTCTAAGGTCCGGCTAGCGCGCACTACCACAATGTGGCAGCTTCCCATGGTTTAAAATACAACCAAACATTCCCCTAAGGCAAGATAAACCACACAACCCCTGGGGTGTAAAATAATCAAAGTAAGTATAAGACCTACTCCTAAAGCTCACGAAACTCCCGATTCCATTTCTACTACAGGCCTCTGGCTACTGCAGTGAAGCGATTTTCCCTCTTGTTTCACGGAGACCTTATGGTCCCATCTGGTTTGAATCTAGAGAGAAGGAGAGCTTCTCACTCTAAAATATCTCTCCCTCTTTCTCTGCTTTCCCCTTCTCTTATGGATCACCCTTAATCGTATTTTAAAAGGAGGAAACTTCCTCCATCTTTCTATCCACACATATCCATTCCCTTGATTTTTTTTTCTTTTATTTCTTTTGTGATAGTCCTCTATTTCTTATATTATTCTTCATTTAAGTCTCCTATTATTTTCCCTTTACTCATTTATTTCTCCTAATTTCACTTAGACATATAAACTTACTTACAATTGACCCTTAGGTCCCCATTTTACAATTTCCATATTTTCTCTTTTTCACTTGGGTTTATTTCTAGATTCAATAATCATTTAATCAATATTCATCTAACAATTAAAAATACCTAAATGCAATTTCAATTATACCCTGAATATATGGTCAAATTTTATTATAAAAATTCTAGGCTATTAGGAATTTTTGGGCGTTACAAGGTTAGCCCTTGTGCTCTCCCCCATACGGATTTGCCTGGGTCGAACAACCAAGCTAAGTCCAATCAAGAATCATAAGGGCTGATCCATTCTAGAATTCATCAAACGCCACAACCCTTGTCCTAGGAAGTCAGTCCACGTTGCTGACCGATTAGTCGAGCACGAGAAAAATAAGGTGAGCAAAAACGCAAATATTCCAAGAAACACAATTTCATTAATTACACCAAAAGGCGTTCATAATTACACAGCAACGCTTACAGCCAAGCGATCATACTTCAACAATTACATAACCCAGCAAGGCCAAAAGAGACCTGGAAAACAAGCCCAAGAAAGAGGAAAAAGCGAAGAAAAAAGTCGAAAAAGAAAATGAGATCCTAAAGAAAAATATGAAAAAGAAAACCCGCCACTGACAGCCCTTTTATGGTACGATTACGCCTTCAACGATGCCAAAGCGCGAAGGGACATATGGGTGCATATAAGGCTCGAAAATATCCCTCTCCAGCAAATTAGAGCGCTCCAAGACGCTTCAGAGCCCTCTCGCGGGCCGACCCCTGTCAACATCACACTCAACCCAGGAGCAATAGAAAAAGCACAACAGCTCCCGACAGCGTCTAGCCATACATATCCACCGAAAACTCAAAACCAGTCAATAGCACAAAAGAATCCATTACCTTGCAGCCTGTTATAGGGGTTTCGAACCTGTGTGAAACCCCAAGAAGCCGCATTAGTCAAAGTTACCAAAATAGCAAACCCCTGCAATGCCGCAGGCCAAAGATTAACTCGTCCTCCTGCTTTCCAACGATGCTGGGTAAGTCAAGAATACGGTATTTTTTCGCCTAAGAAGACTGATCTCCCACCAAAAAGAGGTATGATTGCTGGCACTATGGCTCGCTCCAAAGATCCCTATTTAAAAGGTCCGCACATACTAAAGCCCATGTTGTGCTCTGCCTTCAGCCCAAGATTCACACGAACACGGATCCGAACCACGGCCCGACCCACCGTGGACTATCCGATCATACACGTCATGATTTATCGCCCTGGACAATATCCTCTCCCAAATACCGTTGTCTCAGCAAAGATGGTCACCTGTCACTTCCTACCGATCCCCCGTCATAGCTCGAAAACACATCCTCCCATGAATCACGTACGTAACCGCCCTTAGGATGATCAAATGATTTTTGAGGCGGAAGATTCGGATAACTTGGCTATCCAAAAGGAAAAACAGGCCCTAACGCGCAAATGAAGCGCCCAATCACTCATTTTCCATAAAAAGTTGACCATTCATAAATAAGGAAGTAGTAAGTGAGACATACGACTGAAAAGTGAATGTATTTACTTTCCTTACAACTCTATCTGACTTAAGACTTTATGTCGCCTAAGACACCATCGCTGCCTCGTTTTGTTTTGCGTGTCCTCGCCGCTACGTTAACGCCTCAGGTAATCCAAGAGACAACAGTCGGAATCTAGATTATTCCCATGTAGTTCACTCCATTTTCCTTTTACGTCTATCTTCATAGAGAGTCAGGCCCCGTTCGTCTAAGTTTACTTCACCCTTCAAGCCCATATCCACACCTGGGTTCGTCGTTGTTGAATGACTTACGATCGGTAAGTCCGCATTCTTTTCTAGTATGGGAAGTGCGTGATTCCGGGTGGGGATTAGGTTTATCCCTTTTGGGTAGCCTTATCCCAAGTTGATAATCTCCGAATCCCTGATATTGCGCATGCAAATTTCCATCCTTCCCTTTTGGATCAGTATTGGAATCCTGCTTTCCGGATTCTCCTATCCTTCTTCCCGTAATCAACGCTCCCCGTCGGAGCCACTAACCCTTCGTGCCGACGCCCTTAAATCTGGTCCACACGCCTTCTCCAGCTCCCCACCCTGTGAGTGGAACAGTAGTCGGCAGAATCGATCAGAGTGTCCCAACATCCCACATATGAAGCAGAACGTCCCCAGCCTCTCATATTTAAATTGGATGATGGCTCATTCTCCATTCTCCATCCTTATCTTCTTCCTCCTTTTCAATGGGATTTTAACGTCCAAGAGGACCCGGATTCTCATATACGTTTGCCAGAGGCCCACGTTGTTGTTTTGTTTTCATCATATTCCATGAACCTTCCTATATAGTTACCCAGATGTTCCCCCACTCCATTGGACATGAAACCCACGGGTAACTCATATACCTGTATCCAGAAAGGCACATGTTCCATTGGAACTGAAATAGCGTATTCTCCGGTTTGGAGATGATGCAGGATGAGGAGGTGTCCGTTGAACGACCATGGGCCTGTATCAAGGATCCTTCGTAGGTCCAATGTATGGTAGAATTTAAAGAGATAGCATTGGGGTTTGATCTCTTTGATTGCGATTTCCATTCCCGGTCTCCAGAAGCGTGCCATGCAGTGTTTCATTGCTACAAAATTTACCAGTTTATCGGTCAGAAATCTCCCCTCCAAACATAAATCAAGACTTTCAGTCACCGTCCGCCGCCCCTGAATGACGAGTTCCGCATTTTCTTCGTTGTTCAGGGATAGTTGGCCGACACGCTCTTCCATAGTCATGATAGAATCAAAACGCCTCTGTCGAAGTGGAAAGAATACACATGTGGGTTGAGAAAAATAACAAAATAAAACCCTAACTCTCAAAAACGAAGAGGGGAAAACGTAACTCCCACTTGGAGAGAGGTTCTAGACTCCCACATGGAGAGAGCAGCACTCTTAACATAAAAATATTATCTTAAAATTATAAAATAATTAGATAATATAAATAGTTTATAAAAATAAAAGTTTGTTTGAAAATTTTTTAAGATAAAAATGAAAAATATAATATTTTTATAGTAGCATTTAAGAAAAAGTTATATATTTTTTTTCCATAAGTTCTTGATTAGCCCTAATTAGCTATCATTAGCTGATAATGTGTTTTTACCAAACATCTTACAAAATGTCACGACACTTATTGTATGCCCGTGGACCGCAAGTAGCGGAAGACTTTATCAAGCATCAAGCACGCGATAGCTGAGCCTTACAGGCGAAATATCTGTATTTGCAAGGCGCGTGCAAGTGATCGAGGTGAAGTTTCTTTTCAGCCCGCGTGATACCGACCCTGCTAAGTTTGAGAACTCGTCGGCTCCCGGGACCCGACTATGAAGAAGGGTGTCGGGCCTACCCCGCACAAACTCGGTCCGGAGCCGGAGCCGCTCCTTATGAGCCTGGGCTGCCAGGCGAAACCAACAAGATAGCGCAAGATGCCAGCAGCCGCGGCAGCCGGGTCTCAAGAAAGTGTCCATGTGAGACCGTCGCACGGGTCGCGCCGCTGCGTGAATGAGTAGGCCCGTGACAAGTGGTATCAGAGCGGGACAGAAGTCTTCAACAACAAGATGCATGTTGTCTTCTCGTCGATCCCGGCGCCGAAAAAGTCGCCTTCCTAAAAGCTGCACGCAACTCCGATGAAGCCGTGGTGGTGCTCAAAGCCGTGGCTGCCTTCCATATCGTAATAAGGTGCCGCTTGTCGACTAGTAGTGCGTAATCTGCACGCCTTACTAAGGGTGGAAGTTCAATGAGGTGTCAAGCTTTCGGGTGGAAGTGACAAGGTGCTCCTTCCATGGTCAGTGGGGTGATGCCGCCCGAAGATATGGACGCCCCTCGCCCGGGAGACTACGACCTTACCACGGCTCGGGGAGCAAAGCAGTTGTTCAAGGAAGGCCGAGATCGGTGGAAAGGTGCCTGTATGAGGGCGTGCAAGATCAGGGGAGAATGTCACGTAATTTACGTGGGTGTCCGTGGACCGCAAAGGAAGACTTTATTGGAAGCATCAAGCATGTCACGGCTCTCGAGCTTAATTGCGCGAAATAGCCCGCATGGTGCTTCTGCAAGTGGATCGAGGCGAAGCCTTCAAGATGGAGTCCGTGCACGCCGACCCGCAGCCAGGAAATACGCTGGGCTCTCGGACCTAACTACAAGAAGGGTGTCAGTCTACCCCGTACAACCGAAGGTTTTAGCCGAGCCGTCCCGACGGCAGCCCCAAGACAGTGCGAAACCAAAGATATAAAGTAGAAGATGTGTGCGGCAGCTTGCCCCAAGAAAGTGTCCATGTGAGACCGCCCGCACCTGATCGCACTGGGTTGAATTTAGCAGCCCACATGTGCCTATTGGGAATGGGGGCCTAAGAGAAGAAAAAAGATATAATTAATATAAAGAGAATTGCTATAACTATTGATTTGTGTAACGTTATTGTACTTACAAAGAATATTGAATATATATATATATATATATATATATATATATATATATAATTGAAAAATATTGGTTTTAAATAACTTTGATATTTCGTTAAACAAAATTATTTAATTAAAATATTTTTATTAGAAATATAAATTTATTATAGTTATTTAAAGTTGGTAAAAATCCACCAATATCTACAAAAATTTATCATTATAAAAATCTTTCAAATAAAAATCTATAATAGTTATTCATAAATTTATAAACACCACAAAAGTCTTTAAAAATATATGAAACCCTGTAAAAGTTACCAACTTGAAAAAGTCTAAAAATGTCTTTTAAAGTCAATAATCTTATACACCCCCTTAACAAAAATATAATTCTTATACTTTTTAACACCTATTTATTTTGCATTAGAACTTTCTAATATTTTGTTGTAATAAAGACTTAGTATTGTTTTTGGTTGAACATTCAGCCTTTCAAAGATTCAATGCTTTTGTTTTTTGTACTTTTACAACTCATTATCGAAATTTTTTGAGCTTCGAATATAAAAACGAAAAATATTTAATTTTTTCTATTTAGAAAAAGTCATCTTTCATCAAAACAAGAAAAAACTCTATCATCATTTCAACAAGCAGTTGGGCTGCCAACAACATTCACTACTGACGATAACCCAGGTAAGGTTTGGGACGGTCTTCATCCCGATCCCGTCATTTATTTTTTTTCAATTCTCAATTATTCTTCATTTAAAAAATTAAACGGCATTTTGGCATGTAGCTAAGGGTGGATGAGGGGGGAAATTTCTAAACCTATCTCGTTTATATTTGATTTTTATTTTTTGTAATTATATTAAAATTAATATATTTCATAAAAATAAAAATATTATAAATTTTTATAAATTATTTATTAAAAATATTCTAATTATTATTATTATTTATATTAAAGATAAAAATAAAATAATAAAAATATCTTTTAAATATAATCGGTGACGTATTAAAATAACAATACGAACCGTTAGTGTGCTCGACATACGAACAAAACTGCTCGCATTAAGCGATTGGACAAAGGGAAAAGCAGTTACCCGAAATAATCCTTCACATTATCATTCTTACTCACTATCCAATATTTAAAAAAATAAATAACTTAATACTTAATACTATTAAATACCATTCTAAAAAAAAATTATATTGAGCATTAAGTTCAAAAACAGATGTAACCTTAGTTTAGAACTTTCCTCACATCCAATTTAGTAAGGGCTCAAAAACAAAAAAATATATATAATCCTTGTTTTCTTGCGAACCTTGGAGGTTTTCCTAGAAAAAATTTGTTTCCAGATTAGTAAGGGGAGAGGGAACTTCTTTGTTAGTCTGAGAAGGCCATGATCACCCTTGGCTAATTAGCTAGCCGGCTCTCTCTTGACACAATTTTACCAAACAGAATAATGGATCTGGGGGAGGCAATGGAGAGTGAGGCGGTGAGGGAATTCATAAGGAGGGAAGTGGAGGATTGGGAGGAGGAAGCCATTGCCACTGCTCGATTCAAGGCCTTTAGCGGACAAAGGTCTGACTGGGAGCCAAGGTACCAGTTCTGGAGAGATTTGATTCTGAAGGTCGCCACCCATTTCCACCTCCTCTTCATTTCGCCTTCCCAGGTTTTCTTCATTTCCCCATTTCACTTTTACTCCCCATTTGAGAGTATTGTAGTTGATAGTGGAGGGATTTCAGGTGAAGAAGGATTGGTTTAATCGAGGAGGATTGACTCCTTTGTGCCTTGATCATGTTCTGGTGAGCTTCTTGGCCTTCCTCCATTACTCTTTATGTTTCATTTTCTTTTGTGAAGACTGGGGCTGGGTTTTCTGGAAAACATTGTAGAAAACATGTATCGGAATTGTGCTACTTGGGGTTGATGCTTTGGGAATGTTGTTCAAATGGGTCAGGGTTTTATTGGGTTCTGGTTGCTACTGTTATTTAATTGGAAAGGAAAATGTTATTAGCGGATCGCTGCAATTCTTTACAAATTATTGGTTTTCTTTTATCATGGGATTTCGTAATCTTTGCTCTGCTGAATCTCCACTGTCAATGCATTTTTTGTGTTTCTACGGGGACTAAAATTGTTATTTTCAATAGCAAATTGCAGTTCGCAAATTGGTATTATTTTTGTTGCAGTCTTATTTCCCTTATAATTTGCCTCATTAAAAAACCTAGAGGAGCTTGGAGTTCAAAATTGGTGCCAAATATTTATTCTATTGATGTGGAAAATGCTATCGTTGATGCATCTAGAATTGTAACCACCCTAAATCATTGTTCCTGTTCTGTAGGGATTCTTTAGGGGAAGAAAAATTTATACCTTTTGGATTTCATTAATTAGGTGTGGCTACTAGCTTAGGAGGACCTGTGTGGCTGCTGGTTTTCTTTTTTCTTTTGCTTCAGGTGTTCTTTCTTACTTTGTATGCTGCCTGTGCCTTCTGATAGTTTATTACCAATTAAAAGAAGGCATTAACGCTTAAAATTGGATTGTGGTACCCATAGACCTGATACCATCAGGACTCTTTCTCTGTTACGCACATTTGTTTCAGGGACTGGCTGCAACTTAAAATAGGATTGCGGCTTTTGTTTTTTTTTTAATTTTATCTACTTTTCATTTTTAGTTTCTGATTACAATGAAGGCCCTTTCTCATTTGTTTCACTCTCTCTCTCTCTCTCTCTCTCTCTCCTCACACACACACACACACACACACACACACACACACACACGCATTTGCTTCGGCAATGCCAGCTAATTTACTTTTGGTGCTCTCTCATTTGTTTCACCAAATGCACACTTCTTTAAACAGGTTGTTTATTATTATTGTTGTCATTGTTGTTTTGGTTTTGTTTTTTACTTTAATTTTTTTTTAGTTTTTTGATGAATAATGAAAGTCTTCTCTTTCTCTCGCTCATTTATTTCGGCAAATGTCTGCAACTTTAAGTTAGCTGGCTGCTTTTGTATTTGGTTTTATCTTTACTTTTCACTTTTCAGTTTTCAATGTATAATGAAGGTGATATTATACGAAGTGTGGATCTTCTGGACCCCACTAGTGGACGGCTTTCCCAGCTTTTCAGAAAAGTAAAACATATGCTGGTTAGATCAACATTCTCAGAACTTATGCTTGAAGATCATCTCATTCTTCTTCCACTGCTGAAGGTATGTATTCGTCTTTGAATTACCAAAAAAGAGAGACTTAATTATTCCTCTAGCTAGAAGACCTATTACCCTGTCAGTAACCAAAACTAGAAGTTTGGGGCTCTGCAAAATTGGTTTCACCATTGACATCTCAAATGTTAAGCTTGTCAGGGAAAAAAAGGGCATATCAAATGCAAGTTTAACATTGGATGTCCTTGATTCTCAGGCATCTATGAGTATCTTGTTTTCGTATATAAGGTTACTAGGGCACATAACTTGGACAACTTTAATTTACTTGGAGATGAGATCCTCTTAATTTTGGAAATATGTTATACCCATGGAGAACTTGGTATCCTTTTATTCTAAACCCTGTAGAACAAGATGAAAGGTAGATAAACAGCTTATTGTATTTATTTCTTCATTTCTAATTAGATCCAATTTTTATATATATTACTTTAGGGAATATTATGTAAATTTGCATTAATTCTTTTATTTTTGTTTCATTATTTTTATCTATAAAAAATTTGCATTAATTCTTGAATGAGCCCTAAGAGTACTCAACAACATGATGGAGATAGATTTTGACAATTCAAGAGTTTAGGTGACACATTCTTGTGGCTACTGCATTTTCTTTGGGTGGTGGTTGTTCAGGGTATTTTAGGGGATGCTTTTTTTTAGGAAGATTTACCCTTTTAGGTTGGCAAGAGTCCTTTTTTGGAAGATATAGAAGAGAACATGGAGGGCTACTTCATTGTTCTTATTTTAGACCATTTAAAAGGAGAGAGATCAGAGATCATTTGAATGCTCAAAACTTCGTTTATGTGTATTTTTTTTTGGATTGGTTTAGAATGTACATCAATGAGGCATCAAAATTCTGTGGTAGATTTTGTTTAGTGGTTGAGCTCTAAATAAGGGAAGGAGGTTGTTTTGTTTTTTTTATTTTTCTTGTCCTTTGGTATTTGTTGTCCTTTTCCTTGTCATTATTTATACATAGTCCTTTTCCAACGAAGTTTGTTGGAAGTTGACTAGAGATGAGATTTTCTCAGTGAGATCAATGTATCTAGCTTTACAACAAGGGCCCTATTGTGTCATTCCTTGGGCACATTGTTCAAAGGTCTTGTCTTGTGTGCAACCAAAGATAAGTTTCTTCACTTGGGAGGCAGCTTGGGGCAAGATATTCACTCTTGATCAGCTTCAGAGGAGGGGTATGGCTCTTGCCAACAGATGTTATCTCTATTTGGAGGATGAGGAATCTAGGATCACCTTCTCCTCCACTGTGCAAATACAAGAATTTTGTGGGAGTTACTATTCTCTTTATTTGGCGCTATGTGGGTGATTTCTGGGACTGTAAAGGATACTCTCTTGAGTTGGAGCAGTTTTTTGGTTGAAAAGAAGCAAAGGAAGATTTGGCAAGCAGGACCTTCTTGTTTGTTGTGGATAGTTTGGAAGGCTAGAAATTAAATTGCTTTAGGAATGAAGACTTGTCCTTGCAGAATCTTAAATCTTCTTTTGTTTATCTTCTTTAGTCAAAGACCAAGTTGTCGATAGTGGATTGTCCTTTGATCTTAGTGTTTTCATTGATTGGTTGGGGACCTTGGGCATAAGTGAGGGTGAGTTTGTTTTTTGTATAGTGTGGGTTTTTTTGTGCAGCTTAGAGGGGGTTGGTTTGGTTTGGTTCTTATACTCTTGTATTCTTTTAAGCCACGACTTTAATGCCTTTCTCAATATACTTCTTATTTATTTTTCAAAAAAAACACAGTTCCTGTTTGCCTATCAAAAAAGGAGGGAAAAAATAGACAGGAATTTCTAATTCGTAACTTTAATCAAACATTAAAATGGAAATCTGTTACATGATTTTTTAGATTTCCAATGCCATAGCTTTGTAGAAGATTCTCCTTTGTTGTATAACAATATAAAATATCAAAGATAAAAGAAAATAGAACATGGATCCTTGGTGATCACACCTAACAATTTCTAAGCAATCTCACTTAGAGAAGGAAACCATACCTCATGATGTTGGATGGTTATCAAATTGTTAACAGTTGTACTCATTAAAATTTAAGGACTACGCAGGTTTGCATGGACTCATGGGGCTCTTTGTCCTAATAAGACTAAGATTTTATTTTTTAATAGGAAGATGATCCAATTTCCTGGTCAAATTTAAAACTAAAACCTACAGAAATCTAACTAAACAATAAATTACTAAAACCAATTCTAATAGAATAAAGAATAGACCCTACAGAAACTAAGAAATACAAAAATTACTAAAACTGTTTTTGCTGAATATCTTTCCTTTTTCTTTCATAAGTCTTCATGGGGAGCCTCTTCATGTTGTTCCTTATCAAAATGTGATATGCATGATATCCCTACCACTTATGATTCCAAGTTTGCATGTTCGCAAACCGAGGGAGTTCTTAATATACTCAGATTACCATCTACAATAATTTATTTTTGTTATTTATTTTTCCATTTATTCAGTTGGACATTATCAAATAAGAAACTGGACCTACTTAGCTTTTGGCAGTGTAGACAGGCTTCACATTCATTTACTTCTAATATCTACCATATTTATTTATTTATTTTTATCTGAAAACTGTAGCTGCAGGCAGTTCTGTGGTATTTCAATTTTCAGCTTTCTTGTTCTCACTGTACTAACATAGACTGTTGTCTCTAACATGACTCCAAAATGAGTAATATTTATTCTTTTGATGTCCAGGATAAAGCTGTCGAAGTTGTCAAGGTTTTATCTGAAAGCCAGTGGACTTCTTCGTGTGTTATTACAATGAAGAAATTTCAGGACATCTGTGGAGGAACCAGAGAGGCATCTGCAGTTTTAAGTTATTTGTCAGGATGTGGGAAAGCACAGTACATCTCAATCAGTAAGAAGGAATTGATAGAGGTACATGATTCTTTTATTTCTTTGGGATTATTCAAGTGTGATTCTCAAATTAGATGCTCCTCCAATGTGGGGTGGAGGAGCTTTGGATAGGAAAATCCACAATGTCAATTGGAAGATTGTGAGCTCGAGCAGGGATAGGTGTGGTTTGGGAATCCGAAAACTTTCTTCTCTCAATAAGGTTCTCTTGGGAAAATGGTGCTGGAGGTTTGGGGCAGAGGCAAAAGGCCTCTGGAAAACCATTATCAGGATAAAATATAGGGTAGAAGGAGGTTGGCTTACAAAGGCTGTGAGAGGGTGGGTTTATGGAAAGGAATCTATAAAGAATCCCTCTCTATAAAACAGCACAACAACCTTATTTTAAGTGATGGAAGCTGAATCAAATTCTGGGAGTATGCATGGTTGATTCGTGCCACAGTAGGGTGAAACGGAATCAACAATATTTGTATCCTAACTTTCTCCCACCGCCGTAGAGTCAAGCTACGCAAAGATAGCGCTCTAGGTCGAACACGGATGAGTTTTCTTTGCATAAATGATTAACAAGTGAGGCAAAATGGTGAATTTCACTGATTTAAGGAATTTATAAAAAACAAAGGGTTTTGCAGTGTGCAAGATGATATTAAAAAATGAAGGAAAATAAGAAAAAGAAATAAAAAGAGGCCTCCTCAAGTATCGTGGTATCAGCTTCAGATCCAAAATTGAGTTCTTCCAGGTCTTTTCCTGATCAGGTGACACAGGTTGCTCCAAACTGTCATTTAACTAAAACTAATCCCATTGTCTTCTTTGATAAACAAGAGCACCACTGTCATCAAAGAACATCGAAAGAAAAATGAGTCTCCCCGGACTCCCTTTCAATGGATCATAGAGGGTAACTACCTGAATCTCGCGATTTAGCACAGCATCCATCGAACCCTAAAAGTTCTTTACCAAATAGCCATTTAAGGAGATTCGGCGATAAAAACCTAAAGCTTAGAAAATGAAACACAAAATCGCGCTTAGTACCCGAGCGAAGAACAGTGGAACCCCAGCCTCAGATCCACACCTTAAGCCTTCGCTGGGCAAGAGGGAAGGATTTTTAACCGGCATCCCTTGATTTGTCATCATCATGGTGTTTGGCCCGTAAAGTGCCAAGAAATGAGAGAAAAACAGAGAAGGCAGTAAACGGGGGAGCCAAAGCTTCCCCCAAAAATTTATTACAGCGGAAGTGATTCCTCGCTTACAAAGCTTACCCTAGCTTATATAAGGTGCGCAGCAAGGGAAATTACAAAACAAACCAAAACATAAGTTATTACAAGGGTAGAAAGGGGAGAAAAACCAAAACGGAGTCGCTTGAACACAAAAACAGAGTTAAAAATTTTCTGCATGAAGAAGATTTCGCTATCATATTTAAATAACAACTCCTGCGGTGATAGCGAAAAATTGAAATTAATTATGCACGTACCAAGTATGATAAATAAAATTCCAACATAGCGAACCAACGCTCAAGACTATTCCCGGCTACTGCTCCATTGATCCTCGGCTCATTTTTCTTCATTTTATGCTCTTCTTCCTCTCGGGTCTCCGATCTATGATGCTGAGCTTTGACTCGAATTCCTTCATGTTTGGATCGACTCAACAATGTTAAGATGATTAGCTCGCAAAACTCGCAAAATTTGCCACAAAATGCGAGAATGAATAGGCGATCTTGATGTACCGGTTAATTAGAATGATTAGCATACAAAAGCACTCAAACCTATAATAAATAGTGGTTCAAATAAGACTTTTTTGTGCACTTAATCACACTCCCTGAACCCACACAATGCTAGTCCCAGTTAAATGAAAGTAAGCAAAGAAAGAAAGAGCATACAACGATAACAAAATAATGTTCACAAAAATTATATTTCAAAAAGGTTGTGAATGAGTAATGCCTAACCCTAAGTAAGAATCATCAAAGCCGTGTCCAATAACTATCATGAGAGAATGAATGCCATACAAAATTGAGTATTAAAAGAGCCTCCTTCGTGAATAAACCAAAAACTTCCACCAAAATCTATGTTTATTTTATCGCCTCTCAACAACCGTTTAAACCGCACTCTCCCCCCCAACCTAAAGCACTACTAATGACCTAGCATGCGAATCCAACCCAAATAGGATCGTGGACCCACCCCTTATTCCATTAATTCTTTTACGGTCAGAGGGTAATGTCGAGGAATCGACCTCACCAAAGTCCATGTAATGGGACTCCACCATGACTCCCCAACCAATTAAGGCTTAGGGCACCAAGTCATGAGGATCTTTCGACCACTAACTCTTCAGTTTCAATTCCTAATTTCGAATGATTTCGAGACCCAAACACCTACAACTCTTGCTAACTCCACCCATCCACCCATGTAACTAATGACTAAGTCGGGTGACTCTTAAACCAAAGGAAGGCATGTGGCACCTGGCTTTAAAGGTTTTCGCTTATATACCCTGGACCGTGCTCTGCTCTCAAGGCAAAGCGCTGCAATTCTTTTATTCTTTTTCTTTCTTTTTCTTTTCTTTTTTTTTTTTTTTTTTTTTCAAAGACGATTGGCCTCTTTCACAGGGTCCTTAATCTATTAAAGTGCGGTCAATGAAACTAGGTAGGTTATGCAAAGTAAAGGCTAGCAGCTTTTCACCATCATTGAAACCTACGTGCTCGGTGTGTGGTTAGCTAAAGGTGGAAGAAAAAGGTTGAAATCAACAAGAGTTCAACTAATTGTCCACTCAATTAGGCATGAAACCACCTTAACATCAATAAAATTGGACAAGTTTCAATTTTTCAAACTATGGCTAGGCACAACACACAAAAATTTCGGTTGCAAAATGGGTCCAAAATTTGAAAAAGTAAGTTGTTTAGTATAACAGCTTTATAGAAAGGGAACCCAACAAGCCACTGAACATCACAAAATGGGCTTGCTCAAAATAATAACAAAAACATAAATACAAAAGCCACTTCTTTCGCATCCTCCCCAACCCAAACATCTCTGTCCCGAAATGGGCTCAGATTTGGAAAATTAGAGAATGAAGTGTTACCTCCGATGATGTGATCATTGCCGGATAGGAAACTCGCGAAGCTTTCCATCGACACCTTAGTCACTTCGTTTGGGCTTCCAATAAACATGTTAGGAGAAGAAAAGAGAGGAAAAAAGTGACAAGTTGGAGCATTTTGAAAATTACACATTCATAAAAATTTCAAAAGTGTTCTTTCTTGCCATATTTGGATTCTACACTCTCTAAGCTTTCCAACGGTACCAAGAACGCCTAAAACGAAGATCTGACTTAGAAGCTAAGAATAAACAAATCGAGGTTAAAAGTGGCCTGATAGATTTAAAATTTTCGCTGCTAGCGAAAATTATCAATAGTGATTTTTTTTTTTTTTTGAAAAATAAAATAAAATAATTAATAAATAAAAATAATAAAAAAAATAAAACTAAAAACAAATTTTTTTTTAAGAGACAAATTTTTTTTTTTGTATATATATATATATATATATAATAAAAATAATAATTTTTTCTTTTTTAAAATTTTTTTACTTAATTGCTATCATGCGGGTCAGCTTTTGTCTTGTGGATGCCATAATTCTTCGCTACTAGCGAAGTATGCTAGCTTAAAATTCCATTTTCGTTTATCATTGCAAAATTTCGCAAAGGATTCATAAAGCCCTCGCTTCCCCTCCTACTTGCCATTTCTTCATTCCAAATTCTTCAAAATTTTCATTTACGCTCAAATTGCACACAAACTGCAAAAAATAACACAAGAAAAATTAAGAAAATTGCAGAAAAGTAAAAATTAATCTAAAAACAAGAATTAACTAAAAAATAGAGAAAATCTATAAAGAAAAATTAAAGAAATCAAAATAAAAGCATTTATAAAATAAAATAATACAAGAAAATAAAATTAAAACACAAAGGAGGATCAGGCCCCCAAAACCACTTCCTTTAGGCCTCGAGGTCACTGAATCAAGTGAGCTCAAATGCGGGGGTTCGGTGTCTAACTCGAACCAACACCCGAACCAACCACTATGCCATGCGATGTGAGTACCGCCATTGTTTCATGTAAAGGGCAAAATTCGCATGCAGGCCACTAATCTCTTGAAGTTTTGTATGGTAGGCAAGGATGTTGCACTTGGTTTTGGGAGCAGCCGCAGGTCAAGGTCAGGGTGTGTGAAGGCACATAAACTCGTCATGGGAGGGGCCACTCAAGAAGGCATTCGTGGCTCGGGCAAGGGCACTTGGATTCGCCATGGGAATCGATTGAATGAAAGGCTCTGGGTCCTTCCATCAAGCTTCACCCACTATCCTCAATCAACAATGAGGTTGCTTCTTCTCCCACAGTGCATAAAGAAGACCAATCGAGGATTCAAAATTTTCTACTGTGCCTTCTGTATACACATACACACGGCTCCTCCACCATGGTGCCACTTAGGCACTCTTCCTCTCGACTCTCTTCCCCATTTTGATCGTCGCTTTGAAATTGAGCATCGGCAGCCGTCAAAATTGTCGACTCCATTTCACTTTGAAACCCATCTAATTTTTGTTCCAGGGGGTTCTCCACAGCATGGATTTTTTGGCTCAATTGGGCATTGAATTCCTTTTGTTCTACCACAGCATCACCCACTAGTTTGGTAAGGTCCAGAATGGCCTGCTCAACTGGAGAAATTAATTGTGGTGGTGAGGAGTTGAGGTATACCGTGGAGGCACCATGTAGAGGGTGCGCCATCCATCGGGTCTCTATAAATCCCACATGGATCTAGGCGGTTCGATTTCTCTACAGTTGCACGTCCATGGAAGGTTCCCCAGAATCCCTCATTGACATGTAAGGATCTAGGTTTCTTTCCACTAAATATCTACTATATTGTTCTCCTCTTCCATTTGATCATACCAATTCTTTCCACTTTAACTCGTATTATTGGATTGTCATTTCTCGTAATTTTTAATCCACAAAAATGGATTCCCGCAAAGAAACAAAGGCGCATAATTCAAACAAAAGAAAAACAACCCGCCAAAAAGGTAAAGAATAAAAGAAAATTAAAACACACCAAAAACACTAAAAGATATTCATACAAGAAAATCTCACTGTAACTTGTGGATGAGGATCACAAGTGTTCAACAGGTCATCAAATGCACTTAGGCACCATCCCTAAGAACGGCGCCATTTGATTCGTACTACAAGAGGGTGATATGTAATCAACAATATTTGTATCCTAAATTTTCTCCCACCGCCGAGTCAAGCTAATGCAAGAGATAGCGCCTGTGGTCGTAAACACAGGATGAGTTTTCTTTAAAAATGATTAACAAAGAGGCAAAATGGTGAATTTACTTGGATTTAAGGAATTTATAAACAATGGGGTTTTTGCAGTGTGCGTGATGATATTAAATGAAGGAAAATAAGAAAATAAATAAAAGAGGCCTCCTCATATCAGGCATCGGGCTTAGGATCCTAGGGCAACCGAGGTTCTCCGTATTTTCCTCGTGACGGGAGGGTGACATATAGTCATCTCTCAAACCTAGTTTCATTTAACTGTAAAATCGACCCTAATAATTTTCCTTGATAAATGGTACCTATCAAGCATCGCTGGTCAATGACAAAGGAAAATGAGTCCCGGACTCCCTTCAATGATCATGTAGGTAACTGACGAATCTCATGGGATCTAGCACAAGCATCCACCGAACCCTAAAGCTTACCAAATAATAGTCATTTAAGGAGATTCAAGGGATAAAACCCTAAAGTTAGAAATGAAACACAAACCGCTGAGTACCGCTTGAAGAACATGGAACCCTCCACCCTTCGGGATCCAACACCCGTAAGCCTTCCCGTCTCCAAAGAGGAAGGATTTAATCGAGCATCCCTTGATTTGTCAAGGGGTGTCACGCCCAAAGTGCCAAGAAAATGAGAGAAAAAGGGAACAGAAGAAGGTAAACGGGGAGTCAAAGCCTCCAAAATTTATTACAAAGGAAGTGATTTCTGGCTACAAAGCTCGACTCTAGCTTATATAGTGTGCAGAAAGCAAGGGAAATTACAAAACAAACCAAACATGCTATTACAAGGGTAGAAAGGAGAAAACCAAACCGAGTCGCTTGAACACAAAAACATGAAGCAAAGGGCTCATGATATCACTGATTGCCATCATAGCGAAAATTATGATAGCGACTCGCTATGATAGCGGGCACCACTGCTCAAAGACTGCTCCCTCGGCTACCGCTCCATTGACCCCGCTTCGCTTTTCTATTTTATGCTCTTCTTTTCCCTCTTGGTCTCCGATCTATGATGTTGAGTTTGACTCACCTTCATGTTTGGATCAACACTCAACAATGTTGGCATGATTAGCTCGCAAAATCGCAAAATTTGCCACAAATGCATCAAGAGAATAGCAGCGACTTGATGTGTAACCGGTTAATTAGAATGATTAGTATACAAAAAGCACTCAAAACCTATAATAAATAAGGTTCAAAATAGCACTTTTTGGGCACTAATCAATGGTGCAGTGACGAACCCTTCAGTATGCTTTTTCCTATGCTTTGTACAATGTTTGGTTCTAAAAGAGCCAGCGTGAAGGAGGTCTGAGGCTCCAGAGGAGAGCCAGGGATGGATCTCCGTTTGGAAAGGCGCTTTAATGATTTGGGAATTGAGACTCGTGGAAAATCTTTAATCTAATCAAGGATAAAAGATAAACCCCCTTGGAAGAGGATAGAAGGGCTCAGCTACAAAAGATGGTCGCTTTCAAGAAATCAAGCTTCATTTTTTGGAGGGGAGAAAGAGATGTGCCTCTTCCCCAAAAGGTTATTTTGGAATAAATGGGTTCTTCTAAAATGGGCTTTTGGCTTTAAGCTGATGGAAGAGTATTAACGATGGATCAACTCAAGAGGAGGGTTTCTCCTTGCAAACAGTGCCCTTGTGTAGGAAAGATGAAGAAAACATTGAGCAATTGTTGTTACATTTCCCCCATGGTCCGGGGGAATTTGGTCCTGCCGACGCCCTGGAGTTGCTCGTGGCCCCCATGGCTAATCAAGGACGGGTTTTTTGGCTGGAACAATTTCCTTGATAGAAAAAGTGAAAGAAAGGCTTGGAGGGCTGCTCCTTTCTGTCTGTTCTGGGCAATCTAGAAGGAAAGGAATAGAGTCGTGTTTGAAAATGAAGAGTTCTCCCTCAATAGACTTAGAAGTGCTTTTGCCTATTCTTTTTGTTCTTTGCTAGGGGTGGTTGTAAATTCTGATTCTTTTGTAGCTAACCTTATTGTCTTATTAAATACGGGTTAATTCAGGCCGGGTGGTCTTTTGTTTTTATCATTGGTTTGCTCGGGTGTTGTATACTCCCTTGGGGCTGGGCTTTTTAGCCCCCTTTTAATAGATTTCCTTTTTACTTATCAAAAAAAATAATAATAATATTAGATGCTAATCATGCCTATCAAAAAAAAAAAAAAAAAAAAAAAGAAGATGCAAAACATATAAGAGTAAAGGATAACGGTATAATTCTCAAATTAAATGAATTATTATTTTTGAAATGTCAAGCAATAAGGGCGATCTTGAATTGATGCGTTTATTTTCAATAAGAACGATGTCCCAAATTTGTCTCCCTTCTACAAAGAAAATTTTCTAAGCTAGAGACCACCTTGCTTACCTTTGTTTTTTTTTTTTAGCTTGTTTGCTTACATAGCTACCCACCAAACTAACTGGCATATAATCACTCAATTTTTGCCTAGTTTTCTGTAGGAATTAAGACAAAGAGAGGAGTATTTAAACTTCTTTCAAAGAGCCCTTGCTCATAGAAGTGTTCAAAGAGTACTAACACTTCGCTCCACACAAATCCATAACACAGTCTCCCAAGATTATGGTAAACCCATCAGTTTAGGACTTTATCCCCATTCAAAACTGAGAGAGTAGAGAAATTGCCCTCCTTGAAAACAACTATTTCAACTTTAAGCTTGCTCCTCTCTCAAAGAAGCAAAAGACATCCCTCTAGTTCAAGGTCCCCAATATCCAAACTCAACAAAAAAGCTTGAATAAGAGTTAAATGACCCTTTCCTTTATCTCCTCTTGATAGGATAACTAAGCCTTATTCACTCCTATTCTAAATATACTTGTCTTTTGACATATAAGTTGAGTAAAATCTTGGTTGTGTGGGTAAAATCATGTGTTTGTTGGGATTTAGTCAAGCATGTTGTAATGGGCTTTTTTTCACCGAATTTTATAATTTGTGCCATTTCAGAAGAAGTTTAACACCACTTTCATTTTTCTCGTTCCTAAGAAAGGGGGAACATATGAATTGTAGGATTTTTGCCCGTACTTGTTAGGTGGGGAGTCTTTACAAACTCTTACCCGAAGTTTTGGCAAATAGATTGAAAATTTATATGGGAAAAATGGTTTCAAATTCCCAACATCCCTTTATTGAAGGTAGATGATACAAACCACATCTACAACTGATGTAACCTGTAATAGAGTAGTCTCTAGGATCATTCTACAAACAGGTTCCAATAGAAAGACTACGACCCATTACCTATATGGAGGTAAGAACCTTCGCATGCTAAAGATCGCGACCTATTACCTATATCGAGGTAAGAAACTTGGTATCATACCCATTACCTATATAGAGGTAAGAACCCTAGTATGGTGAAGACAACACAATCAATTATGGAAAGATTGTTTGATAAGTCAATAGGATGAACACCAAGGAAATTCCAATAAGTTCAAATAGTTCTTCAAAGAACCAAAGAGAAAATACTCTCACTTTTTAAATGAATAATGATCTATATATTACATTGCAAACATGTGTTTTTATAGGATGCAAAAAAAGGAAAGAGAGAAAGAAAATTAACTATAATTTTAGACCTAAATCACACCTTTAATTAGAAAAGGAAGGTTGAGATTTTAGTTGGCTTTATTATCTAACCTTACATGCCTAAGAAAAGTAAATAAATCTAAATAGGTTAGGATTCTAGTTGACTTTATTACCAACCATATATGTGTAATAAATAAACATAAACAACAAAAAGGAAAGCGAATAACTTGGCATGTAAGCCATACAATTAGATTGGAGAATATTCCCAAGCATGTTAATTCTACTTGCTAAAATTAAGCTTAGCTTTGATCGGACTCTTCTAGAACTTGAATCATGTTGAGTTCATCTTTGAACTTCCTCGTTCGTGCTCTTATAATTTGCCTAATTGGAATTTTAATGGGATCCTTTGAAGTCGTGCCATGATTTGCGTCAATTGACAAATAGTACATGTAGTCCTTATAGCAAGGTCTTAAATTCAAGACTGAAAAACTTAAAGGGTGTGGCCTTTTGCAAAATAGGCATTGAAAAGGCTTGTGATTATATGAATTGGAGTTTCTTGATTGCAATCATAGAAAAATGAAGTTTGGGGCTAAGTGGGTTAGTCATTTTGTCTAACGGTTCCCTAATAGGTTCCTTCCAAAGCTTTAGGGGCCTAAGACATGGGGGTCCTCTTTCTTCTTTCCTCTTCGTTTTGGAAATGAAGGCGTTTTCAAGCATTTTGAGGAGGGCTCTACAAGGAGGCTTTTTTAGGGCTTCAGCTAGTGGGAGAGGAGGCGAGGGCATCATGGTGTCTCATCTTTTATTTGTTGATTTCTTTTTTTATGATAAGTAAAAAGCATCTTTTATTTGTTGATAATACCTCAATGTTTTATGATGCAAGCAAGGAGCATATAGAGGTTTTGAGTTGTGGTTTCATGTGGTTTGAGGTGGTTTCTGGGTTAAAGATCACTCTATATAAAAGCAAGTTGATTCCAATGAGGCAGGTTCCCAATTATGAGAAATTAGCTAGAGCATTGGGGTGTAAAGTGGGTTCTCTCCCTTCCTATTATTTGGGCTTTCCTTTAGGAGTGACTTGTAAATCCCTTCATGTTTAGGATGCAGTGAAGGGGAGATTTTAGAAGCATTTCACTTTTTAGGAAAGACAATAGTTATTAAAGGAAGAGTGATTTAGTTTGATAAAGAGCCTTTTTTTTTGTCTCTGATTTGCTTTATGTCCTTGTTTGTATCACAAGGTGTCCTTAAGGTTGGAGAAGATCTAAAGAGACGTTCTTTAAGGAGGGAGGAGATTTAAAGAGACTTTCTAAAGAGACCTCATTTGGTGAATTGGTCAATAGTTTGCATGGAGTAAAAGGAGGGGGTTTGGACATTAGAAATATTTCCTTGCTCAACTAGGCTCTTGGAAAATGGTGTTGGAGATTTGCTTTTGAGAATGAACCTTCTTGGAAGCATATGATTATAGGGAAATATGGAGAGGAGGGTGGTTGATGTTTTGGTGCTTCAAGGGAAGGATATGGGGTGGGAGTTTGGAAGGCCATCACGAATAGATGGATGAAGTTTAGCAAAAGGGTGACTTTTAAGGTGTGTAACCATGGAAGAGTGTGGTTCTAGAAGGATAGATGGTGTGGAGAATATTCCCTAGAAGAGGCTTGTTCAGGCTTATACTCTTTAGTCTCCTTTAGAGAAGCTTGGGTAGCTCAGTGGTGGGAGTGGATAGGAGACGGGTCATTGGAACCCTTACAAGACACAATAATGATTGGGAACATTAGAGGTGGAAAATCTTTTTCAAAATGTTACATGGACTGACACTTAGAAGGGATGGACAGGATGTCATGTCTAGGTGAGCCTCAGAGAAAGGCCTTGAAGAGGTTTCTAGTAGTGCCTCGTTATTGTAGTCTTCAATGGCCACTCTTTTAGTCCCAATCTCTTAATTTTTGGCCCGATTGACACATTTCCAATCACCTCTAAATTTCAAGCCTTTTAAGTCTATCTTCAAGGATTTCAATTTAGAAGCCAGAATAGAATTATGACCATTGAACCTGTAGCCCAAGCACCAGATTTTAGTCAGGCCTTTGAATTCTTCCACTTTAAGCAACATATAATACTTGACATTAACTTATAAGTTGTAAAATCTTGGCTGTGTGGGTAATCAACTACTCACTGGCCAACAGGTTTTCCACTTCATGTCAATACAGGTCAAAATAGTGACTGATTCTACAGATGCTAATTTCTGAATGATCGTTTTTCTTCATGCACGTCATCTATGCATGGCATCTTGAAATTATCTCAGGGTTTACATTAAGGTCTACAATTTTACAGGGTGTGAAAGTTTCTCTTTCCCCTGCAGCAGTTTCGAGTATTACAAGCCTAGATCTTGATATTTTGCACTTGACTTGGACAACAGAGAACCTGCAGCAGCAACTTGATGTGATTGACCAACGTTTTGAAGTGTAAGAATTCTAACCTCTAGTAATTTAGTTGACTTGAAATTTGAATACAATTAGCCCGGAAACAATAAAAATGGCATCCTTGATGATGCAAAACAGAGATATGAGTTTGTTATGAATAGCATCTTCCTCTGTGCAGATCCAAAAAAGCTGCATTAGCTTCTCTAAATTCTGGAAACAAAAAGGTTGCGTTGAGACATGCAAAGGCATTAAAATTGGCCTCTGTGAGTAGAGAAAAATGTGTATCCTTTTTGAACCAAGTGGAGGAAGTCCTCAGTGTTATTGCAAATGCTGAATCCACAAAAAAGGTAATTTTATCCGTTAAACAGAATTTTCTGCGTGAGCTCATGTGCGATTTTAGTTATGTTTTTCTCAATGGCATAAGTTTTGCTTGAATGAGTAACTAGTGATTTTTCTCAGTTATAATGCTGGAATTAAAAATTAATATAACAATGTTTCATTAACCATAATAATTCACAATTTCTTTACTGATAAAAAGTTGTGAATAATTTATTCTCATCCATCATCTCCTGATAGCAGGTTTCTGAAGCCATTCAAATTAGTGCACGAGCAATTAAGGAAAATAGGATTGATGTGGAAGAAGTTCAACGCTGTTTGGAAGAACTTGGTGATAGCATTGATTCACAAAAGCAAGTTGAAGAAGCTCTAGGTAATTTTTCCCCTTTTTCCCTTCTTTCTTTTCTTCCTTTGATTGCATATAGGTAATGTGGCTACCATGCTAATGTGTAAAAAACACAGATATATATTAGTGTATATTTTGGCAGTGCTTCTTAAGCACTAAAAACAACATTTAAAGGTCAATGCAACTTTTTAAAATGTTTGAATAGCACTTCCAAACATTGGACTCTGCACTTCATAGTGTGATTTATGAAGGGAAAACCCTGCATTTCCTCAAAAGGCAAAATGTGAAGCACATTTGGTTATGATTAAGTTTTTTGAAATGTCAAAATTGTCTTTAGTTTTAATAAAAGCATTTTTTAAAGGCTAGTTCTCAAACTTAAAGCAATCAGCAGGAAAAGTAGTCACTTTTGCTTTTATTTCTACTTCTAAAAGCAAAAACTAATACCCCAAAACAAACCCCAATTTTCTCAATAGTGTAACTTAAACTTGATTAATGTGGATAGAATCTGGTGCAAATTATGTAAATGGAGCCAATCACAAACACATGATGGTGCATCCATGAACTTTAAGTTTTTCCCTTCCACACCTCATTTTTAAGAAAGTTGAAAAACCCTGTATATCTAACGTGAGTTGATGTGGTTCTAGCAGCATCAGATCCATCATCTATATATCTTGAAGATGAAGATATTGAAGAGGATTTCAGAAAACTAGAGTTGGAGCTTGGAAATCAGAACCCACAAATGCTGGTCTCCCAAGCTGGGGTGGATACAGCAGCGGGGGAAACTGAGGCATCAGAATCTGCAAAATCATTGTGTGATGCTTTATCAGATTTGAAGCTTTATGATAATGCACCCAGGGGATCGATGGTCCTGATTTCTACTGGATCAAGGAGAGAGAACACATCCAAGAATCCCAAGCTTGAAGCTGCTTAGTTGAATTTTAGATCACCCTAATTTTTTTTTTTTATATATGACGAGATTTTGTAGTTCTACTACCCATGTCACATTTTGGAGTGCTCATGCAACTTCTGATTACTCCCATTGTAAATTCGATTGTGTTTACGAACTTAAAAAATAGCCATTCATGGCATGACTAAAGGAGATGCTTTGTATGATGCAAAATGCTGTAGAAGATGTATAATGTAAGAAAAGGAACACCATGAAGCTTACCAATGATTTTGCCTCAAGGCATACAAGGATTTAATCACTTGGAGTATCTTGATGTAGTTTGTAGGAAGAACCCAGGTAGGTTGTCTTCCATTAATTTACTGGGAGGACCCATCTTGCAAGAGATCTCTCTTGTAGAGTTAGTTGGATATAAGCATGAACTACATGGAATTGATAGTTTTACTGATTGAGTCTCAAGGTCTAGGTGGTGGGTGCCACATAAGTTTTGTCTACATTGACCAACAAATTTACAAAACTAGTTTGTTAAAACAATCAGTGAATTCATAGCTACAATAGCTAAAAGATATGAAATCACTGAAATTTTCTGATACTAAAATGTTATACAGTCTAATGATCAAGTTTCAGACTAAATGCATGATTTCTGAAACTAAATGTTACATACAAAGGCAGACAGCAACCGGATAGGGAAAGGAGCGACATACTCTCACGCAAGTCTTCAAGAGAAAATCAACTGCTATTCCCCCGAAAAAAAAATAATAAAGGAATTCCTGTTTTGGCAAAGAAAGATCTCTGTTATTTCTTTCCATAGAAGCTTGCAGGAATTTCTGTGGAAATGGCCTTAAGTGCTCGCCAAATATCCGAGTTTCAATCCGTCCTTCCAAATAGCTGTTCTGTTCAGCACTTCCAATCTCGAAAAACATCTCTTCTGCTGTTGTTAGCTAGCTGTGTTGGCATTTATTGAGCCGGCCAGATATAACCACATCCCTGGACCATCTATTTTGTGCAAATATGTTTCCTGGCTGAAAGTCAAATATCTTCTGTTTCCTCCCCCAACAACCATTCAACGGGAAGTTAATGGGATGATCTCAGTATCAAGTTCTAATCTCCTTAATTGTGAAAAAGCTATTAGTTCGGAATCATCTTTCATTGTTGCCTGCAACAGCTAGAATGAAAAAGGGAAAACATCAGCCTTCAGTCTAAGAATTAAGCTGTGAAATCTCTTTTCGTTAGAGAGAATGAATCTCCAATGAATGCACAAACCTGAGATGGGGTTTGGCTGTTTGAGCATATTCTACAATTGTGTTCAGAGGTGAGCCTTTTCAATTGGACGAAGGTGAAGTACTCGAATGCTCTACTGAGTGGCTATTCTTGGAGACACTGGGCACCAGAACCGACTGTGTCAAAAAACCTGCATGTAAAGGATTGAAGGGTGCACTTGATATTGACATGGGAATCACTTGACCTGGGTGGTGCCCAACCCCAACCATCTGATGTGTTGCAGTTCCTGCTATTCCAGATAATGACATGGGACTTGCAAACCGCTCTGGGCTGCAGCCCATTCCCATTCCCATTCCCATTCCCATTCCCACTCCCATCCCCATCCCCATCCCCATCCCCATCCCCATACCCATCCCCATCCCCATCCTCATTCCCATTCCCATTCCCATTCCCACACCCATGGGAGGAGAGAAATGAGGCAACTGTGCTGCTTGAATATGTTGCAATGCAGGAGGAATCATCACTGGAGGCATACACAGCCCTGCTCCTCCCATTGACATGACCTGTATCAGGAAACCCGGGGTTGAATACTGGTGTCACCATTTTTGATAACATTCATAGTATTCAGTTTAAGAAAATTTACTTGCACTTGAAGCTGAAGAGTCTTCAGATAATCAATGGCCTCATCAAGTATTGAAATCTTGTCCCCCTTCAATATCAAACCACGTGAAAAAGTCAGCAACCAGAACAAAGAAAATTGGGAAACTGGTGTTTCAGCCCATTGATTTGGGAATAATTGCAAACAAGGCATAAAGAATGCAACATACATGGTTTCAATATGGTTTCATAAAAATTAATTGTGTTTCAAGTATTGTAGTACCTAAGTACGACCATAATAAACTATATACTATCTTAATGACATAGGTACTATACCATAAAGAACAGTGCCGGTGATACCTATAATTTGAAACACAATTATTTTTTATGAAACCATGGTGAACCATGTATTTTGTATTCATTGTCTTCTTTGCAATTACCCTGCAAATCACAATAGGTTGAAACACAAGTTTCCCAAAAAATTATTTTTTTTCATTTTTTTGTTTTGAGATTGTTAAGCAGATTAACAACCTCTTTGCAATTGGGTATGAGTTCCTGTAACAAGCGCACCTTCTTGTTGATCCTATCTCTTCGCCTCTGTAAATAAAGAAAAACAAGTTTAGACCCTCCTAGTACATATCAAACTTTTCTCCGGTTTCCTCTTTTTCTTTTTCTTGTTTGATGTCTTGAATTGCCCACTAACCTTTTCACACAGGCTGTGAACTTCTGCACTACGGTGTCTCTTGGAACCTGCAGTACTTCCTCCTCGAATAGACATAGCTCCTGCTGCCCTTTTGGGTGCTTCTTCAAAACTCTGCACTAGAAAAACATGAACTTCTTATAACCATATCTAGAAATGGAGGTCGAAAGAGGGGATTAGGAGAGCGCAGCATTCACTTACTTGACTTGGATGTTCTGATTCCTCAGACTCTTGGCATTTGCTTTTCAAAGAATATGATGGACAATTCGAAGCTTCGTGTGAACATGTAGAAGATGATGGAACCAATAGTTCTACAGCGCGAGACTTTCCCTTTCCCTTGGCTATGCTTTCTGCGAAGCTCGGATTTGGTTCATGAACCTGTAGATGAGCTGATGCAGTATTCCTCCTCCCAGGGGGAACTTCTTGACCATCAATATGCTCAGCTGGTTGTAGCAATACTTTGAGGGCCACTGAACCAGTTGTAGGCTCAATAGGCCTCAATTCAAAGGGGCTGGCGCCATTAGCATACTCAGTACTTTTCCGCTTCTCAAGTCTTGACATGCCTGGGCTGGCTGTGGCTCTTGCAGCATCAATAATCTGAGTCTTCGCTTTATCAAGGGCAGCAAGTTTTAAGAAATAGGAGAAGTTCATCTGACCTATTCGGTTTTCAGGTTCACCATCCTGCTCCTCCTGCATCTTCGAACTAGGCAATATTCCACTGGTTGGTACCGGGATAATCTTACTCGAAAGTGAAGCCTGCTCCTCCCATTGTTGCAAAGAAGAGTTACATATTTGGTCACCTATAATAGGTCTAGTAACCTGGGGATAAAGCTTGTTACATGCATTGCCTTGTTTGTAATTTCGATAATCAGCTGAAGGAACAAGCTGTTCATCATGACTGTTACTGATAAAAGCAACCTCGTTGTTCAGAATGGAACCTGAGAATCTGGCCATTAGTTCAGTACTATAGCAGTCTTTCTTTAGAGAATCCTGATGGGTATGTCCAGGAAACTCCTTATCCCATAACCTTCCTCTCTTTTCAATGGAGGTTTCTCGTCCTACTTCCCTTAGAGCCTGAGAATCATGTAAAGAAAGACCGGTCCAACGGTGACTCTCACCAGCACTGGGCAGAACTCGTGTAAGAATCTGACCATTCTCCCATACAAGCTCCCCAAAATCAGAGTCAGGCCTGCCTTAGAAACCCCATCAAAAACTCAGGTCATATATATTGAAGCCCCAGAAAAAAAAACACCAAAAAGGATGCAAAGAGAGCAAAAGGAAGAACTTACAAACTGCTGGTCATCTTTGAGAGAGAGAGAGAGAGAGAGTAGATTCAAGCCTTCCACCTCTGGATGATGTCAAGACTATATGCATGGATGAACGATAAAGCTGCTATATATGGATGTTCTTCCTCCTCCGCTTTCTATCCTCTTTTTTAGTCTAGGACCCACGTTCAATAGTTAAAAAAATGGTCGTTATCAGAGAAAAATATATTCAAACTATATAACAGTGATTCATTGGAAGAATACTGAGGGGCCCAGCTAGTGCTATCATCAAACATTATCTTAGAAGACCATTATCTTAAAAAAAATTGGTCTTCACAACATTTCTAGAAGGAAGAAAGAACAGACAAAGAAACCCAAGAGAGGATGCATGTTAAAACAATCAGCTAGCTTGCTTCCATAAAAAGAAAAATTTAAAAGCATTAAACTCAACGTTACCTACCATACATACATGTATACAAGATAAGTGGGACAGGGGATATATAGAAGATTCCTCAGTTTTGCAGTGGGGGCGTGCCCCCACAGTACTGTGTTATGAATAAATGTTAGAAGAGGAGGGGGTTGGGAAAAGGAAAAGGGGAAACCCCACCATATGATAACCATATGATAATAAGATAATACAAGGATAAGATAGTCATGTCATATAGTGTGATACTTTGCGTCTTCCACGAGCTCAACCGGAAGACTGACTTGGAACTGGGAAGTAAGTAGCTCCCAACTTTTAAGGCTTAAATGGTGACTGACTGACAAAATTGGGCAGCATATGTATAGAGGGCCCACCTGTCCAAGTCCCTTATGGTTAACGGAGGTTTACCCAATCATTAATTACAGGAAATTATTCAAGGTACATACAATGATACAAACTAGCACAAACAATCACGATTATAAAAAATAAAAAATAAAAAATAAATATATGAGATAGGTTAGGTGTGATAAAGGCATGACAAGGGGGCAGGTTTCATTTTCATTATCGTGTTGAAGGTGAGGAAGAGAAGGCTTCCCCATGAAAATGACCAGTCTATGAGGGCACTAAATGGTATGGAGTAAACGAAAGAGGCCCCCAAGCAGGGGCCCTTATGTGGGGGCACACCTGAGGTTTTAGATTCCTTTCCCCTCAAATATCATACTTTTAACCCCATGGAAAAGCATGTGTAGTTCACGTGCCCTCGTGTGGTTCACGTGGCCCCATGTTTTCCTGTCCCCGTGAGCAAAGCACTTCCCCCAATTCAAAACGAACGCTTGTAGTCTGTACTCTGTAGACGACACTAAAGTCCGTCCGTCGGACCATCTCCCCACTTCATTCCAACCGACTGACGGTGGTGCAGTCCTTTTCAGGATAAGCCCCCCCTTTCCCACTCTAAATAATGCGTTTTAAGCTCAACCAATCCTTTTTCCTCATAAATTTTTTTTTTCTTCTTTTCTTTGGGAGGATCCCATGTGGGGTCCACGAATTCACAGAAAGTTTCCCTTCCCCCATCACTGAATTGGTACCAATTACCATCCATAGAAATTGAGCATTCTTATATCAATGTGTGCATCTCAAATGTCCACCTTGCGCTATTCTGTGGTGGTGATGGTGGTGGCCGATCCATGCTAGTCCCTTTGCATTATTTGAGCTAGTTGGTTCCATTTCCCATAGCCTCATGATTTTCTGTCGCACAAACAGGATTTGAGGTAAAAGCTCCAGTACGGATTATCATCATGCAGCCTCTTATAATGGGACGCACCATTAATACCTCTGGATCACAAGGGAGGGTCAGCAGTGTTCATTTTTCATTCATTTCTGTAAACTAATTTCCTCCAAAGAAAAAAAAAACCTGCCAGAGCTTTTAACTTTTCTGAGATAAGACTCAAGAGAGAGAAAGAGAGAATCACCTTGGTGCGGGCACAAATAAACGTGCTTTGGTCTATGGTGGGCATTGCATGTGATCTCGTCTAATAGAGGGTTCCATGGACAGGCAATAAATCAACCACATTCAAACCATCTAGGGTTTGTAATTAATGACATGATCAGTTTAGCATAGACAAAAACATGTCTCTGTGCTGTTAATCTATTTCATGAACAGTCTCAGAATTCCTTCTATTTTCTCTATTGTAACAGGATATGAACTCATCAAACCTTTCCATGAATCCACAAAAAAATAAGGCCGGAAAAGGAAAATAAGAATTTGAAGCCATAAACCATTTACAGAGAGTTTTGAGCTATCTTCACAACTAACTAAGAGAAGTTCCAGAAACAGTGGAAAGATGTACAATAAATTCCTAAGAAGATGGTAAGAGGAACATATCTAGCTATAAAGCACAAAAGCTTCAAAAACCCTCTTATCTAACTTTGAGAGAGCGATGTCTCTATCTTGCTAGCTAGCAGTGCAAATTATTTCAACTGACAATGCCATCTTTCAGACATTCACCTAGTACAAGCTTCAATTGGAGCATCTTTTGCCTGGCCGTCTGCAATGGATTAAAATAGTTAAACGCATATGGAACTAGATGTATAATAAGCTTCATTGCAGCAATACAAGCTAAATTTACACTTTGTTTATGGAGGGATTATGGTCTATGAGCAAAATTTAAGGGATATCTGGCTCTAGATGCAACATTTGAGGATTCAAAACCAATGAGCAACACCTTCAGTATCTCTAATAAGTTTGAAGGCTAATAAATTAAATTCCAGGAAGAAGAATGTATCCTCTCAATGGAGCAAGAAGGTTAGAGCGAGAAGAATCTGATCATAAGCTTCAGATTGGAGCAAAACATAGTGAGGCACACAGATGGGGATTCGAAATCAGTACATCCACTCTCCATCACACAAATTCATATATCAGTGGATGTTAGTGATATAGTTGTGCTTCCAGAACAAAGAGGACAACCATTCAGGCATGCCACCTAATACTTGAGGTATATAATGCCCCTCAATGACAAAAAACTAGTTCAGATATAAATAGAAAGGAAACTTGCCTTGTGGATGGCTGCGATTCTTTGTTGTGCATCATTGAGTTGGATCTCAATTGCTTCTTCCACTTGCAAGAGAAGCTTCTGGTGTGACGCTTCTGCAATATATGGGAAATAGAAAAAAATGATATTAGAACTGGGCGCCGTACCTCCACACTGCCAATTAACGGTAGTATATCAAGTTTCTAAAACTTTGACATAGAAATATTATTTTATATCCATTTACGTTCTGATTTGGTCCAAATCCTCCAACTTTGCTGCATGATGTGATTGTATCCATGCTAGCCACAAGCTGCTGCGAGTTTGTGGACTCCAATCCATCATCATAAGAAATGAACAATATTAGGTTATCACTACAGAAAGGTAAGTTTTATGTTGATTTGTTGGAACCCTAACTGAAGATGAGGTGTTTGGGATGTACTGTGGGAAATGAACATGAATCATGTTTACATAGGATTTCAATTAATCTGTTAGGTTTGATCAAAGTATTTAAGAATATATGCTTTTATTAACATAAGTTCAAACTGGGGGTGTTTAGCAATCCAACAGACCACCTGGGATCCATTTCCTTTGTGATCATGGTGATCTCACTTCATCAAATGATCAGTTGACTGTCTTATGTAAAGCACAAAGGACCAATCAATTTCCTAGCGACAACCAGACACTACCAAATAATAAGAAATTTTAAGACACCCATTGATTACAAGGTACAGGGAAGATTTTAAATAGAGCATACTAGAGTGTGATGGGTTAAACTACAAATTTTCCTAAAAACTAAAACTTATAGAATTTGGATTCAATATGAATCTCTAATAACATATTAAAGTTCCAATTTTTCTAAAAGCTTAAACTTGTAGGATTTGTGTTCAGTATGAATATAAAGCTTCTTAGCTCATTGTATGTGTATCAATAAATGATCATTGCATTTCCATGATGGTATCTATACCGTGTACTTTAGGCAGGAAAAATGTCCTTTCTAATGCTGCTAAAGTTAAACAGTTTTTACACATCAAACAGACCACTATAATACACTGACAACTAAAGAAGATTCACAAGATAAAGAAATTGTCTTACTTTGCCTCTCCAGATTTCTCTGAAGTTCTATCTGGTGCACTTCCAGTCCTTCAATTGAGCCTCTGCAGTCCTGCATATGCTGATTGAT
This sequence comes from Tetrastigma voinierianum, assembly GCA_016808115.1. Taxonomy (NCBI): domain Eukaryota; kingdom Viridiplantae; phylum Streptophyta; class Magnoliopsida; order Vitales; family Vitaceae; genus Tetrastigma; species Tetrastigma voinierianum. Next base: position 93,371 of record JAEQBH010005211.1, read on the forward strand.
CTCGTCTTTGAACTTTTCATGTATTAGCTTTAGCTGTTCTTGTTGCTCTGTGAAAGAGGAAGAGACACCCATTAAAGCTTCAAGAATGACAGGTGAAAAGGGATATATCTGATCATTTGTTTGTTTGAATTGAATGGACACATCAGAATGACCATAAAGACCTTTCCTCCTAGAAGGACGATGATCAATATATGAATTTATAACACCTTAAAATATTAGGAAACAACTGCAATATTAAAAAGGAATATGCTACATGAAAGGCTGAGGGTTGAAATATGGGTCCCTCAGATTATGAACACCAGATGCGTACAGCAGTCAGAACCCACCACTGAACCGGGCCAACTTGGAAATGTTAATCATGATTACTAGTAAATCACGTTCAAGGACTAGTTCGTCACTATTACATGAAATTTTTGCAAATAACGTCCCATTCATTTCTTAAGTAATTTACTATCAAATGGAAACTCCATCCACTTATTTATAAGCATACTGGCAATTGTACAAATTCTGAGGTGCTTAGTAAAGTACTAAAATTCAACATCTTCCATAACAAAGGGTATCTGAATTTGTATTCCACCTGAAGCCAAAGCATGATATGTACGGAAAATGCTAGGGTCATCTCAGGAGAAACAATATTTACCTCCAATGGGAATATATATGGACATTGCAATGGAAATATGATAAATCCAATCCAAGTAGGAGCTAATAATCAATTATATTTAGTCATCATCTCATTACAAGTTCTATTACCTTGGAATCTTGTTTCCACACGTTTTCTTTTTAATTTACTGAGGCTTGTCAGCTTCCCTCTGAAACATCATTATCACACTTAAGAAACCAATAACTTGAGCGGGTATAAAATTGTCATCTTGGAATACCTACACATCTTTCTGCATCTGAGATTGGACATTCTGCAGTTGCAACTGTATACCCTCAGCAACAGACATCGCAATTTCAGAGGATCTTTTGCTAGTCTCTCTCTCCATTTTGCATTTTATTCTCTCTAGAGCCAAGGAAAACAGAGAGATGGCCCTAGAAAATTAAGTGCAACCAAAATTAGCAGATTATTTAAATAACTTACTCAGAAGGAAATTGAAAGGCTGTGTGGTAAAAGAATTAAAATTGAATTATGCTTAAGTTATCATATTAAGTCATTAAATTGATTTCATAAAGTCTCAAACTTTAAGTTATTTTTACCAAATATATTCACAGGCTTAATAATTTATTTTTCTTTTTTTTGGATAGGTAAATGCTTTTTTATCCACATTGAGACTCAAACCTGAAACCTCCCATAACCCCATCCCATTCCTTTACCACTTTAGCTAGGCCTCAAGGTCATTCACATGCTTAATAATTCAAATTAAAATATTGAGTCATAGTATTAAGTCAATAAGTTGACTTATCAAACACCCTCCCAGCATAGCTTTATCTATCAGATTAGGAAAACCTTGACAGTCCATCCTCTTGGCTCTGTTCTGAACAACACTGGAACTCTGTCCTTGCTTCAGTTCCTGCTCATTTGTAAGGAGAGGAAGAGATTATGGTTAAGATAAGAATTTAGCAGGTATAGTGATGAAGAGACCAGAAGATATGATATCTTAGTGAATATCTACCTCTGGGAAAGAGCAAAGCAGGACTGAAGTCATTAAATTTAATGCCTCCATGGCTCCGGAGTCTTTTAGCTGGATGTATGAACTTTGGTGTCTCAGCAGTAACATTTTCTGGAGAAGATATATCTGTTTCTTGAGAGCCTGCACATGATCATTGAATCAAATTAACAGGTTACAAAGAAGAAGAGGATGATGGTTAAGAAGACAAAGAAGAAATGAAAAAGAATGTTGTGACGATGTAGGCTCCAGCCTGGTTGCAGCTGACCAACCCAGTTACAGATACTGATGGCCTCTTGATGGAATATGGCACATGAGTATAAAAGCTCTCCTCTCATCCTTCTCACCTCCTCTTGCTTTCCTCTCTACTCTCTCTCTCTCTCTTCCTCTTTCCTTTCTTATTGATCCAGCTAAGCAATTCAAAACTCTTTGTGGATTATGGTTCTAGAACATAAATCTCTCTCTCTCTCTCTCTCTCTCTCTCTCTCTCTTTCTCTCTATTTTCCTCCTTGCCCCTTCTCTCTTTCCCCCTCACCCTACTTTATCAATCCAGTTCTAGCAACTCATTACCTCCCAATATTGATTGTAACCCACCAAAACCCAGTGGTTTCCTGCTCTGATTATCTTAGCTAGGTCCATCACTCCAACAAGGATTCAGAAATTCCAAAAATAATAGAGAAATCACAACAAGAAGTAGTAGCAATTTTTTGGAGTACCAAGGCTCTAACGAGACAAATAGTTAACTGTATGAGGTATTCCAAGAGGGTGGGTCCTTGCAGAAATTTAAATGAATAGTTAACCAGAGGGAACCAAGAGTGTTACTGGAGAATCATCAGCTGGTTCTATACACCAGGTCTCCAGTAGAAACTTCGTTGAACTTCTTTCGATTTTCATAGCCGGACTGTAACATTGAATTCTGGTTTGCAAAAAACTGGATTGAACTAGTTTTCGGTGTTTCATTTGCTCCATTGACCTTGTTTTCTCTGCCCCCGCCATAGTGTAAATTAGAAGTTTGTTTCGAATAAACAGTTTCTATGGTTGGCCTTTTTTTGTAAACTGATTTCGTATTGATCCATGGGGAACTCTCCTGCTCTGGAGCCTCATTTTGCTTACTTGTAGTGACAGCTGCAAATCCTTGCTCCTGTTTTTTTCTCTCTCTGCTAGAAGTTGCCTTTTCTGCATTTAGCACCGCAACCTCAGCATCCTTCATACCTCCAGATCTTATATTTGCTAATGAATCTATCATAACGCCAATTGAAATTTTTCTTGATTGGCTAGATGGATGATAATTACTGCCAAAACTCCGACAGTTGCTCATTTGATCCTGAAAAAAGTTGTAGCAAAGAAACAGTCATCTGACTTTATGACCACTTTTCTTGACGGAACACAAGAGGAAAACCCAAAGGCTCGCATACAAACAAATCCCAATGCCATAAAAAAAAAAAAAAAAAAACCGAAGTATCCTTTACGAGATAAAAGGAATATAAGATATATAAGTTAACAAACATAAATGTAGAACAATTGTTCAGAAAAAGCTAATGAAGAACTGGGAAACTTAATTGGATAAAGTTTCTGTTCACTATTGATGACGATTGTCAGTGGCCCCAATTGTAAACATCAATTTGTATATAAGACCAAACGTAAACGTAATATGCCTCCAGATTCCGTTTTACAACCTCGCAAATTGAAATTAGCTAATCAATCAAAAGTTTTAAGGTGTAACAGATTCAGTCTGAAATAGGATCTAGATTTAGGGGTTTCACAACTTACGTCTTGTACAACTTCTTGTCCGTCTATCTCCATTATTGCCGTTTCCTGGAGGGAAAAACCACGAAACAACAACCAGTACCACCTGAAACCTAAGAACTAACAAAATAACAGTTTTAGATCAAGAAATAAAAGTAATCCCGAGATTTCCCATCGCTTGAAAAGAAAGACAGAAGAACAAATAAATCAAATTGAACTTTCCTAGAACTCTATTTCCATTATCCGCGACCAATTTAACAAAGGCATGTTGCTCTCGCTTTGGGCACTTTTCCAATTTTTTTGGCGTGTCTTCGAAAAACAAAACATAACATGAAAATGGACATATCTTCGTTGTCTTATCAACCAAACGCATGGAAAAAGAAGATGAACAAGGCCGTGAATCATTGAAGGAACAATTTGATATAAATAAAAGCAACGCCGAACTCGGTATCTAATTATGGCAGTGTGACGAGAAATGCTTCTTCAAGAGGTCCGGAAACAGAAATAGAAATCAAGAGTGTGTAAGAATATCGAAACACTTGAAATTCTAGCGTAGCGAGTTCACTTTCAGGCGTTCAACTCAAGAAATGAAGACGTTCAAACCGTGAGAAGAAAGGGAAAATTACTTACAAATTCTTCGTAGATGCTCAATTCCGATGGAAATTTCAGATTGACGAGTTCTGAACAGTGGATTTTTAGCCGTGATGGAGGGAGACAAAAGAGAAAGGGTGATAGGAAACCAGATTTGCAGACCAGAAACAACGAGAGGCGGGAAAACGAGTTTGTTCAAATGAATCAAACTCTCGGAGAAACGGCCCTTGAGCAGCTAATTTATTCGGGGTGCGCAACGCGCACAGCGCTGCATATCAATTCCCAAATTTACCCCTGAGCTCGGGTTAGCTTACTTACTGGAGTTAACGGAATCCCTTCACTAATCACCCGCCACCACCCTCTTATTTGCTACGTTTCCTGTCAGCCCTCCTCGATTCTCTATCCAAAACAAGATCGTGGAAACTTCAAAACTGTTTTTATTGTTTTTTCAAACTCATAGTATTTATTTTTCAATCACTTTTTAAATATAAAATGTTTTGAAAGGAAAAAATAAGTACATCGTGACTAAAATTCTATATTATGAAACCTAGTCTCCTTTTCTTTCACCTTTCTCTCTGTGTTTTTTTTTTGTCTTAGTCATTTGTCTTTTTTAAATAAAGAAAGGTGATTTTCGATCAATTTGATTTGAAATTATCCCTCTAAACCTCTTTTTTTTCATTTTATCTCTTAATAAAATGGTTATTCCATAAAAATTTAGATCTTTTTTTTTTTGTATTATCATTATCTTATTTCAGTGTTTAGTTTATCGTCGACTTATTACGATATAATGTTTTTCGTCATTTTATTACAATGTTTTTTATTTTATTTATATAAAACGATTAAGATAGATAAAACGGATTCGATCAATCGAAGATATAAAATTATGATCGTCAATATATTGAAGAATTAGAGTCAAAGATATTATAATCACCATAATATTACATTTGTAAAATTTATACCGATTTATTATGTTATTAACCTTGATATTATTTCATCATTTATAATTTTAGTAATTTGTATTTTGGATGTATTGATTTATTGTAAGTTTGAATCAATAAAATTAATGTTCCTTTAAGAAAAAGTACATCGTGACTAAAAATTTGTTATAGTTTAACTAAGTAATAAAAATAAAATGTATTTTTATTTGATAGTTAACAATTTTAGTTATAATAAAGTAAATTGTTCATATTATAATTCGAACTTGGGACCTCTCACCTCCTTATGTTTTGTCTTTTCCAAACGTTAAACGTTTTAAAACATGAGCTAGACATGTTGAATAATAAAAATGTAATTTAAATTTGTAGAAGGTTTAAGCCATGGAGAAGGCTTATCTTGGGTCATCGTCCAATATAGTAGTTGGAACTTGAAAGTTGAAACGGATTCTCAATTGGTGCAACAAACAGGCTCTCTCCAACATCCTCTCCGTTTCATATGTTGATCGAAGAAGAAGGCTCTATCTCAATCATACGTGAAATTCGTGATTATTAGGAGATCCAATCCCATCCGCCAGCCATGTTGCTCATGCGGTGGCTACAGCAACTGTTTCCTTAGACTCAACTCCTAGTCTCGAGTCTCTCATTCCAGACTTTCTTTTAAACTGCTTAATGAATCAACATCTATTGATCAGGAAAAAAAGAGAAGAAAATTAGATTATATCTTCCGGAATGGAGTCTTTTTGTATCTTATTTTTACGTTTTAAAGAAAAGAGGTTAGTTTTTGTTTCAACTGGATTTTGGTTCAAAACATATAAAAGCACGGGAATTAGTTAATGCGCGGGCGTGTTAGGAAATTATAATATTTCTGAACTAAAACGATGCCGAATCTAACTTCTGCTCAAACAAAAAATGTATTCCTTAGTTTTCTTGACAGTTCCCTAGAGTCTAAGTGGCAAATGCTTTGAAAATTTGAATGTATTGAAAGCTGAAATAAAAACTGTATGAACAAGCTGAAAAAGTAGTAAATTTCATTATATAATCTGACTGGAAATGGAATTGTTGAAGCATGAAAGCTTTGAAAACAAATACTTGGAAATAAAATAAGCTATAAATCTCGAAATATTGTTGATGAACTTGTAAAAACTATAAGAAAATGCTAAAATGCTCTATTAAGTGTTGGTTGATGATTGATTTGTCGGGGCTTTGCTCTGATGTTGAATCTTCCTTTTATAGGCATTCCTAAATAAATGACGTAGCACACCTTCTCCAATAACTGTTCACGTATCCACTATAGCCTTGTTTTAAGTCATTCTCATTGTAATTTGTTGCCCGTCGTTTATCTCTTAACGATAGCTAACCGTTCATGACTTAGAAGTTGAAGAATGCATTCATGACTTTCTTTTTTTTTTGAGAGAAAAATCTCGCTGTATAGGCTAGCTACTTTGACAAATTGAAAATTTCCATAAATGTCCTTAGACCCTTTTATGGGCTAATTATCATGGACTTGGGCTTTCTCGGACTGGTTGGGCTCGGTTTGGGCTTAATATATCCATTCGACTGGAAATTTCATAGCAGGCCGAATAATTATCCAAACATATTTTGGCCGAAAAATTATTTTTAGTGTAAACAATTGCCCCCCGCATACAATATGGCTAATGGGCCATGTTTGTATGAAAAAAGCTTTTTATATGTCAAAGGCTTTCTTCTCTCTTCTCTCATCATTCTATCATGAGGCCTAAAGTGCAACTTACCCTTTGGATGTAGATTACCAACGAGAAAAACGAGCCAAAACCCGAGCCCGATTAGATGAGTTGAAAAAGCCCAAAGCAATACCCCAAGAAAAACCTCTCGCCAATTTTTCTACGACTTTTGATCTTCCTCCTTCGATTCCTTTTGTATCAAAAGACCCTCCTTTGGGATTTGGCAAGTTCATAGGAATAAATCTATTTGATTTATGTACAAAACCTTCCATATTCTCCTCTCCGCCTTCTTCTTCTTTCTTTTCTCCCTCAAACTCATTTTTGGCCGAAAATTCCTGCGCTGTTAGTGAAGATGCTGCTTCTGCTAATTGAACCGACGCCGCCATTGTACCTTGAAGCGACATTGTCACTCCTCAAATTGACGTCGAGGACGGAGACGTTCAGGCCGACGTTGTGGCCTCCATCAATCCTCCTTCTACCGCAAGTTCTGATTTTTTCGGCTATCTTCCACAACCGGAACTTACCTCCTGCACTGGTAAGTAGATCTGTCCCTTCTTTTATCAAAGTGATTTGCAATGAATGTTCCATATGATCTCTAATCTCATAATCCAAAAGAGTTTTCCTAAATTTTCAAAAACTAGGAAGTCTTTTTCGGTTTTTACAACTCCACAACCCTTGTTTTTCGACGAAAAAATCTTTAAAAAACCAAGAATGACTTTTTTTTTTTTTTTTTAGAACTTTAAAACCCTTGCTCTCCAACGAAAAAGTCTTAAAAATTTAGGAAAGACCATTTTTCGTTGTTTAGAACTCTAAAACCTTTGTTCTTCAATGAAAAATTCTTTAAAAAATCGGGAAAGACCCTTTTTTCATTGTTTAGAACTCTAAATCCCTTGTTCTCCAACGAATAATTCTTAAAAAAAATAAAGAAATACCCTTTTTTCGTTGTTTAGAACTCTAAAACCTTCTCCAACGAAAAAGTCTTTGAAAAAATCAAAACTAATTTTGATTATTACCGGAGCTTTCCTTCTTTATATGTAGATCTTGGTCTCTCATGCTCTACTCGATCTTTTCGCCTCGTCTACCAACAGAAGCATCGTAAAGGTAATTTCTCAACCTTTTATTTGATGGACTTGAAAATATTGCCTTGGAGAATATAGGTTAAGCCATGTATATCTAGTATTTTTGAGAGATTTTCTCATATATCTTCCCAACATATGACTGTAAGACTTCAAGGCTACCATGGCAGTAGTTGCCATTTGAAAATTTTGAAAATTCCCATCAACATCTCTTTCAACATTTCATCCCTTGATTTCTTCTTGGTTTTCCTTGTGCAAGTTTTACTTCATTTCCTGACATGTCTGGACAATCTTCCTCAAGGTAAAGGCATTTTCTTATAATTTCTCCAACCATCTTCATTCTTCTCTTTTACCCTCGGCTTACTAATACTATTTTTTTTTTTGTTTTAGTATACTGCCATCTCTTCCTCTCTTCCTAGAACTTGGGACTGCTCATGCTATTGGAGATGTGGCTATTTTCGTCCCAGCTTTTCCTTTTCCTCTGACATCGCCATCAAAGATACTTCTTGGAAAAAAAACTCCAAACTATGGCCTTACTAGCCAAGTCATGGCCTAGTAACTGATGATCTGATAACCTGTGTACGTAATATCTCCCAGCCTGGGCGACGACTTAGAATCCTTAGTATTGCCCAATTCATTGCTTACCAAAGCGAGCAACCCTTGATTTGGATTTGATGAGGTAATCGTCTCGAGGTTTTGTCTAAGGATTTGAATCATTTATCTTCCCTTTCTTGCCTCAAGATTCATTACCTTAAGGACATTTCTATCTTTATCAGATTTGCTCATTGAGGGCTCGCCAGAGGCCGTATGTCTCTTAGATGTCCATGACCCATTGATGAGTGCCTAAAACACTCATATTATACTCGCGTCAGTCTACATTTTCCTGTTTATTTTAGAGTAATTTTATACTTTTTGTGATTAGAATACTGAAGACAAGCCGTAGTGAATGCGTGAGCATCGGGGGTGAAAAGAGCAAAGAATCTGCAGAAGCATTTTGGAGCAAATGGGGAACAAGGCGATGAAATACTGCCACCGCCGCACGCCCCACGCCGTGATCGCCCCCATCGCCGCGACGCGCCCCACGCCGCGGACGCCCCCATCGCCGCGGACAATTCACCACGTCACGACGTCACCACGTCACGACGTCACCACGTCGCAACGCCAAATAAAAATCGTCTCATCATTAAAAAAAGCAAATTAGGTTCGTAAATCAAGGGGGATCGAGGCACACCAACAGGTACGTGTTTTTAGAGAGTAGAGTGACTGACTTCAGGTTGTTTCCTGAATTGTAACGCTTTTCATTTTTTGGATATTTTCTGATTTTAGAACAATGTTTTTATTAAACGCTTTATATTTTCTTCCATTATGTTCTGTATCTCTTCAGGTTACATCAAACCCCGCTACGTCTGGGGCATTAAAGTTCGATCTTCATGTTATTCGCTTGTTATTAATTTGTCAAGCATCCTGCTGCCAAATATCGGTTTCGATGGATATACTCCAAGATCTCTGCATTTTATGATATATCTTATATATCTGAGATATATTTCCATTTGATATTTTTTACTTAATATCGATATATCGTAAAATTAACAAAATACTTTTAAATTCATAAAAAATATCTTTAAATGTAAAATGACATTAATAATCAACATATACATTGCAATGTAGTTTTTAAATCAAACGTAAGATTGATGTTGACTTAATTGCAACATTTGATGGATAGATCACTTTAGTTGACATGACTATGCTTCAAGACATACGGTCTGATAATATTGATTATAAGATCGAATTACGTCATGAATAAATGTCTTGACTTGTATCTATAACTTCTTCATGGATAGGAAATTCGTGGCTCATCCACATACTGCTTCAAATATTAACTAACATGAAAAATTAATTTATTAATATATTATTACTAAATTAAACTAATTTAAAATATGAAAACTTCATATAATACTATAAATTTATAATATGCATACACGATATTAACTAATATATAACTGATTTTAAAAAATTAACTATCATGAAATGTTAATTTATTAATATATTATTACTAAATTAACTAATTTTAAAATATTAAACTAATATATAGTTATTAAGAGATATCACAAAGAAATTTTTTGGATGAAATGAAGATTGATATTATAGAGAGAATTTGTGATCAAATTTAATGATTTTAGAGGTATTTATAGATTTTTTTTTGGGTCAAAATAACCGTTGGATGGTCAAAATATATTTGTAATTTAATTATAGCCGTTGGATTTAATTTTGGTGCAAATATGGCCATTTTGATATATTTCCGATATATCCCGATATATCTCCGATATTTTACCGATATTTCCGATATATCTCCGATATTTTACCGATATTTCCGATATATCTCCGATATTTTACCGATATATCTCCGATATTTTGAAGCAAATCAATACGTCACAAGGTAAAGAGATTTCTACCGAATTCACGAATTTGGTCCGATACTGATATACTTCCACAAATATCGCGATATTTCCGATTTTCACGATTTTTCGTAACCACCGTGACAAAATCGCTTCGAGTGGGTTCGATATCCGATATATCGCCGATATATCGCCGATATCCGAAATTTCAATCCTCGGCCACATCTACTCTATAATTCGCATTTCAATTCATATGTTAACAAGTTCCGTCACTGCAAGATATTCGCACCGAGGATCCGGATTCGAGAGATGAGGGTATTCGTGATCCGGGTAGAGTAGCCTTAGCCGATCTCTACATTAGAGATATTCGAACCCTCGAAGGTAGCAATTGAGGTTAGAATGATTTAAGCATTTTATCACCGAGTCGAGATAGAGATACTCGATTCTATTCACTAGATAAAGTGATATACCCTCGAGAGAGGATATCTCGTAGCAAGATCACCTCGCTAATTGACATATTACATTAGATTGAATGAACAATATCTTTAGAAAAGTAACCACTGAACGTGATAGGGGCGATTTAACCCTAGGCGCCAACACCACAATTCACTAGAATCCAAATTAGCTGCGCTTCCTTACTTAATTTTTACCCTAAACTCCTTATTCGACATTGTCTAAAAGCGTAACCTCCGTAGTCAATTTTACCTTTCCTCGTGGATCGATATCCGACTTTAAGTACACTATATTACTAGCTACACAAGGCACTTGCGCACTTATATCTATTTTATACACCGTTGCTTACTGTCAGTTTTTGGCGCCGTTGTCGGAATCCGCTTTAAATTGATATGTAGAAGTGAGCACATGATAGTATTCTCGAATTTTCTTTTTATTTTTGTTATTTTTACAAGTGTCGGTAATTGGGTTTTGTTAGTTTCGTGTGTTATCATAGCATGTGCTCTCAAAGTGGGAGTACATGCGACAGAAAAATCGAATTAATCAACACTTGTGTGATCCCCGAGCCGTAAAGACTCGTACGCATTGCGCCGAGAACAGAGAATGCATCGCATTAGAACTTCAATAGTCATGGAAAACATCGAAGAACAAGATTTTGGCGTTGAACAACCGAACTACGAGGAGCGTAAATGTGAACCAAGCGCCGCACCATTTATACAACCACGACCTCTTACATGCTATTAGATGAGTTTCGTTTTAATTCTCCACAAGGTTCAGATAATGATCGACGGCCACCGATTCAAGCAAACAATTTTGAATTGAAGTCGCCACGCACGTATGCTTCGTAACATATCGTTGCTCCACGGACTCACCCCATGAGAACCCGAACATGCATTCAATTAACTCCTCGGAAGTTTGCGATACCATCAAATACAACGGAAAGCTACTCGGCTAGGCCCTAAGATCGCGGGGTTATTCCCACTCACTGGGATAGAGCCAAGCATTGGCTAACCCCGCCGCCCACCGACCCCATTACTACATGGAACGAGCCGGTACAAAAGTTTCGACCAAGTTCTTTCCACTCTTCAAGATTAAAATAACCGTGCAAGAGGATCAACACGCTTCGTCAACTGGGAAGCGGGGAGAACTCCGGCAGGCATGGACAGTTCCATGAATTATCATGGAAGTGTCCTCACCAATCGACCAACTCGATGGATGCAGCCCACACCTTCTACAATGGTCTCGAGAAATACAACCTAACAATGATGATGCCCCAACTCGGGAGGATCATCATGAAGAAAACCACGCACTGTGCGTATTTAGATATTGGAAGATGCCGCAACCAACACTAATCGCTGGCCTAGAGAGGAAGGCTACACCAAACACTGCGGTGGCACGTATAATGAGGTCCTTAACAACTCCGTGAATCATGTGGCACAACTAACTGCGCTGAATAGACATGAACCGTGAACGCCATACAACCAATCCACGGAGTTGTGTGACTTTGTGGAGTGACAAGACAACAACGTTAGACGTCGGGCCAAGAACCCTACAAGAGAGCAAGCCCAAAAGACGCGGTCGAGGTTTAATCGACCAATCACAAAGAAGAAGGACCGTATGGGGTACAAGCACAGACCGACCAGGGACAAGGATGGCGTAACAATCGTAACTGTAATAATCAAAACAACCAAGGGTATGATGGCGAATAATCGAACAATACGCAATCGAACCGAAGCACGAACCACCCCGAAAAGAAGCCGGATTTAGAGTGCTTCAAAGACGTATGTTAACTTCATTCGCTCATGAATGAGACTAAAAGTAATACGCAAAGAACAATCAACCCGCGAAACAATCAAGAAAAGACAACTAAGGAGTCTGAGGCATTAAATGGGCCAAATGGCAAGCTTATTTACGTTAAAAGGCAACCTGTTCTCTCACGAGCAATTCAGAGGTAAACCCAAGAAGAGATGGGAATGAGCACGTTAAAGCAAGCCACACCGAGAAGTGGGAGAATCGAATCATGCAACCTCAATCGTAGAGCAAGCAGAGATCGAGAGATCACCCACTGTAACGAAGATGATGCAACAAACAGCCTGGGCCACAGAGAAGTAGCCGCCAGAGACCTCTAGCGAAGCAAAGGCCGCACACCGGCCCCTTACCCACAACGTCCCAAGAAAGCCATAAATCGACAAGCACCACAAGTTCATGGATGTTTTCAAAGCCAGATATAAACATTCCATTTGCCGATGCCCTAGAGCAAATGCCCAAGCATAGTCTATGAAAGACATTTTTGTCTCGTAAGAGAAGGATTAGCAGATTTCGAGATCAGAACTTAACTCGAGGAATGCAAAGTAATATCCTTCAGAAGCACCATAAGCTCAAAGACCTGTGCGTCACTCATCCCAGCACAATTTTGGAAATGCATTTGAGAGCTGCAGATTTCCAAGGATAATCTTATGCCCTTATCCATCTTTAAGCTGCTTGGGATTAGAGAAGCCCGTCCGACTACGTCACTTTTCACTGCGTACGCATCTTTGAAGCATCCGAGAAAGATAACAATGAAGATGTCTTAAGAAGGCCGACAAGTTTATCTTTCCAAAGCAGAGTTTCATAGTTTTGACATGGAGGAAGATAAAGAAATACCGATTATTGGGAAGACCTTTTCTAAAGTAAATCAAGGTGGGTAATGATTGATGCGTGAGGGGCGAATCGAAACTAAGAATACAAAGCAAAGTTAAGTAAAATCTTAAATGTCTTCGAGATAAGTAAATGAGACACCCAGTTAAAGTGATACGTGCTTAATGGTCGATATAGTGAGGCTATAGTGTTCACCAAAGCTTTGGTCTCAATCGACCCTTTGGAGACTAGCCTAGTGCGAATGCATCCGAAAGAACCCGAGTGACGAGGCGTAAGAATACGCTAAGTGGATGGATTCCTCGCTACACAAGGAAATACTCGAATCGCCAGCTAAGCTGAAAGAACAGTACCGGTTCCATCAATCGAGCAAATCACCCAAGATGGAACAAAACTCTACCTAGCCATTTGAAGTATGCATATTCGGGGGGGTAGAATCTACGCCATTCGTAATTATCTCATCATCCCTAACCTAAAATGGAGAAGAGAAGTTATTGGTGGTTCTTTCATGATCACAAACAAGCACTCGGATGGTCTCTAGCTGACCTAAAAGGGATCCGCCCTTCTATGTGTATGCACTGTATTTTATTAGAAGATGGCCACAAGCCCTCAGTGGAAGCGTAGAGGAGGTTGAATCCGACAATGAAGGAGGTAGTTCGGAAAGAAGTTCTAAATGGTTGACATCGGTGATTTACCCCATTTCGCATAATAAGATTGGGTAAGCCCCGCTTCAGTAGTGCCAAAGAAAGGGGGGATAACTGTTATCAAGACTCCAAACACATCTTACTCACATCTAGAACAAGACCGGGTGGAGAATTTGTATGACTATAAAAGTCGAACAAGGCCACTTTAAAGATCACTTTCACCGCCATTTCTAGATCGATGTTTGATCGACAATGGCACAATATTATCGCTGATGGATATTCGATTACAAACTAACATACCCCGAAGATCGTGAGAAGACAACATTCACTTGTCCTTATGGTACATTCCCGCATTCATGATGCCCTCTTCGGGACTGCAATGCACCAAAAATCTTCTGCCGACGCATGATGGCCATATTCTCCGATTACGGTGGAAAGGATTTATCAAATCTTCATGGACGATTTCAAGAATGGGAAATTCATTTGACAATTGTCTAGTAAATTTGAGAGTCGCACTAGCAAGATGTAAAGGAGACCTCACTTAGTAATTAATTTGGGAAAAGCGCCATTTTGCGGTACAAGAGTGGCATTGTCCTGGACATCTGATCTCAGCAGGATGAGGTAGATAAAGGCATCAAGCACTGAGAAGTTACCTCCCACCTTCTTCGAAAGGATCCGAAGTTTTCTAGGCCATGCTGATTTATAGCTGGCTTATCAAGGATTTCACAGACATGTAAAACCATTGTCTAATTTGCTAGTCCGTGGGATCCTATCTCGAATTCTACACTCCCAATGCGCACGTGCTTTTTTACCATTGAAGAATAAGTCGATCTCACCCTATTGTTGTAGCTCCGCATTGGCCTTTTCCATTTGAGCCGATGTGATGCAAGCGACTATATGACAAAGATTAGTGGCGAACGTAGAGAAACTCTTTCGTGTGATTTACTATGCAAGCGTGGACTTTGAATGACGCTCAACCGAATTATGCCACTACCGAGAAAGAACTATCGTCATTGTCTGCCGACAATTCGTGCCATATTTGATTGGCAACAAAGTCGTGGTGTACACCGATCATTCGCCATTAAGTACTTGATGACTAAGAAAGATGCAAAACCCAGATTGATTTGCGGGTCCCGGGCTTGTCGTAAGAGTTCGACGTAGAAATCGCGACAAGAAGGGCACCGAAATTTAAAGGCACCACCTTCGCGACCGAAGGGGCCATATATGATGTTCCGTGAATGACGAATTTCGTGACGAGAAACTTACATATTACTGATGCAGGTAGCCTTGGTTTGCAGACATGTGAACTATTTAAGTACAAAGCATTCCCTAATTCTAACTATCGTAAGAAGAAAAGGTTTTTTCGCACACCTAAGCACTACTATCGAAGAGCCAATTCTTACAGCACTGTACGATCGTGATAAGTGAGATGTGGTGTCTCAAGATGAAATGCTCAAAGATTCTCAACCATTGTCACACTCTATCGTGGCGCGGACACTTTCGTGTCAGAGAACAAAGAATTCAAGGTTCTACAATCTAAGCTTTATCGGGCCTTCCTTATTTAAAGATACAACATCAATTCGCTTTCCACTTCAGGACAAATGTCAACGAACGGGAACATCTCTAGAAAGGACTCCAGCCACCCATGCATCCTATCTCGAGGTGTAGTTGTTCGACTTATGGGGGATCGATTAAGGGACCATTTCCTCGCATCATACAACAATTTATACATCTTGGTCAGGTCAGAGACTATGTCTCAAAGTGGGTAGAAGCGATTCCAACACGAACCAATGATAAGATTAGCCCAATTTCTACGTTAAAGAATATATTCTCACGCTTTGAACTCCTCGAGCTGACCACGTGATAATGGTACGCATTTCTGCAACAAGGTAATAGACAAGGTTTTGCAAAAGTATAGTACCATCGTACATCTCGCAGATACCACCCACAATCAAACTAAAAAGCGTAAGTATCCAACCGAGAAATCAAGTACATCCTCGAGAAGACAGTTAACAGCTCCAGGAAGGATTGGTCTAAAAGAGGACGATGCGCTCCGGGGCATACCGCACGCATTTAAACCCTTAGGTATGTCCCCCGTCTCGTACTCGCTATGGTAGCCGTGGCCACCTTCCAAAGAGAATCGGGAGCACGAGCCTATCGGGGCCACACCGACAACTAAACACGGACAAGACTGGGCCTGGTGAAAAACGACCACCCAACTCCTGAGCTAGATGAGTTCGAAATCAAGCATATGAGAACGCCCGTGATTTATAAGGAGAAGACTAAGGCCCGTACCTAATAAACATCACCGTAAAGAACTCCGCTACCGGACAACAAGTCCTTCTATTCAATTCCCGACCAGTTTTTCTGAAATCAAGTCTCGACGGTCCCACCTTCACTGCAACAAAAGGTCTTTTCACATGGTGGGGCGTAAGTTTCACATCCCGAGCAGACATTCACAATAGCCACCCAACGCTCAAGCCGTACTACGGAGGCGAAGCTCGTTGCATAAGCAAAGTCATTCCTTGACAAACAAGAGAAGAAGTATAGTCAATCCATCACAAGAGTTTGAGTTCGAGCACATCGAGTTCGTGTATCGCCAGAGCAATCCACATTAAACATAGCGCTTCGAGGCAAACCCAAGTGTTCCTAAATTTTGTAGCTTCAAGTTCTATTGGTTATTTTCAAGCACTTTGGTTTCTAGTTGTGTTCATGATCGTGTTTCGTCATTGGTTTAATCACAGGACCTCGGGAAGCTGCAGTGTGTCTCACACCTAACGTCTCTGAATGATACACGTGAGAGTTCTCAAAAGGGCTGAGCGCTGTGTGTTCAAAATTTCGCAGACACACTCACACGCCGCGACGTGGAGGATCCTCACCGCCGCGACGTCAAAATTTCATCTCTCTGTCACGTCAGCGACGTGATCTCACGCCGCGACGTCGTACCATCTTCAGCCACGTCACGACACTCCTCACGCCGCTATCGTCATTTTGAAGTTCTCCGTCACGCCGCGACGTGGAATTCTCACGCCGCGACGCCATTTTCGTTCCTCTCACGCCGCGACGCGGATTCTCACGTCGCGACGCCATTTTGAAGTTTCCTCTGCCACGCCGCGACGCGGAATTCTCACGCCGCGAACGCCATTTGGTCATTTATCTACCACGTCAGCTGACGCGGTCCCGCACGCGACGCCACGTCACTGCCCCGCCACGCTGACGGAACCCGCACGCCGCGATCGCGGGCCCTCGCTTTTAGCCCAAGAATAGCCCATTTCGCTCTTCTGACCACACTCACTCATCGAAACCCTAGCTCCCAAGAGATCTCGCCACCGGACCGTCTGAGTCTCCATCCCACCGGTCGAGACCCCACCGTCGCCGACCACCGTAAGTCAAATTCCCTGCCGGCTCTTTGGGTCATAGTGGCATTCCACCACCGTGTGCCCGATTCTAGCTTCGGGTACGAGTCTGGGGTTTTCATGCTTTCGTTTGGTCTGGGAGGTATTGTAGGTCCTCATTTTGGCCCTAGGTTCCTTAGAATCTCTCCGAGTCCCATTTAGGTTTTGTTGAGTCCCAGTAGTTATTTAGTTGATTTCAGGGTGCACATTAGGGTGCTGATATTTTTTGTTCAGTTAGTATGTTCAAGAGGCAAGTCAAGCTGCTGCTGAAAGGTCGGGCCCATCGAGGACCCGACTCATGTCGACATGCCTCACGTTTTGTAAAACGCTGAGCAGCCGGGGCAGACTCCATAGCACAATTTGCAAAAACCGATCCTTCATTAAGGAGTATGGGTTTCATCACCCCGATGATTTCTTTAGAAAGACAATCGAGGCTGGTGGCGTGCCTTATGCCAACCCCCCTGCTCACCAATGAGCTACACTTGGCATTCTACGCCAACCTCGCGTCCCATGTCCTCAAAAAGGTCAAGGTGCGAGGTATATTGGTCGAATTTCATAGAAATGATCAATAGTTTCTTTCTGCGGCTCAGCATGTCCTAATCGGGACCTTTGATCGCTCCGCGAGCATCCGCACTACCATGAGGTCATCCTCGCGCACACCAAAGGCCAGGTGAGAGTGGAGGATCCAAACGCGGGCCATGCGGTCACTCCCCAAGGCCAAGCATTCGCCTACATTCTCAAGGTTTGCACATGCCATCACTTCGCCTTATCTCCGACGACTTAACGGTGTGAGGTGACACCAAATGTCTCTGTCAACTTCGCCATCATCCGTGATTATTATCCCATTCGATGTCAAGCGTTATCGAGGATGCCATCCTCCATAACCGGATGCGAAGATGAACCTAGGGCACCCTTTTTCTGGAGCACATTTGGCTTCAGGCAAACGTTTGGGTGCCCCTTGACGACAATGAGGCCCGGCTTCCACCGACAAGGCAAGACGTGGGCCAGCTGGGACACTGTGTCCCGCAACCTGAGGGGGCCTACGATTCAGGTCACGAGCCCTGACGAGGACTCAGCCAGAGTACCTGCCTGCTATGGATCCCCCGGGCGATCCCCGGAGACCTGCCGCCTCACCCCAAACACCTCCACCACCATCCCAGCCCACTCCACCACCTCCTAGCAGCCTACTGTGCGGCCACTCCTCTGTCCTTCACCGTGACCTTGAGGACCCGGTGTCGCGCTCACTGAGCGCTTTTGACGCCTTCGATGAGACCAGAGCACCCAGGTCCCGTTACTCAGACATGGAGGCGCTGCGGCCGATATGCTGACAGCTCAGCCAATCGTGCCATCATTCTACAAAGAAAGAAATACTATGCAGCCCAAATTTCGCTTCGCCTTCTCGGGCTTTTCACCATCCACCACCACCTCCACCGCAGTGATATTCAGGGAGTCTCTACCCTCTTATGTTTTTATCTCGCTGCTAGACACCGGATATTTTGTCTGGGGGGGAGTGGACTGGGTGATCTGGTACCATGTTTCAGGTTTTGTTTATCAGGTTTTCGTTTTTAGTAGTGTGTAGTATTTTAGTGTGTTCAAAGATATTAGTGTGTTTTGTTTTCAGCTTTATTTTACATCGCACTTTCATTTCTACGAGTCAAGTGTGTTAGTTGTTTGATTATATTTAGACATTCTCGTATGTAGTAATTGCATACATGCAGGCTATGTTGAAAATTCTGAGGATCAATTTCGATCGAGTTCACTATAAACTTGTTCAATCGCACACATTTGCTCGATGCTCTGTGAATTAGATTGAATAGTTGAAAAGGGCTAGTGAATCAATCCCTGCAGCTCAAGAAACCGCTCAAAACCCTATCACACTCACACACTAGTGACTTTCGTAGTATGCATAAGTGCCGAACCAACTACTAAAGTTCGAACAACCTAGTAGATTCAAACCTTTTGAAGACACACCTAATCAAAAGAGTGATTGCCATCGAGCCTCAACCACAAAAAGAGAAAAAATACAAAAACAATAGAAAAAGAGAAAAGAAAAGAAATATGACAAAATAGGTATATGTGATAGAATAAGCTGGATCATCCAATCCAATCCCACGCCCGAGGGGCCCATCAGCCTAACGCCCGAGCTCAACCGGCCGGAGTCATCGGGATTTCACCAGCCCGCGCATGGGACGTAAGATGGATCATTCACGCAACCTAGGGCCTTTGAGCTCTTGGCTGAGTGTTCTGGGTGAAGTTTGAAGGGAATTGAATGTCCGTGCCCTTAAATCAACTAACCGGTGGGGAGTCACCAATGGATCCTCGCTACAAGAACACTCCCATTAAAACTTCTCGGGCACTGTGGCCTTCTTCCATTTTGTTTTAGGTACGTAGGAAATTTCTAAGTATGAGGACATGAATAAATGGGTGTGTTCCTATCCTTTCCTAGTTAGCTTCTTCCCTAATAAAGTAGTTGAGCTTAAGTTCGGGGGTATCTAACCTAGGCATATCCTGGAGGTCATTCACTATAAGCACATAGGGATTTTGGGAAAGGCTATTGAACACCATGGGATTTGATGCACTAGTCAGTTTCACCTAGCTAAATCGAATTTACCGAAAGTCAAATATCTGTATGCCTTTACTGAACATCGAGAAAAACAGTGGGTATGTGAGTCAGTCCAAATTGATCCCCTACTTTTCAAGCATGTGCATCACTGTATTAGTGTGAGTTACATTACGTCAGTGGTGTGTCCTGCCTAGAAGCTCCGCTTCTGCTTGAGGACAAGCAAGAAACTAAGTTTGGGGGTGTGATGAGTGCCAAAACACTCATATTATACTCGCTGCCACTCACATTTTCCTCGTTTTCTTATTTTAGGAGTAATTTTATAGTTTTTTTTGTGATTAAATAATCGAGTCGATGTCTTTAGTGAAACGCAGGAGCATTTGGTGAAAAGAGCAAAGAACGGTAGTTGCATTTTCGGAAAGAAACGCGAACAAAGCGCGATGAAATACCCGGCCACGTCATGATTCCATCGCCGCGATCGCCCCACGCCGCTGACGCTCCACGCCGCGGACGCCTCACGCCGCGACACCACCACGCCAGCGACGCCACCACGTCGCTGACGCCACCGAAAACGTCCGCTCTCATCATTAAAAAAAGCAAATCAGTGTCTCGTAAATCAAGGATCAGAGGCACACGCAACGTGCAGGCACGTGTTTCGAGAGCAAGAGTGACACCGACTTCGGTGAAGTGCCCGTGAATGTAACGCTTTTTCATTTTTTGATATTTTCTGATGAACAATGTTTCCTTTATTAAACAAGTCATATTTTCTTCCATTATGTTCTAGATCTCTTCAGGTTACATCAAACCCCGCCTATGTCCAATGGATTAAAGCCTGATCTTTCATGTTATTCAGCTTGTTAATTTGTCACATCTACTCTATACCCGCATTTCAATTATATGTTACGTCTCTGCCAATGTTAGCATATTCCGTGACCGAGATCCGAGATTCGAGAGATGAGGGTGTCTCAGTGATCCGGCAGAGTGTACTTAGCCGATCTGCTAATAGAGATATTCCAACCCGAAGGTAGCAATTGAGGTTAGAACATTTAAGCATTTCTAATACCGAGCCGAGATAGAGATATACTCGATTCTATTCACGAGATAGGCGGATATACCTCGAGAGAGGATATCTCGTAGGCAAGATCACCTCGCTAATTGACATATTACAAATGATTGAATAACAATATCTTTAGAAAGAATCCATCAACGTGATAGGGCGTATTTAACCTTTGTGGCGCTCAACACTATTAATTCACTAGAATCACAGCCTTTAGTTGCGCTTCCTACTTAATTCTTACTTTAAACCCCTTTATTCAGACATTTGCCTCAAAAGAGAACCTCTCAGAAATAATTTACCTTCCTCGTGGATCGATATCCGTACTTTAAGTACACTATATTACTTGGGGCTACGCGTGCACTTGCGCACTTAGGCATTCATTTTATACACCGCGTTTTCAGCCTGTCACCCATCGCTTACTCATCTTGAAGTTTCTTCCACTTCCCAAACTTCTTACTCATCCACCATACGGATGTGGCGAACTTCTATTGGGGTACCTTCTACCACATATCACATAGAATTCCTATGGGTTCTTCTCACTCGCTTTCGCCTTTTCCTCATTCCCAAGAAGTCTTCCATAGATTATCTTCCTTTCGTCAGTGGCCCTGCCATTGGGCGGCCCTATGCTGGGTACCATTCTCGGGCCTCCTCAGACTCAACCATGGGCAAATATGTGAGTGAGATACCTACCAAAGCTGGGTGATGAGCCCTTGGTTTGTATTTATTTGGCTCTTTGACTATTTCCCTGAGCTATCAGGTGCTGACTCTTTTCCCTCCATGTCTTTGGGTTTTAGTGCGCTCAATCCATTGGGACTATATCTTCAGACTCCCTTTCTTCTTTTTTTCTTAGCTTGGTAGGCCTTTCTTTGTCTCAACAATATCTAAAGACTAACACTATTTCTAGCCCAACCTGGCAGCAGATCTTGAATTCTTCCACCCCTTACTTGCTGGGTTTTAAATATTCATTTACATTCCTCAGCACGGTTTGTAGGGTCTTGATCTCTGGGGTTGTTATGATTTTTCCCCTCAACCGTCTTCTTCTTCTTCTTCAGTTTTCTTACCCTACTTGCCCTGCTTCGGATTTACTTAGTTTATCTTATAACACCCCAAATTATACCCTAATAGTTTTATAACATGTTTAGGGTATAAAATAAGTTAAATTTTCATTTTTCCGGAAAATAAAATATTAAGTGAGAAAAAAATGATAAAATCGGAATTAATATAAGAGTCAAGAGTAAAATAGAAAAATGTCACATTAAGGACTCAAGGTTCATAAAGCTAGAAGTGTGACGCCCTAAAATCAAGGTGTGTCCGCTGGACTTTCATCTGGCCAACTCGCTGAATTCATGTCTCATGTTATGAAACTCATACATGTGCAACATGGCCACTCTCAGCCTACACATCCTACTCATAAAATGCAGCACAAAACATTTAACAAAATCATTGTACACTCTAGATAAAACTGAACGGTCTCAATGACTGAGAAAATAAAAAGATAAACATCTCAAATGCTTCTTCGCCTCATGTCCGATGCCCATCCCAATGTCGCAACTGGCGCTATGGCTCTAATGTGGTAGCACGCCCAAGAAGGAATTTCCTCATCACTGATTACTTCCCACCTAAGTGCAATGCAATGGCACACCAAACATTCAACACATGCTAATATATCACTCATGCATATATTAACATAATTAATTCCATAAATCATGTTATTCAATTTACAACAATAACATAAGATTAGCTCACACTTCAAGGCATAATCCGACGCCATCTCGGAACCGCCCCACAAACACACCGCATGTTATTTACTCGCGGCAACAACACAACATCACACAATCACGCAAACAAATCCGCGGACTGCCCAAACCATCTGCAGATTTATTCACTCACCCAAATCTGAATCGAAATCACGCCATCCAGCCTCAACAAATCCCCATCCATTACATAACCCTTAAACAAAAGTAAAGTAGAGAAAATCCCTACATTCGAGTTTGTCGAACTTCCCAATACGGCCTTGACGCCAAGCCTCACCGCGAGGATCAACTCTCTCGCTCCGTCTGCAGACACCTAGCCCCGATCGTCGGGAAACTTGCAGGCTGAGCGCTTCTCTCTAAAAGATCTCCCTCTCTCCATCGCCTCCCTCTCTCTCTTCCCCCTCCCAAACCGATTCGGGTCAAGGCCGGGTCAGAAAAGTCCTCTCAATGCCACATGTCGTAAATTCCTATCGCCGAGAGGATTACACCTTATCCTCTTATCCAACCACTGAGATTTCTAATGACATGATGTCATGTGTCACAAGTGAGCCCCACTTGAGCTCAATGTTTGACTCTCCCATACTGACACGTGGCGCCTTGGTCCACTCATAAGTCGCTAAGCGTCTCCGCGACTCCCACGCCGTCGAAAAACGTGAAATTCTGACCGTCTCTAATTCAATGAAATTACTGTAGAAATAGATTGCAAGACGATTCCAACTACAAGTCCTGCCAGATCTGAGACTTTAAAATTCCTGATTTTGACCTAAATTACCATTTTATCCTTTCAGAAAACTGATTTTCCTGGTCTCACTGCCAAGAATACATAAGTAAAGTTGGGAATATGCATAAATGAATTGCAAATAGAAATGAAATTAAGGAATTTAATGCAAAAAGTGGAAAACATAAGGAAAAATGAGATTTCACAAACAAGGCCTTATATAAGAATGAGATAAGACCAAATTTTTGTCTTAGAATTAGGTATATTTTTACACTTTGGGAGCTAGGGAGTTCACGCGTGTTATAAGAGAGGCCACCGAGGGCTTTGATATCTCTCCATTTAGTTCAAGGTTTTGCTTGACTTCAAGAGAAGGAAAGTGGAGCTTGTAGTCTAAGTATTAAGGAAATACAGTTAGGAAACCATCCAACTCCCTATTTGTTCATGCTTGAGAGTTAAGAACCCTAACTCTTCTCATTCATGTGTTATACTAGTTAGAGCTGGTCGATGTTTGTTTTGATTTGACTGGGGTCGCATGGATTCTTTTTTCAATGTTAGGAGAGTCCTAACCTATTTTCGTTCAGGCTTGCCAGAGAACCTAACTCTTCCATCTTTGGGTAATTTGTTTTTGAATTGGAGTTGTATTGATTTAGGTTGATTTTGTTGGCTTGTGGGGTCTTAAAGACCAAGAAGTGTAAAAAAGAGATGTATAGGTTTTGAAGGGAATTACAGTCAAAGTTTTTTTTCAAAAACCCATGTTTTTGTTTCGCTATAATCTCAGTTCTCACCTCCAAATTGGATGATTCCAATTAGAGATGGTGCATAAGACTCATGGCTGAAAATTTATAGAAGAAATAAAGACCTAAAGGAAATTCAAAATAGCAAACATGTTGGTGTTCGAGATGGACCAAAATAGAGCAGAACAAAAATTTAAGGGTTGTGTCATGTTTTGTTTTAGCTTGCTAACTTGCCATTAGTCATCCAATTGAGTTATTCCACTGTAAAGAACCCGCAAGAGGGGGACCTACAAATTATAAAAGGTACTAAGAAGCAAACCTAACCCAAAGTCCCCCCCGTTCGAGACTTAAGTGAAAATATGGGTAAGTCACAGTTATCCTCTGCTTTGGGTGTTTTCAGTCATAAGCTAAGTTGTAATGATTCAAATGAGATTATTTCTAATTTCTTAATTAAAAATAGACCTCATAGAGCTATCATTTTCTCATGTTTGGGTAAACATGGCTCAATTTTTTCCCAAAATTTTGAAAGTGAAGGTGTATTGGGTAGAAATCAACCCCACTAGAAACCCAAGCATGCACTAATTAATTTTTCTGTTTGCCTTCTATTTGTGACGTATTTGTAATGGATTAAGGGTTGGTGATGATAAAACCTGAGCTAAGATCGGGATTCAAGGAATAGGAGTCAAGAATCGACAATCCTTTTGGCTTGTTCTTCACATTTCTCTTCTTGCTTCGGTTTTGTGTTTGTTATGTCATCAAAACTGAAAGGTTTTATATGAAATCTGCATATGTGCTCTATTTTGAACCATATATGAATTGGTTTAGGTTTAGTTAATTGAATAAAAGTGGATTACCATGAAATCTGCATGTGTGTTCGGGTTTGAACTATAAATAAATTGGTTTGAGTGTTATGTAATTGAGTATCAACTTGTGTTATCAGGGAAATTATGTGTTTAATTGCCCTCTAAATGTGTGTGGAAAGACTCATTGATAAATGACCATAAAGTGGCAAACATAATCTATGCAAGTATATACAAACACTACGAATAAGTGAATCGTATTGTGAAATGAATATAGGGAATAGAGAATAAAATCTGTTAATCATTATGATAAATTATTAATGCCCTTAATAGAATGTTGTGCCATCATATTCGAAAGTTAAGGATAGATTGATATACCAATACATAAATGTAGTAGTACTGATTAATATATGATTGATAGTGACATACAACCGTAGTCCAACTAGGACAAGATTCAGAGTATACACAAAAAGGCAAATGTAAAATAACCAACATACCAACTGATAGCATTGTTACAGTATAAACCTGGGCCAAGAGTCTAACTGGGACTATGTCAATGATTCCGTTATCCTATGCATCTAAATTGTTAGATTCTGCTTATGGGCAAAATGGTTAACAAATGTGTAAATTGTGTGAATTGAGTTGTGACAAAAATACTATTATAAGTAAACATGAAAAGTGTGAATCATTGTGTTTTTATATGCAAGATAAAATGAATGTATGTTAATGTATGTTAAATTATTATAAAATCATATATATATATATATATATATATATATATATATATATATATATATATATATATATATATATATATATATATATATATATATATATATATATATATATATATATATATATATATATATATATTGCATGGATCACATGATCAAACTCTAAATGTTGTTTGAAAATGAACATATTGATGTAATTGAGATGATTAATTTATGCACATAGGCAAATCAAGTATTTATATGTTTATACGCATATATATGTTGTATTGATTGTGAAGGAAATGAGAATAGAAACGTGAAAGAACCACTAAGTATGAAATGTTAGCGCGTTGATTTTTCACGTACAAGAAAATCGCGGTAGATAGTAGCAAGACTGAAGACCGCCAAGCATAGAGTCACCATCATACAGTTCGGAGTATACGTATATGCTCCGTTTCATGCATACTATTGCATTTCATGATATCATGTAATTATTTTGTATAGAAATCAAATATGTATAAATCTTCATGGAATGTATTTTACTATTGGGGTGAAAAATGGGTGAACTCTAATAATATTTTGTAAATGTATGTTACAAAGAAGTGAAATGTTGTTTGTATCAATACAGCAGTCAGTGAATAGATACGTTCTCTTCTCAATTCAATGATATGATGTATATTTACATAACATGAATGTATTACTATCGATATCATATGAACATATATAGCATGTTTATATGAAATGTGTTTGACAAATGGCTCATGCGGTCCGCCTCCTAATCCACCACACCGTCTGTCGCTCGGGGGCGACATATTCCTTCAGTCCCTTTCTTACCTTCAAGACCACCTACTGCAGCATTAGTAGAGCAATTTACCCAATCCTATCAAACTCCTACCTATGGCCTAAAGACCGTTATGCTATTAGACGTCGAATCTTTCACCACCTGGTGATTCATTAGATTTGATGATCTTATCTACTCCTGCCCTTCTTCCTTAGGCACATAAAATTTTATTCCTTGTTTCTTGCATCCAGTTCTTTGACTTTCATCTTGACCTCTAACTTTGCATCGTAAGCATGTGTTTTACCTCCTCTTCCACTACCCTCTATCGCAAAATTGAAGAGTGTCACAACCTAAACCTATTAAGCAACCTCCAAGAGAAGTGAAGAATCACTTCTTCCAAACTCAAGCGAAGATCTCATAGGATAGCTCTCCATGTTTGAATTTTCTCTTAAACATACAAGACAATCCTATAGATGCTGGAAGAAGTCAAGAGGGAGTAGATCAATGTACAGGAAGAAATAGTCTTACCTATTTAACTTATAAAAAGCAAGGTAGTTTAGCTGCCTTTGAGGGAGGTCATTCCTTCAATGATCTTTCAGAATCAAAGGATGACCATTTTTCAGCTGGTTAAGGCTTTATTGGGCAAACTCCTCCAACTCTTTTACTTACAATTCCTCATATGAACACTTTACCTCTATTTTCCCTTCTATTTATCCATTTTTATTTTCCTTACCTTTGTCTTTCACATGTCTCTCCTTGGTCTACCTTGCATCTTGAAGCAGAAGCGATTCCTTCCTTAGATCTTTCCTTTCTAGACCAAGTCGCTCCTCATGTTGAGCCACCATCCAGACCTCCTATTGAACTGGATTTAGTTGTTGCCTTCTCCACTATTAGCCATATGCTGAGCTTGAACCTTCTCTCTTTATCCACTATCCAAAAAGATGCCTTTCATGCGACTATGGCAATACTACAATCCGCTTCTCTTGATCCTAAGGTTGAGATTTTTCGGGTTACACATCTGCTCCCGAGGTATTTTCTTCTGCCAATGTGAATGGAAGGGAGAATACTCAAGGATATCCTGAGTTGATACTGAGAGAAAAAATCTGAGTACGAGCAATCCAAGTTATCTACTAACCAGATAATCTAGAGATTAGAGGAAGTAAAAATTAAGTCTCATGCTCAGGAAGAGCTAATCAAACTATTGGTTGAAGAAATGGAGTGAGAAAAGCCAGTCAGTTTTCCGATATCGATACAGAGGTTCTTCATGCCCATGCCCAAGTAACTACAACAAAAGACTATTTCCTTGGGTGATTTTCTATCCTCTGTGAGGGGAAAGGCTACTGATCTGACCTGTAGATTGACGTTTCCCGCCAAGAATGCTTGGAGTTTTGGGAATCACTAAGATCTTTTGATTTTTCTAAGATATGATATCCCACCATTTCAGACATGGTTAATGATTTTGACATGACCCTTGACCTTATCATGCCAGCTTATCTCTTTTTGCTTAGTAGCTAAAAGCCAACCATTGATTTTTGTGCTTAGATTGTTGATGGAAATTCACTTGGCATTGCACAAGCGCACTCACAAGCATAACATTGCATTAGTGGACCAAGGTGGCTCTAGGCCTACCTTTGGATGTAATGAACTCTTAGGTATTTCTCAGGAATTCACTAAACACTAGCACACGCGTAATTGCTGTAACCATGACATCAGATTAGTGGACGTAAGGTGGTTTCAGTCACTTTGAAAGTGTGGCTTATAAAGGATAATACATCGCGCTACTGTGCACTGCCTCGAGAAATCAAGAAACAATGGCTAAAAGCCTTACTATTTATTTTCAATATATATATTGGGATTGTCGTGGTGTCGAGAAAAACCAGGTGCTTGAGAACTGTGGCTAAGAAGTTTGGTTTGATTTTAAATTAGGATAGAGACATATGTTCTCTCTTCGCTGTGGTGAACATCAGTCTTCATTGTGGCAAACCCAAGACTAGTATTTGTATTTTTTCCTTCACCACGATGAGCAACATCCTTCACCGTAGCGAAACTCTTCGTCACAATGAAGGGCTTCTTCGCTACAGCGAACCCGAGAATGGTTTTTTCATCCAACTTCCTCTTCGTCGTGGCGAGCAACAACTTTTGCCGTGGCAAACTTCTTCGTTGCGGCAAACCCGAGGCTTCTCTTTCTTCTTAGCTTGATTTTTTCCATTTACACCCAAGGAATAACCTGTCACTTGGTGTAATTATGTAACAAGTCCAATTCTTTTAGAGAAATCTTGTATTTTAATGTATAGTTGTTGTAATGCCTATCTTCCTTAATCTAATTCTTCATAAGGGCTTATTTTCTCAAGGATGATTATGATACCCTCTCCTAAACTTGTCTAGATGCTTTGTTTAGGGAAATGTGTATGTGACACCCTAAAATCAAGGGGTCTGTTGATCAACCATCAACCCGCGAGAAATATGTGGATATTACGTAACCTGATACCACATCGTGTGTCCCATTCACTAGGATCCATAATCTTACAAAACCGAACATAGTACTCTTCGTACTAGGATCACTTCCAAAAACCATCCTGCACGACATACAACACTACAAGAATGCCCAGTAGAGTAAATCCTACAGAGCCTATTCCTCACCTAAGTGCACATGCAATGCTTACACTTAACAATTTTCACGTTCACATCACAATTCCAAGCAG
Source organism: Tetrastigma voinierianum (assembly GCA_016808115.1). Taxonomy (NCBI): domain Eukaryota; kingdom Viridiplantae; phylum Streptophyta; class Magnoliopsida; order Vitales; family Vitaceae; genus Tetrastigma; species Tetrastigma voinierianum. The sequence continues at coordinate 122,367 of JAEQBH010005211.1, forward strand.
TATATGTAATCCTAGGTTGGAATTCTACATGTCATGCCATGAAATGAGATGAAACTCACTCATGCACCATACTCAAGTCTTTACCAACTCCCATCATACTCGAGTCTTTATTGACTCCCACCACACAATGCAATATCAATGTGTGATAAAATACGTCATTGATGGATTACATCCAATGATCATTTTCAAACAAAATTCGTTTTTTTATAAACCAAAAGGTTTTTGGATGTTACACCTCAAATGATCACTAATACAAAACCAGTGTCTTTTTTGTATAAAGGTTTTTTGGTGTCTCACCGCAGCTTCAGACGCCTTCCAACACTTTTGAACTTTTCACCATTGAGTATTTGGAACAACCTGTCTTTCACTCGATGGAGTATTCACTTCTTCGCTATTAATTCCGATGATAAGTTTTAACCATCTTATTCAACAGTGTGACTTTTTTGGACTTCGTCCAACAGTACCGAGCCCACTCAAAAATCACTAAGTGAGGTGATTAATTTTAACCATGCACTCACACCCATATAATTCGATGTTTCCCATGCATAATGAAATGTGATGCACCATTGCATGTCTATTCCATGCTATATATGTGATGAATGTCATATGAACAATTTATCTCATGCATTTAACCATGTATCATGAACAATTATATTACATGCATATAATTTCCAATTTAAACACCCATAACAATGTTAATACATTAAAACACATGTATTAACATTCATCAATCACAACAACAAGCATGTTATCACATATCAAGCAACAACACACTTAATCCTCAAGGCAAAATGTGGCATATGGGTGCTCCGGCTAACACAACCCTAATAGCTCCTTAACCCATCTCAAACCGGCCAAACAGTTTCTAATATTCCTGATTTATTCTTTAATCTCAAATGGGCCCCTAAAACTGGAACATATTACATAATCTACATAATCCAAGCATAAAATGACATTTAAAGTCGTTTTAACACTGTCCAAACAATCCCTAAGGGCAAGGATTTCAACCAAACAACCCTTAAGTCATGCTTTGAGCATGCCATAGATACTCCACAAATCGGGCCACGAAACCGACTATGTTGCTATAAAATGACTTTAAACAAAGCCATAAATCGCCTAAACATGGCCTTAGGACTTACACCACATTTTCCTCGGAATCACCCTTAGGTGGAAATAACTCAGAGTAGGAAGAATCCCACCTATCAAGCATAGTGCACTGCAGGAAACCCCTTGCGCCGAACTCGATTTCCCGAAATCTCCTTCGATCTTAAGAAATCCCTCCTTTTGGTATGACGCACAGCCCTCGCCAAGCATGAACTCACTGACCCAACGGTAATCTCGACCGGCGAATCCGAGGATCGAAGAGAGAAGCTTGGATGCCCTTTTCCCCTCATCTCTCTCTCACGTAAAAAGAAAAACAAGAACAGGAAAAATGATATTTTTTCCTTTTGTTCCCCAGAGCCCTACACTCTGCTTTCATGAGTGGCCTATGTCGCGCCACCTGCCCATGATCCGTCCGCCGGCCACCTCAAATCCTTTATTTCATCCCAATTTAAGTTCAATTTATTTTTAATGAAATTTTCTTAATTTATTTTCCACTTTCAATATTTTTCTCATAAATGCCGTTTTTGGAGTCCACCAGGCATCTGACATTCAAAAAAAGTGAAAAATCCGACTATCTCGAAATTTGACGAAATCATTTGTGAGCTGGGGATTTCACAGATGAATTTCACGACGAGGTCCGTTTCACATTCGACATCTATAAAATTTGTTGCTTCGAGAAACAGATCAGATGCAGAATTTACCGCTTTACCATTTTTTGGAAAAACTCAACTTACCCTGGCCCATTCTTCCTTACCGCACTTCATCCCCGAAATTCGCACACACATACACATTCAAATCACATGCATATGCTACAGTCATTTAATCACCAAATGACTAAAAACATACCTTCATCCTCAAATAAGAAAGGATACTGCGACGCATAGTGTCTTCGCATTCCCCATGTTGCCTCTCCTCCACTTCTGTCACACAACACCTTCACTAGCCTCACAAGCCTTCGCCGCAAAACCTCGATCCCGACTATCCATGATACACGTGACTCATCTCCTCCTGCGTTCCATCTGCATTAACAACAAGCTCACCCCAATCCACTAAATGAGTCAGATCTGGACTTCGAGAGCATGGAGACATGGACTACTGCATGAACACTCGGGAGGAGTTTCGTGGTAACGCCCAATCTAGCTAAACCGCACTCACCTCTCGCACTCAAGGGGCCCACAGACCTCGCCGAGCAGCTTTCCCCGCTTGCTAAACTTGACTACTCCTCTCTTAAGCATCACCTTCCAGAAGACATGATCACCCACATCAAAATCCAAAGGTCATCGCCGGCCCCGTCGACATACTCACGCCCCGGGAGTCGAGAAGACGCGCCAGAATCCACCTTCGAGGCGTCTCTAACCAAATTAACTCAGAAAGGGTCTCTCTCCCACCTTGTCCAACGCACTGCAGAGCCCACAAGGCCTCCCAGGTATAGTCTCATAGGGTGGCATCTCCATATGCTCTACCGATAACTACATAGGCACCCACTGGGGTGCCCCAACTACCCTTGAGATCAATGACACATGTCCGTAGCATGTCCTCTAATGTCTGGATGGTCCTCTCTGACTACCCATCTGTCTGGGGATAAAAAGTTGTGCTCATCATCAACTGTGTCCCCATGACTCGTTGGAAACTCTTTCATAAATGAGTCGTAAACCTGGGATCCTGATCTGATACTATAGATACTGACACTCCATGCAATTAGACAATCTCCTGTGTGTACAACCTATAGAATTCCTCCAGAGTAAAGGTCATCCGCACATCCAGAAAGTGTGCCAACTTAGTAAGTTGGTCCACTATCACCTACACCGTGTCATGCCCTTGCAATGTCCGTGGCAAGTGAGTCACAAAATCCATTGTGATATGCTCCCACTTCCACTCAGCTACCTCCAAGGGCTTGAGTAATCTCGCTGACCTCCAGTGCTCAGCCTTTACTTACTGACACATGAGACAACAACAAACAAACTCCCCAACGTGTTTCTTCATCCTACTCCAGTAATACCGGCGACAAAGATCATGATACATTTTCATGCCACCTGAATGCACAGCAAAACGAGAGCAATGGAACTCCTTGAGGATCTCCTCTCTCAAATTTGCTGAATAGGGAACCACAACCTCATCCCCTATACCGAAGACTACCATCTGTATGGATGGCCCAACCTTCTTCACTTGTATCCGAACGCACACGATCCCTGATGGATAATATGTCAGTGTATCGTATCTAGGACTCGATCACTCTACATAGTAGGGAAGGCATAACCACTAAACTTCCCAAAGTACCCTAAGCCTGGCCCTTGTAGTGCAGCCCGAACTATCCCACAACCTCTAGTATTTGCCACTCTCAGGAAGCCACACTAGCCAACACTCCCCGTGACATCCGGCCGAGTGCATCAACCACCACATTTTCCTTATCGAGATGTTAATGCAAAGTGAAGTCATAATCCTCCAAGTATTCCATTCACCTGCGCTACCTCATGTTGAGGTCCCGCTGTGTAAAAATGTACTTCACTCTTGTGGTCCAAAAACACCTCGGACTGATCATCGTATAGATAGTGGCACCAAGCCTTTAAGGCAAAAACAATGGCCTCTAACTCCATGTCATGTGTAAGGTAACTCTGCTCATGGTTCTTAACCGCAGAACCTAGCTTTCACCACCCTCCGACTACATCAAACACATCAAAGTCCGTCCCGAGGCATCACGTAACACCTGTGTACCTCCGTCCCTCTCTAAAACTATCGTAATAGGAGCCGGCTAGCTCTTCTTAATTGCGGAATGCCCTCACACAAGTCATTCCACTCAAACTTGACCTCTTTCCGGGTCAATCTTGTCATAGGTATAGCTAATTGGGAGAAGTCCTCAATGAACCTTCCGTAATATCATGCCAATCCCAAGAAACTGCGTATCTCGAAGATTGACTTCGGTCTCTCCCAGCTCATAACTGCCTCAACTTTCTCTGGGTCCACGAATATACCCAAAGCTGACACCACATGCCCCAAGAATCTCACCTTAGTAAGCCAAAACTCGCACTTACTGAATTTGGCAGACAATTGATGATCTCTCAAAACTTGGAGCACAATCCTTAAATGACCCTCATGCTTCTCCTCAAACTTGGAGTAGATCAAGATGTCGTCAACGAAGACCACAACGAACTGATGTAGATAGGGTTGGGATACACTATGCATGAGATCCATGAATGCTGCTGGAGCATTCATCAATCCGAATGGGATCACTGTGAACTGGAAATGACCATATCGCGTTCTAAACATCGTCTTAAGGATATCTGCCTTCCTAACTCTCAACTTATGGTAATCGATGCGGAGGTCTATCTTGGATTAAACCTGTGCCCCTCTCAACTGATCAAATAACTCATCAATCCTACACAAAGGGTACCTATTCTTGATAGTAACTGACGGGCTCCATATAGGTTATGTAAAATTAAAGTAAAAACGTAAGCCCACACACGCAAGTATACATACGCGTTGAGTTTACGTAATATAGTGGCTAATCAAGTGTCGTTCTCACAAGGAGAAGTGTGTTGAATTCTAGAATCAACTCTAGAGTATTATTGGGTCTCAAATCGTAATGAATTACGGCTAATATGATGGAAAATTAATCCTAAACAAATTATTTACTCAATTAATGGGAAATATTGTTTTGCCTCTCCTTGTCACATTAAATGGATTATAACCTATGTAAAATTTATTATTCAATATATTAATGGATTCACGCTAGCGGGTTGATCGTGCCTACGAGATATCCTCTCTCGAGATATATTCGCCTATCTTCGCTTAGTAGGGTTTGTTCGATCTCCGTAAGATCAACCCCACTCGAGACGCTTTAAGCTGTTAAACCCCACCGCACTTGGAACCTGAGATCTCTACTGTGATGCCCCCAACCAAACCAAACAATCATATAACACATTTATAAGTTAGTGTTTTTCCTAACCTACATATAGACAAAGAATTTGGTTGAAAAAATTCCTAACCCAAATATGAATTCCATACATGTTCTAAACAATTCCAACCAAGTATTCCATACAAAAGTTCCAAACATTCCATACCTTTGCTTTTCTTGCACTCCTCTTCTTATTCTCCTCTTCCTTCTTCTTCTTCTCTTCTCTCAACCGGTTTGCCCTAACCAAAAGCCAAAAAAGAGATACTTCTTAAGGCCTTGTTTAGTCTTATCCAAAATTTGACATAAAATTCCATTTTGCCATTTGGTCCTTCAACTTCCTTCTAGTTGTAATCCTAACTTATCTTATTTTCACTTTAACATATAATCTTCATACATTATGACCTCAACCCAATTGTAAATTACTAATTTACCCTTAATTCTTCTATTAATTTTGGATTCTTATTTTATTTTTAGTATTATTTTATTCTGAAAAATATACATTTACTTTTATTATACCCAAAACACATAATAAAATTGTCGCGGTATAATTTAGGGTGTTACATCTACTCTCCGATTGACCAAGTGTCACTCTACCTGAATCCCTGGGAACCTTTATTTGTTGATCTTAGATTCCCGGCAAAAGCATGTTGATGTTGTCTAAACACCACCATGTGGGTAAATTATAGAGAATAGAGCAAGTCGATAACAGATCCATAGATATATTGAATAAAAATGAATAAAAACTAACTTATTACGAATGTACTCTAGTCCTCCAAATAGAGAGTGGAAGGATCGACTTCAGTCCCTCTGGGATGGCTATGGGGGTTGGTGATGACTCCGCCCAAACTCTCCCTAGGCACTTGCTTGGATCCCAAACCTAGGATGGTATGCCCTAAGATCATCCTCATCGGAGGGCTCATTGCCCGAATCGTACACCTCCTCTGGCCTTGGCACACCCGATTTGTCTTTCTTAACCATGATCGCCATCATGTATCCAAGCTTTATTGCCTTCTGCTAGCACCCCCGGCTGGTTGCATAGACCATAGATAAGGAAGGGGTGCCCAAGATTCATCTTCGCATCTTTTTTATAGAGGATTGCATCCTCTATAACCTGCCCGACATCAAATGGGATGTCCTGGAAAATGGCATAATTGAGCAGGGCCCTTTTGGCCGTCACTTAGCACACATTAATCGTTGAGATGAGACACGATGTGATGAAGTGATGCCATACCTTAGGAATGTAGGCCAAGTGTTTGGCCTTGACATGCACTGCATGCCCTTCATTGTTCAATTTTCACTTGCCCTGCCCGTTTGTCAACATCCTAAGGACTTTTAGGTAGTTGGGGTTCTCATGGAGCCTATCATAGGCCTTGGGGTTAACTGGCTCAAGTTTATAGTATCGATTTATGGACTTCGCACTGAAGTCTACCAAAACCCCGTGCACCTGGACCTTTTTCAACACGTGGGCGGGTAAATTGGCATAGAACTCTCGTACCACACTTGTGGAAGCCGGTCTTAGAGATTGGCAAAGCGCCCTCCATCCCTTATTTGCAATGGTTTTGTGAAAGAAATCATTGAGGTGGTGAAACCCCTTCTCCTTGATGAAGGACCTATTCTTCGAGATTAGGCCGAATTTCTTGGCCGCACTCACATTGACAAATTTCTCATGATCATAATCATGAGCTGATCTTCACTGCTTCACTTTCTCGAGCTCGCCGCTTTACCTCTATATCACCACTTGATCAGGTCGGATTTTAATGGTCATCTAGGCTTTGATCACACTCTTCTTGGCCTCCTAACACCCAGTGTGATGCAGCTCAACCAAAGTGCCCAATGAAGCCCCACAAAACTCACTTAGGAAAAATATCAAACACCTAGTGTGCATTCCGTGAGATGGTGTTCTTGACTCTATCCTATGGCTTCTATACTCACCAACCACTTATAAGGTCCCTTCTCTAATACAAGAAACCCCATAAATAGGAATAAAAATCAAATCTGGACCTAACTCATACGAAAACCAGACTGTATGGAGAATGTCCAAATGAAGGTGATTACCTGTGGTTTTCGTAATTTAGGAACGCAGCTAGGCTTTGGAAAATGCTAAGATCAGTTGGGACGAGGTTGGGTGAGGTTTGGCTTAGATACGTGCAAAAATCGGAAAGCATAGTTAGGGTTTTCAAAATTTCGTATGTGAGAATATGAACCTTCATGTTCATAAAAACAAGGTAACATCGCAACGTTCCCGAGAGTTATATTTTCAACATCGCAACGCTGGTGATCCAACGCTGCGACCGCCTGGTCAAGCTTCCACGGCTCGACGCCAGATCCAACATCGCGACGCCCAAAGGCCGCAATTTTCGCGTCGGATGTTGCGATCCAACGCCGCCACGCTTCGAGTAGCTCAAATCGCATTTTTCCATCGTCATCATCGCCAAACCAACGTCGCGACATTACAAAGAGCTGAGATTTCATTTTCCTCAACGTCGCGACGTTGAGATCCAACGTTGCGACGTTACAAAGAAGGTCACTCAACTTTTTGATAAAAACATTTCTAAGTTTAAGAGCACTCCCCCTTTAGGTTTCGATCCTTGTCCAACCCTGAAGTAGATTTCCCGAGCTACCACTCTGTCGTCGCTTCAATCCCAGAGCCTGCGAATAGAACAACACACATAAGTTACGATCTCCGAGAAAATTTTGATCTCTAAAATAAACAAACATATGCAAAGCTACACTAATGAATGAAAAAACTTGAAAATGCTTGGGTTGCCTCCCAAGTAGACTTTTGTTTAATGTTGTTAGCTCGACTTCCCTGAATCTCAATGTTCCCAAGACTACGGGACTGCACGAACTCCTCACGACACTATTTCTGGTGTGCTCGGATTGATGGTCTGCTTGCTTGCATGAAAATCGCCTCCAAAGTATGGCTTCAATCGTTGTGCGTTAACTTTAAAGCTCTCTTTCTCTAGGTGCATAATTTCCACCCCTCCATATGGAAAAATCTGAGTCATAGTAAATGGTCTCAACTACCGCGACTTTAATTTCCCTGGGAAGAGCTTGAGTCGTGAGTTAAATAAGAGGACTTGTTGACCCGGCTCAAACTCTTTCCTTACCATATGCTTATCGTGACAAGCTTTCGTCTTTTCTTTATAAATCTTAGCGTTTTCGTAAGCCTCATTGCGGAACTCTTCTAATTCACCGAGTCATAGATGTGCTTTCTCGCTTCTGCCATATCTTACTGGCCCATGTTCAACTGCCTAGTCGCCTAATATGCTCTATGTTCCACTCCACAAGGCTGCGGCACGCTCCCCAAACACAAGCCTAAATGGTGACATTCCCAAGGGTGTCTTGAATGTTGTTTTATAGGCCTAGAGTGCATAATCTATCTTTTTCGCCCAATGTTTCTTCGAGCTATTGACTATTTTCTCTAAGATAGATTTGATTTCTCTGTTTGACACTTCTGCTTAGCCATTAGTCTGTGGGTGGTATGCAAGTGCGGTACGATGCCAAACACCATATTTTCTTTAGCTGTGCAATGCATTTGCACAAGCATTCGCTTCTAAGCCTTCTCGAGCCACTTCGACATAAGGCTCATCCTCTTTCTTTCCCATAAAATCTACTGTGGCCCACCTCGCTATTCTCTCTCAATGGTTGATCGCTGAGCAATTAAGCCTGTTGTTTCTCGCTTCTTGAAATGTTCAGCTAGCTGTTGAGGACACCCATAGTACCTCCCCGCCACTCTCATCTGGGTTCATTCATCAGGGGGCATGGGATGCTTACTCCACCTTCCACACTTAGCGACCTGCCGCAGTCCCTCTGTCATCTCGACCCAAGGGAGTTTTAACCACCCATGCCATCCTATTAAGACCCAAGAAGATCCGGTCGTAGTCATGTCATCCTTTATATGCAAATGAAATGCATGTTGGTACACAATTTCAAAATCATTTACAAAAACAATTTCAAAATCATTTTATGAACCGCCAAACCTGTGCTTGATTAATAAAGTCATGGGACCCTTCCCCACTCCCCACCCATTTTGGGAGGATCGAACCGAAGTCCCGATGCCACTAAAATCACTAAATCACTCAAAATCATATTTCCTTATGAAGCGATTACAAAATCGGGCAAGCCCATAAACATTTAACAAATACATTTAACTTTTAAATAAAATACATTTATAATGAAGGCATTCAAGCCTTTTCAAAATGATTTACAAAAATAGATGTTCAGAGTTCAAATTGTTTTTACAAAATATCAATATCCAAAAGAAAACATGGAATGAATGCACATGTCGGAACATACTCCGAAATTTCCTTCTTTATGACTCGACGCTCCTCGATCTCGGTCCGCGATCACGATTCATCACTAGGTACCCGCAAGACTGGTAAAACAATACGCTTAAGCATTTTCATGCTTAGTGGTTCTATACAACCATTCCGCTTCCGTTTAAATCCAATCATGCAATTTAACACCGTAAAACTTTAGATCTTTATGGATGATCAATGCAAATACAATACATATACTTGTTTTATATATTAATCCGTTATGGTTCATCGATCATCCCAAAAATACATCCTCATATTCAATATTTCACAATCTCAAATCAATTCAATTATGCTCACAAATCTCGCCCGCCTACAATCCACCCGCCTAAAAATCAATCTGGCTTATGCCAATCAATTCCGCTTATGCCCCCAACTAATTTAACCTATGTCTTCGATTTACGATATCAGAGTCAACGGCGACGGCCTGGGCTGGGTCAGCAGCCCAGACAAATGGTTTTATAACACAAGCACTCCAAGGCCTACCGGGTCGCTGGATCGGTTATAAACAATCAATTAGTGAACACTACCGACACTGGCTCCCATTGGCCGCTGATCTAGGAACATCAATACACAGTTCGCAGCATCGCTTATTCGAATTTACTGCATATCAATCTATCCTTACATTTAACTAAACGGTTAACATTCTATTAAGGACGTTTCAAATCCTTTATAGCAAAATATAGTACAATACGTATATTTGTATAAATAGTTCATTTTCACACTATGCAATTTTCATATGCAAACATTTCACAATCACTTTTTTCAAATCAATTAAAACAATTTAATATGCTTTTCTTATGCATTTTTGAAACAAGTTATTTAAATATTGAACTAGGAATAGAAGTCTGTAGAACAAACCCAAAATATTTGCACTTTGATTCCAATCCTGAATCTCAATCTCAGCCATTTTCCCTCTCAAGCACCTCATTCCAAACCATTAAAGAACAATATTATTCGTGGTGTACTAGTAGTTTTGGTTAGGGATTGATTTTCAAAGTTTAATATGAGTTCCAATTTCAAAAGGCTATATATATATGGATTCTGACTCATGGCTTTTCCATAGAGTCCAAGCACCGAAACGGAGTTCTGGGATCAGCGAGCCATGACTCAAGTCGAGGTCATATAGTCACACCCAGCCGAGCCGACCGACCGAGCTGATCCGACTCTGAACCCGGTCCGAAACCCTGGCACATATTCTATCCTCCTCAGGTATATGAATGTATTCTGACTCAATGGGATTTTCATAGAGTCCAAGAACACTGAATCCGGAAGTTCGACGAAGGAGTTATGACCTTCCGGCCGATCACACGTAGTCACACCCACCGAAAAGCCGGACTGACCGAGCTGACTTGGACTCTTGGTAAACCTTTATTTGACACCTCAATACAGATATTCTATCCTCCTCAGGCATATGAATGATCTTTACTCAATGGGATTTCCATAGAGTCTCGCAACACCCAACGAGTTCGATCGGTTGAGTTATGACATTCCGAAGTTGGAAGTCATATGTAGTCACACCCAGCCGAGCTGACTGACTGAGCTGGCCTGACCTCGGTAAACTCGGTCCGACACCCTGGGCCTGACATATCTTATCCTCCTGTGCATATGGATGAATTCCTCGACTCAATGAGATTTCCATAGAGTCCAAGAACACCGAATCTGAAGTTCAGACAAAGGAGTTATGATCTCCTAAGTTGGAGGTCAGCACGAGTCAACCCGCACTTAGCCATCCGGCCGGTCCGTCGACCTCTACAAACGAGGTCCGGCCGACCACGTGATAAGGGTCCGCTTGACCTTAAGCCGCACGAGGTCTCGCGACCTCCACAGATGAGCCCGTCAGGGGCCTCCCCCCCCCCCCCTCCCCCCCCCCCCCCCCCCCGCCCCCCCCCCCCCCCCCCCCCCCGCCCCTCTTTTCACAGATGAGGTTCGCGACTTTATTGCATGAGGTCTGCTGACACTGTCAGATAGGTTCACACTCACGCATGAGTCTCCGCCGACCTCCAGGATGAGGTCTCGTCGACCGTGCCGCATGAGGTCTTCGACCAGGCCGCATGAGGCCCACTGATCCTTCGCTGCATGACCCGCAGCTGGTCCATAACTCTCGTCTAACAGAGGTCCCACTGAGAAATTCAAAATCCTAACATCAAGTTCATTGATGAGGCTACAATTTACTAGAATGACTCACTTCCAAAATCCCTTTATTTCTTACCCAAAAATCAGCCCTAAGGTCCAACTAGCGCGCACTACCACAATGTAGCAGCTTCCCATGGTTTAAAATACAACCAAACATTCCCTAAGGCAAGATAACCACCATTAATAACCCTGGGGTAGAAAATAATCAAAGTAGGAGAAGACCTACCTCCTAGAGTTTGCCTAAACTCCCGATTACTGCCTCTCATCATGTTCTTGTCACGAGGGAAGGATTTTCTCTTGCTTCGCCTTTATAATCTATGGTCCGATCATTGGGAATTCTTAGCGAGAGCTTCTCACTCTAAAACATCTCCTTTTTTCTCGTTTTCTCCTTTTCTCATGGATCACCCTTAATCACATTTAAAAAGGAGGAAACTTCCTCCTCTTCCTACCCGCTACATGTCCATTCCTTGATTTTTTTCTTTTTATTTCTTTTTTTTTTTGTATTTAGGTCCCTATTTATTATTCTTCATTTGCAAAGTTTCCTATTATTTTCCCTTTACTCATTTATTTCTCCTAATTCTCACTTAGACATATAAACTTACTTACACCGACCCCTTAGGTCCCCATTTTACAATTTCCATATTTTCTCTTTTCACTCGGGGTTTATTTCGTATTCAATATTCATCTAATAATTCCTTAAAATACCCAAGTCAGCTCCAATTATACCCTAATATATAATAAATTTTATTATAAAATTCTCTAGAGTATTGGCAAGCATAACTCTCCCCCCACTTAATTAAATTTCGTCCCTAAATTACCTTATCAAACAAAGCTAAGGATATTGTTGCGCATCGCTTCCTCACTTTCCCAAGGCTTCTTCAGCCTTATATGGTTTCCACAAAGACTTTGACTAATGGAATCTTCTCGATCCAGAATTTTTCACTTCACGAGCCAAACCCCACGGCTCCTTCTTCATGTCAAACTGGGCCTCCCACCTCAATCACTTCGAAGAGACTACATGTGATGGTCCGACTCCAGATCTGCAGCATGGACAAGTGAAATACATTATGGATCTTTTCCAAGTTCTGAAAGCCACGTTAATCTATATGCCACTGGACCCACTTTTTCAATCACTTCATAAGGGCCAATAAACCTAGGGCTCAACTTGCCATTTTTCCCAAATCTCATCACCTTCTTCCAAGGCGATACTTTCAAAAACACTTTTTCGCCGATCTCATATCGAATATCTTTTCTTTTCATGTCGGCATATGATTTCTGTCTATCGATGGCCACCTTCAATCTTTCTCTAATCATTTGGGCCAATTACTTTCCTTTCGCTCAATTCCGTCCAACACAACGGTGTTTTACATTTTCTCCCATATAAAGCCTCATAAGGCGCCATTCCAATACTTGATTGGAAACTGTTGTTGTACACAAATTCAACTAAAGCAATGTGTCGATCCCAACTACCCTCAAGGTCGATCACACAACTCCTAACATATCTTCTTAATCCGATCACTTCCTCGCATTGTCCATCCGTTTCACAGGTGAACGCCAGATCGAATTCGCCGAGTGCCCAAGGCCTCTTGCAATTTTCTCCCCTAAAATTAAGTAAACCTCTGATCTCGCTTGAAATAATGGATACAGATCCCATGTAACCGAACTATTTTTGATATACAACTCGCTAGCTCACAAGTGAATAGTTCGCTCACCGGTAGGAAGTGGAAATACTTGGTCAATCTGGCTTACTACGACCCAAACCGAAAGTCATGCTCGTCAATGGTAACCCAACCACAAAATCCATGGTGATTCTGGCCCCATTTCCACTAAAGATTCTAATAATGTAATAATCTCGAAGGAACTGACACCGCTTTTACTCTTTTCGACACACCAAACACTCGTTACAAATTCCGATTAATATCTCTTTTCATCCCGACCACCGTAACGACATTTTTAAATTCGACACATCTTTTGTGCTAACGGATGGATAGCAAAAGATCCACTATGTGCCCTTCCAATATGGACTTCCTCAAATCATTACACCTAGTGTACACAAACCCGATCCTTATAATACAAAACTCCATTTTCGCTCACTGTGGAACTCGCCTTTACCATTTCCAACTGATGTATCGTGGCGCACTTTTCATCTTTCTTTTTGTGCCTTTAGCACCCGATTCAACAAACTCTGCCTTGCTATCAACTCGCCACTACAAAGCACCATCATCATATAACACAAATGGGCATTCAAAGCCCGAAGCGTCAGACGAATTCTCTCTTTCTATCAAAGCGCCCGCCACTACATTGGCCTTTCCTGTGATAATCAATCATGCATCATAATCTTTATCGGGCCCATCCATCTTCGCCGTCTCAAGTTAAGCTCGCCGAGGGCAAATACTTATGACTCTTATGATCGCTGCAGATAAAACACTTCTCTCCATACAAATAATGTCTCCAAATTTTCACCAACACAATCGCGCTAATTCCAAATCATGTGGGTAGTTCCTCTTCATGCGACTCAACCTGCCTTGAAGCATAGGCTACCACTTTACCCTCTTGCATTAGGAAACATCCAAGTACATTTAGCGACGCATCACTAAAATTACATATCTCTCTACCGCAGCTCCAGCCGAGTAAGAACCGAGCCCCTGCTAAGAATACTTTCAACTTATCAAACTTCTTTGACATTTTTCACCCATTCATACTTTACATTTTTTTTGGAGCACCTGGCCATCTGGGCCGCAAGCCATAGAAAACCCCTAACGACCTTCAGAGTATCCCGCTAGTCCCAAACTACGCACTCTCTAACATTTCTAGGCTGCTTCCCATTCAACAACCACTTCTATTTTCTTTGGATCTACTCCTGATTCCTTCTTCGCTACTATGTGCCCAAGAAAGGACACTTCATTCTTCCAAAACTCACACTTGCTCCTTTCGCTTTTGCATACAACCCGCTTCTTTTCAAAGTCTCTAACTGACAGACTCTTCCTGAAGGGATGTGAAATCTCGCTCGAGAACTCCACAAGAACCTCCTGCACCAAGCTCGCTTGACCGACAAGTTACTCAGAAGCTTGCCGTAAAACTGCCGAAATCGTATTTAAAAACGTGGGTTATAAAATTTTTCATTTTTCTATCATCAAAATCACACCTTTAGATTTAACTTAAATTCTAAGAAGATAACGACTCCATCATGGTCAAGCCCAAAATACAAAATCACTTGTAAAAAAAAAATATACTCCCAATGTTTTCCAAATGTCCAACTAAATAATAAATGACCTCCGTCCTCGCCAAATATATAAGAGATAAGGATAAATCCAACATAATTTTATTTAACCTGCTTTTCTCAAACCATGCATGCATATATTTTACAAAAAGATTTACATATACAAAAATGCCACATTTAACTTTTACTATTTTTAATTTACACCTTTATCTTCTATATATAATCACAACACAAACGCCTGGGGATCGGTGAATCCCGGAGTTGTCTTTCTAGCCTTCAAAGACTGCAGACTAAAAAAATTATTTTAAAAACAAAAACTATGAGCCAAACTGCCTGAGTACTATAAGTTCTAAATGTCATTGCTCCGGGCCGCTTTGTACTCAATATGAAAATCAGACATAAATGGGTTGTAAAACTGCTTATGAGAAAATCGAAGCTTTTGCTATAAAACCATTTCTCAAAAACTCGTTTCCAAAACTATTTCTGCCGTTGAAACTGCTTCGCTGGCCGAAAACCGGCTCTGAAAATCCACCATTGCTGAAACTGCTCGAAAACTATTTCGCCGCCGAAACTCGGCTTCAAGGTGCGGTTAATATCCGAAAGCGCCATATCTGTGGAATCGCTATTCAACCACCGTACCTATTTCGAAATAATACTCCCAAAAGATGCCTCGAATCCTCTAACCCGGCACGATAGCGAACCCCTAACACTACCCGGCTTAAGATGGTCCGGCCAACACTACGATTCATACAAGATACCCACCCTAACCAAATGCTCTGCGGATGAAACCCGAACCAACACCTCATCGCTATATACTAAGTCGCTACAACTATATACCCCTCGAATGTGCGCAGTGGCGACCACTATATAAATATATGCTAGATCTAACCTAAATTGCCGACCGTGCAATATAGTTAGTCATAATATCTCATAACCTTACCATGCACAACCGGGGTCACATCCGACCGGAACTAGTCAGGCCATCTAAAGTTTTGCTGAACTAGCCAAACTGCTTTTAACATCAAATCAAACTTTCTTCGCCGAAAGTATAACAATTGGGAGGTAATAAAAATGCTTTATAAATCTATATTTTCAAAAGCACTTACAAACTTGTAATTTAAACAATTTTCATTTTAGAAAATGATTTCAGTACCACCTCTTTTCTCCAATTAATTCTTTTCAAATCTTGTTACACTCTAGATTCTCGGCTGATGCTCAAATCGCCTACACAATTTATTCAATTACGGAATGCCCTCGGCTTCAACGTTTTAACCATAAAACATATATGTGCTTCAAAAGTAACTATATCGAACTAATCTCGATTCTAACAAAACTTTACGCTGCTGGGCCTATTCGATATGACATCGATAACATGATGTGAAATTGACCAAATGTCCACACATTGGTCAATAACCCATAAACTATTTAAAGTTTCAGCACCTCTTGACCGTGATCCTTCCACATGAACCAAAACACCCCAAAACATTTCCAAAACCCTGGTCCGACTCGTCGACTACAATCCCGGGAATTTCAATCAAAACTGCCCACAACAATCCCAAATTCAAATTTCGATCGTCTCGAATAGCCTAAAATTCCTAAAAATTCCTAAACTCAGTTTAAAAATTTTGGGACTAAAGTTTACGACCTTTACTTGCTCATATGTACCCTGCTCATTATATAACCTTAGGCTTGAAATAACACAAATAGGCAAATTTTCTACCTTTTAAAGTTTGACAAAGGCTAAGATATTAGTACCCATGCTGTACTTCTTCACAGATACCAATTTTGCTCTTCCTTCCGACGAACGTCTACGGTCCACCGTGAAATCCGAGAAAGAACGTAAGAGAAGAAAAATAAAACAAAAATCGCTCCTGACGCTCTCTCTCCACGCCGCTCAAGTCTTATCCCGCAGCTTGATTTTATCCTTTTGATTTTCGTTTTAATTTTCTAATTATTATTTTTCTTTAATTATTATTCTTATTATTTGATAAACTATTTCTATTGCTTCATTCTAGTCCATTTCTATCCCAAAATTTTGTATTTATCCTAATTGAATATTCTTAAATATTTGTAAATTTTTCGAGATTTTTTCTAAAACTGCCAAAGTGTTTCACTCTAAACCCCTTCGCCTGTGAAATTCATAAAATATTCGACTATCTCTGGACCCTAACGAAATCCTTCTGGTTACTAGATTTCGCGAGATTTAACTTAACTACACAAATCTCGCTTTCACATCCGAGATCTAGAGAATTCGAGACTTCGAATCCATATTTTTGGCAATTTATTATTATTATTTTACTATTTAAACTTCCATTAATTATACTTTCATTCCCTCCACCTTCCTTAATTGCAAAGTGCCACAATTCTTTTGAAAATTTTATAATTTCACCCTTAAACCTATTTTTCAAAAATTCTATTATGACACTAAAATACTAAGGAAGTCTTCAAGACATACCTGCTATTAATACACCGTACACCCTCTGGGACTGATGTTACAAATCTCTCCTAAGAACATTTCAGCCTCGAAATGAACAAAACTAATATAAAGAGGATACCTTAATTTGAAAACAACTGAGGATACTGGATCACAAGATTCCAGCTCTCTTTGATTCCCACGCAGCCTCCTTAATCCCAGCGATTCCCCCATGTAGTCCTTTGACTAGCTGGAATGACCTTTATTCCGCATAGTAATCCGCTCTCTCGGCGATCTACTATCTCGCATTGGTCGCCCTTATAGGTCAAATTATCCTTTAGTTCTACTTTAATGTATCTCCTCAAGTACATGGGAGTGGATCCGAATGTACTTCATGAGCATGGATACATGAAAACGCTGCGAACCTTAGACAACTCGATAAGGTCTAATCTATATACATCGGTCCCACTCGCAATAATCTCATATGGCCCCATGTATCTAGGGGCCCCGCTTCCGCTGCCTTCCAAATCCGAGACACCTTTCCAAGGGGGAAACTTTGAGGAAGACCCTATCGCCCACTTTAAACCTGGAGATCCCACAAAGATTTGTCCCCATAACATTTCCGGTCTCTAGTCTCCCGGGCAACTTGAGTCTCGTCCCTGATAACTGGACTAGCCCAAGGTAATCCGTACCTAACTCGCTTCCACGCCCCTCTCCTACTTCATCCCAAAGATAATGAGTACTATTATTCTACCATACAATGCTTCAAATGGAGCCATGCCTATGTCGGATTTGATAACTGCTTGTTTGCAGCGAACTCCATCGAGATAAACGCGCATCCCAGCCCCTAAACTCTATCACGCATACTCTAAGCATATCTCTAGTGTTCGAATAGTCTTCTCTCGATCGACCACGCTCCGAGATGGAAAGTCGTGCTAAAGGCAATCGAGTCCCCATGGCATTCTCGTAAACTGCACCAAAACTGATGTGAATCCTGGTCTCCTGGCCCGAGACTATCGAGAACACCATGTAATATAACTATCTCTCCACATATAATTGGGCCAACTTGTCTAATGGGTCATCATTACTAACTGGGAGAAAATGTTGATTCTAATCTATCCACTATCACCCATATGGCATCGTTTTGTTTCCCCGAAGTTCTCAAGCCCTATGAACAGTAACCATACATCTTATCCCACTTCCACATGTGAATCGAAGGGGTCAGATCTTCTAGCTGCTTCTGCTCGCCTTAACCTCGTCGACTGTGTTAGGCATCCGATACCAAATCATAATTTCTTTTCATGCCCTTCCACAAATAATGCTCCCTCGTAGCATGATACATCTTTGCAAGCAACAAAGGTGCATGGCATATGTCAAGAGTGAGCCTCTTCCATGATTTCCTTTTAGTTCACCTATGTCAAATACACACATCTCGACTTCTCTAACTATTACGCCACGGCCTCCGATCCTCGAACTCCGTTCCTACCAACCTTTAATCTCCGCCCCTCAACTTAATCATCTCCAAACCCGCTTCCGAATTCCTTCCTGATCTGATCCACAAGAAGATACTAACATAAAATGATGCCTACCAAAGGTCCCCCAGACGCCTACCCGCAACCCGAACTCCCAAAGATCTCAATCATCAACAATGGGAGATATATCGCCGCAGAGCAAGCATGTGAACCCTCCAGCTTCCTGGCTTACGCACGCCACTACATCGGGCCTTCCCCGATGGTACTCTATCGTGCAATCATAATCCTTAATCAACTCCAACCACGGCGCCGCCTTAAGTTAAGCTCTTTCCTCGTAGTAAAGATATATTGCATGCTCTTATGATCTATGAATATCCGATAAGGAACACCGTGATAGAGAATGTTCCGTGATCTTTAGAGGAAACCACCGCCTAGTTCTAAATCATGGTTCAGAATTTGGCCGGTAGTTTCTTTAATCAATGGGAAGTATAAGCTATCACTACCATCCCTCGCATCAAAACACACCCTAACCCTTGTCCGGAGGGCATCACTATGAGCTACCCACATGAACCGTCCTTTCCCGACTGCAGTGCACACTGAGCTGCCGTCACCGTCTCGCCGTATCCATGCCAAAGATTCACCATCTGGTAATTTCGATCCTTTTTCTACTAGATCGGTCAACTGTCGCTATCTTTGAAAATCCATCAACAAATTGTAATAACCTCGCTAATCCAAGGAAACCGCGAACTCGTAAACATTTGTGGGCGCTCCCAGCCACTATAGCTTCAATCTCTTCGAGGATCCACACTAATACCTTCTCGCTGAAATGACATGACTCCAAGAAAGCTTACTCATTCAACCAAACCGGCACTTACTAAACTTAGCCAGATAAATCAAGCTCTCAATCAGACATCGTCTGAGATGCTCTGCATGTTCCTCCGAACTGCCTGAGTACACTAGAATGTCATCAATGAATACAATCACAACTTATCTAAATATGGACTGAATACCCTGTTCATCAAATCCACGAATCTAGCCAGGCATTGGGCCAATCCGAATGGCATCACTAGGAACCGTAGTGACCGTGATTCGTCCCACTGCAGCCTTAGAAACATCATTCTCCTGACCTCAACCGATGTAGTCCGACCTTAGGTCAATCTTAGAATATACCCGAGATCCATGCAATTGGTCAAATAGCTCATCTATACGAGGAATCGGATACTGGTTGCGTATTGTCGCCCGATTCAGCTGTCTATAGTCTATACACAACCGTAAGCTTCCATCTTTCTTTCTTTACGAAGAGAACCTGAGCTCCTACCTGAGGTACTAGGCCTGATGAAGCCTTTCGCTTAAGCAATTCAATTGTGCCTCACCTTTCACTCACTGCGCCATTCGACGAGGAACGGATATCTACTACCCCGAACTATTCACAACAAACTCAATTTCTATCCGGGTAAACCTCAAATGAGTCATCCGGAAAGACATCTGGGAACTCTCACTATGGGATGTCTTCCTACCGTGTCCCCTCTACCTCCTATCCACTACAAATGCCAATAACCCTAAGAACCTTCCGAAGCATTTTCGCGCGGCCATGGCATTAATGAGACTAGGCGATCTTTCTTATGATTCCCCGAAATATCACGCCGGTCTTCCTACCGAATCCAATCTTACTTCCTTCTTATAGCAATCTAAGGTGGCTCTATGCCTGGATAACCAGTCCATACCCAAGATTATATCGAAATCATGGATACCTAACACTATCAAATCTGCTGGAAAATCCTTATTCTGGTTCACCAATCTACTACTTGGAACTATCCTTTCGGATGTCATAGTATCCCCATTGGGTATTGAAACCACCATACGACCATCTATAGGTTGGGACTTTATCCGTGCCTCCTGAATGTAGTGTACCCGAAATAAATGGAATACCATGGCTCCCGGGTCCACTACTCGATATGCATCATGATCGTTAACCGAAACCATACCATTAATCACTGCCCTCGGTGATGCATCCGCCTCCCAGTGACTGTAAATACCCGAGCCCCAGTACGAGCACCACTAATCCGGGCCAACTGGTATTGCCCCGCCTCCGCACTCTACCACGACCTCTACTGTGCGTCGCATCACACCTCGCCTCTCGAATCCACCTCACACTTAACTCAGGACCGCCGGGTTCCCTGGGTAGGGATGCTAATGTACTCTACCTCAGAGGTCTCATCCTCCACTAATTAGACACCCTGGAGCAAAGTGACCTTTCCCGCCCACAATGGAAACATCCCATTATATTCATCCCGCACTCTCCTCCAGATGCCACCCTCCGACATGTGTGAGCACAACGAAAAGATGATCCCGAAGATCTACCACCTCCCTGGTCAGGATCGAATTGCATCCCTAGCTAGATGTCGCCTCCTCGCCCCGAGCCTCTACCGCCGGGTCCACTTCTTTCCTTTCTTTCTACTAGATCCGACCGGTACCGGGTCGACTAGTGCAGTCGGGAGCACCTCTCTTACTCCCGTCGCCTCGAGTTAGAACTAAAACTGCCCTTTCTACCTTCTAGTGCCTCAAACTTTTCATAACATTGCCGCTGCTTTGCTTTTGGTCAGATCCTAAACACCTGAAAACCCGTGTCCCACCGTGTCTATGGAAAGACCTCTGGTCCACGTCACTGCTGTGCAATTATGGTGGAAAGACCTCATGTTTACGCCACCATACACAGCTGTGAACGCTAACCCTATCTAACCATAAGTACCCTGCCTCTGGGTCGCCGGTACCATCATCAGTTTTAACCCCTAATTTAGAGAGCATTCTATCATGCCCCTCCTCGCTTCTTCTAGAGGCTTCCTGCACTCTAATCCGTAGCTGTCAGAATAATCAGATAACCCGATCCATCGTCAAGGTACCGCCACCCTGCCCCGCGGCCCTCGATGGTTCTCGCTCTGGGGCTGATTCATTAAAGCATCTTCGATCTAGGTGTGCTCGACATTCTCTCTAGTGGTGCCTCCTGCAGGTGCGGGAAGTCCTGACGACCCTACGACTGGGTCTAAACATAATGTTGTGAATTTCAAGATTAAAAGATTCAAAGGACACTTTTCAATATTCACGCATGCAAGGATTAGCAAAACAATGTAGGTCATGATAGAAAATCATTATTAAAACAATTTTATAGGAAATAATTCGTGGAAAACAAGTGTAAATAGGCTTAACTATCGCCTAAAACTCCGCCCGATACCAAGTCGATGCACCCTTCCTAGTGACAGAAATCAGCCAAGAACCCACAAGAACCTCCCAGCCAAGCTCGCTGACCGACAAGGTTACCATGAAGCTAAGCCGTAAAAACTGCTGAAACTGTATTTGGAAAATGTGGGTTATAAAATTTTTCGCTTTTCTATCAAAATCACACCTTTAGATTTAACGAAAATCCGGCAGCATAACGACTGCACGGTGGTCAAGCCCAAAATACAAAATCACCTCGATAAAAACAAAATACACTCCCACGTTTTCCAAATGTCCAACTACAACAATAAATGACCTCCTCGGTCCTCGGGCCAAAATATAAGATAAGGATAAACCAACATAATTTTATCGTGAACCCGTTTTCTCAAACCATGCATGCATATTTTAAGGAAAAGATATTTACATATACAAAATGCTACATTTTAACTTTTACTATTTTTAATTTACACCTTATCTTATATATAATCACAACACAAAATAAGCCTAGGATCGAGGTAACTCGAAAGGTCTTCTGGGCTTTCCAGCACATGCACATGAAAAAATTATTTTAAAAACATAAAACTATGAGCCAAACGGCCCATGGAGTACTATAAGTTCTAAATGCCATTGGTCGCTTCACTCTCAATATGAAAACTGCATTTAAATGGTCAGAAACCGCTTTTATGAGAAAACTGAGTTTTTGCCATAAAACCATTTCAAAACCGCTCAAAACTATTTCGCCGCTGAAACTGCTTTCATTAAAACCGTTTCAAAACTAATTTCGCCAGCAACCGCTCAAAACTATTTCGCCGCTAAAACCGCTTCGCGGGTGGTTAATATCTCAGTGCTATATCAGAATCAAGTACTGTCCATCGTGGCCCATTTCAAAGTCATTCTAGAAGCGATGCCTCTAACCCTGAATCCCGGCATCTGTGAGAACCCCTAACACTTAGCTTAAGATGGTCCTGAACACCCAAGGATCTATATAGCATAATGGAACCCTGAACCAAAATGCCTGGGATGGAACCTCTGAACTAATAATTTCATCGCTATGTACTAAGTCAAGGCGCCTAACTATATACTTAATGTACAGAGGGCTTACCCACTATATAAATATATGCTAGATCTAACCCCCAAATTGCCGACTGTGCAATATATAGTTAGTCATAATATCCCATAACCTTGCCATGCACAACCAAATACATCCGACCGAAACCGAGCCAGGCTATCTAGTGGGTTTTGCTAAATCAAAGCAACCGCTTTCTTAAATACTCGAAATCAAACTTTTCGGGCCGAGTATAACACCGGGAGGTAATAAAAATGCTTTATAAATCTATATTTTCAAAGCACTTTACAAACTTGTAATTTAAACACTTTCATTTTAGAAAATGATATTGAGTACTCACCTTTTTCTCCACTAATTTCTTTTTCAAACTTGTCAAGCACTATAGATTCGTCTGATGTCTTCAAATCGCCTACACAATTTATCTAAATTACTTAAAAATGCCCTCGCCTCAACGTTTTTAATCCATAAAACATATACAGTGGCTTTGAAGTAACTATATCGAATCGAATCCTCGATTCTAACAAACTTTACGCGGTCACCCTATTCGACATATGGACATCGATAATATGATGTGAAATTGACCAAAATGTCCATACACATTAAATGCCCCATAAAAACTATTTGTTTTAGGCAAACTTTGACTCGTGGACTTTCCATGTAGTCTAAAAATAATCTAAACATTTCTGAAAATTATGTCCGACTCATTCGACTACAATCCCGAAATTTCAATCAAAATCACCCATAAACAAATCCCAAAATTCAGCCCCGACCGGTCCGAACACAAATCCCAAAATTCCTAAAATTCTAAACTCGCCTAAAATTTTGGGATTCAAAGTTTACGACCTTTACTGCCTCTAAGAAAATTTCAAGCCATTATATAACCTTTAGGTTTGAAATAACACAAATAGGCAAATTTTCTACCTTTTAAAGTTTGACAAAAGGCTAAGATATTAGTACCTATGCATAGCTCTCTTCAGATACCACTTTGCCTTCGCTTCCGATGAAAGCCTACGATCCAATTTCCGTAAATATAAGAAAGAATTCAAGAGAAGAAAATAAAACAAAATCGCCCCTGACGCTCTCTCTCCACGCTGCTCGTCTTCTCTCTCCCGCAGCTTTGATTTTATCCTTTTTGATTTTCGTTTTTTTTTTCTAATTATTATTTTTCTTTAATTATTATTCTTATTATTTGGATAAACTATTTCTATTGCTTCATTCGGGTCCATTTCTATCCCAAAAATTTTATTTATCCTAATTGAATATTCTTTAAATATTTGCAATTTTTCGAGATTTTTCTAAAATCCTGCCAGTTTCACTCTAAACCCGCTGCCTAGGACCCGTAAAATATTCGACTATTCACTAAACGAAACTCGGGTTACTAGATTTCGCGACGAACTTAACCCAAGACAAACCGCTTCTTTTGGCCATCCGGAGAGATCTAGAGAACTTTCGAGACTTCCCCGAACTATTTTGGCAATTTATTATTATTATTTTACTATTTAAATCCTTATTAATTATACTTTCACCTTCCACCTTCCTTAATTGCAAAAGTGCTACAATTCTTGGAAATTTTATAATTTCACCCTTAAACCTATTTTCAAAATTCTATTATGGCACTAAAATAATTATGAAGCCCTTGTGCACATACTACACATACCGTACAATCTCTCTGGGATCTGATGTTACACTAACACTACTCTAAGGTGTGTGTCATGACTTTCCCGATCTTTTGAATACACCGCACGTCGCCTATGAACACTACGACAACTGATCCACATACCCGCCTGAACACGATTCATTAGGTCCATGAAAGCCGCTGGAGCATTTGTCAATCCAAACGCATTACAGGAACTCATAATGTCCATATCACAGCCCTAAACGCCGCCTTATGCACATCGCAGATCTTTAATTCTCAACCTGGTACCCAGATCGCAAAGTCAATCTTCTTCTCGAAAGATATTTCCACCTTTAATTGGTCAAACAAATCATCAATTCGTACCCGATACTTATTCTTTACCGTTAACTTGTTCAATTGTCTCGTAATCACACATAGCCGAAGTGTACCATCTTTCTTTTTAACAAAAAGCACAAGAGCTCCCCATGGTGATACACTTGGTCGAATAAACCCTTTTTCTAGTAGTTCTTGCAATTGCAATTTCAATTTCAATTCTTTTAGCTCTAGTGGAGCCATTATGTACGGTGTAATGGATACCGGTGTGGCACATGGTACAATGTCAATAGCAAACTCAATCTCCCTATGTGGGGGCAATCCGTAACTCTTCCTAAACACATCCGAAAGTCGCTAATAAGAGGGATATCTGACACACTAGGCCTTGCCTTCCTACTCAGACATCAATCACATAAGCCAAGCAGCTTCACATCCTTTCCGCACCCTCGTTTCTAAAGAAGGCTACGGATATCACATTATAGGTGATTTGACCTCTCACCGATGAAAGTTACTTCATCTTCATTCGGTGTTCTTAAGGTTACTCTTTTCATCCTACAATCGACTATTGCTTGATGTCGGGACAACTAGTCAATCCCCAATATCACATCAAACTCCTTAAATGATAATTCAATCAAATCTCCTAACAATTCATATTCTCGTATTTTGATGGGAAAATCTCTATACACTCTGTTCACAATAACACTGTGGCCGAGCGGGTTCGTCACCAAGATGTCATACCTGCTCACTCCTGGGTGAATTTACCCAAGCCGGGTATGCTCTGCAAATATATGAGTTGGCTGACTCCTGGGTCAATCAATGCATGTACGAGAGTATCAAAGATTTGAAATTACCGGCTATCACATCCGGAGCGTCTGTGAGATCTTCCACTCCGCTTTCATTGCATGCTCTAGCTGGAGCAC
The DNA here is from genome assembly GCA_016808115.1 of Tetrastigma voinierianum. NCBI lineage: Eukaryota > Viridiplantae > Streptophyta > Magnoliopsida > Vitales > Vitaceae > Tetrastigma > Tetrastigma voinierianum. The sequence goes on from JAEQBH010005211.1 coordinate 148,070, forward strand.
GACCATCTCGGGCTTACCCAAAGTTTGTGTCCCTTGTCTCTAACACTTATGATGCAACACTCTTGTTGCCTTTGTACCACTAAAGTTGTACCCCAAATCGGTGCTATAAAATGAACATGCTCTAACAATCTCTCGTCTCATGCTCTTCGATCCACAAATCAAACAAGCACCGTAAGTCTTCAACATTCTCCTTTATGATTTCTCCCATAACGGAGCACGGGGAGCGCTCCGTCTCTCTTAGAAGGACCTCCGTACTGCGAACCGACGGGTGATGGCAAGAGTAGTATTCTACCAAGAGCCCGAGTCAGAGGGTCGACCGGAACCCCGTGGTCCCCTAAATTTCTTCCCTTCACGTTGTTGCAAACCGGACCGACCGGATTTTTCTTTCCTCGTCTTTTATCCTTTCTCTCTCTTCCTCTTTCTTTACTCTTTCCACATTCAATGCACATGTCACAATTTCTTGGAGAAATCCTCATGGAAAAAATGTTGTGACATGGGCTCCTAATATGGTCAAGGCCGCCTTCTAAACTCACGACACTTTCTTTCCTCACTCAAGTATCTCGGAGCATACTTGCTCAACTCGTGTGAATTCTCTTGATATTCTACACACTCATCCTGCCTTTGCTTCGCATTATGAAACTCCCGTCTCATGTTGTTCGTGATAAATGCGACCCACATAGCTTTAACTCATCCAAGAAGAACTCCCATGTAACTCTATCTAATGGTGCTATTCCAGTCACTCTTAAACCCACTTCACCGATAAGCCTCATCCCGTAGTAATGAGCAGGCTCCATTATCCAACTTCTCTTCACAGGCAATGCATTTTAATAAGGGCTTCCATTCGATTCTTCGAGCCAATTTTCTCAGAAGGCTCATCATCTTTCTTTCCCATAAAATCTATCTGTCGGTACCTTGTCATTCTCTCAATGGCTGATCGCTTGAGCACTATGTACCGGGGTTGCTTCTGGGCCTTTGAAATGCCTCGAGCTTAGCCGGAGGACACCCACAAGCATCTCCCGCTCACTTGTTCCGGGTTCATTCATCGGGTGGGGTACGATGCCATGTATAGTGACCTGTTTTGGGCGAGTCCCCCGGTCATCCTCGACCTCTAAGGGAAAGCCGAACCGGCCCATGCTTGATCCATTAAGACCAAGAAGATCCGCGCCGAGTCATGTCATCCTTTATATGCAATGAAATGCATGTTATACACAATTTCAAAATCATTTACAAACAATTTCAAATCGTTAGAACCGCCAAACTCAGCTCGATACCAATAAAGCTCGGACCTTTCCTACTGACTTGTTCGGGCGATCCTAACCGAGTCCCGGATGCCACTAAAATCACCAATCACTCAAAAATCATATCTTGCTAAGCGACATAAAATTCCAAGCCCATAAACATTTAACAAAATACATTTAACTTAACAAAATATATTTACAATGAAGGCATTCAAGCCTTTTCAAAATGATTTACAAAAATAGATGTTCGTGAGTTCAAATTGTTTTTACAAAATATCAGATCCAAAAGAAAACATGGAATGGTACTGCACATGTCTGAGCATTACCCTAAATTTCATTCTCTTTATGACTCGACGCCCGATCTCGTGGGTCCGCTCGATCACTATCTATCACCAAAAATTGCGCATTGGTAAAACAATATGCTAAGCATTTTCATGCTTAGTGGTTCTATACAAATCCATTCCTCAGTTTCCGTTTAAATCCAATCATGCAATTTAACAATTCAAAACTTTTATATCTTTATGGATGATCAATGCAAATACAATACATATACTTGTTTTATTAACAATCCGTTATGGTTCATTTATCATCCCAAAAATACACTTTCATATTCAATATTTCACAATCTCAAATCAATTCAATTATGCCTACAAATTCACTCCGCCTTCGTAATTCAATCTGGGCTTCAAAATCAATTGAGTTATGCCAACTGACCCGCTATGCCCTTAACAAATTTAACCTATGTCTTCGATTTACGGATATCGTAGTCCCACTGCAGACGTCTCGATTGGCCGCAGTCGCAGATTTAAATGGTTTTGTATAACACAAGACGGCCCCGTAGGCCGCTGACCGGTTATAAACAATCAATTAGTGAACACTACCGATACGCAAAAGTTCCGCCGGGTCACTGCTCAAGTGACACATCAATACAATAGTTCGCAGCAGATCGCTTTATTCGAATTTATCAGATACGCCTCAATCTATCCTTAATACGAATCCAAATCTGGGCTAACATTCTATTAAGGGCGTTCAAACTTTTATAGCAAAATATAGTACAATACGTATATTTGTATAAATAGTTCATTTTCAATAATCATGCAATCATTATCCAAGTAAACATTTCACAATCACTTTTCTCAAATCAATTAAAACAATTTAATATGTTTTTTTATGCATTTTGAACAAGCATTTCAAATATTGAAACGAGGAATAGAAGCTCTGTGAGAACAAACTCCAAAAAATATTTGCACTTTGATTCAACTTGGAATCTTTAATCCAGCGGTTTCTTCCTCCGTCGCCCTATTTCAAAACCATTAAAGAACAATATTATCCGTATGTACTAGTAGTTTTGGTTAGGATTGATTTTCGAGTTTAATATGAGTTCCACTCCCCAACAAGCTATACTGATTTTGACTCAATGGGGCTTTCCATAGAGTCCAAGAACATTCGAAACGGAGTTCTGACGGCGAGTTATGACCTTCCGGTCGGGAGGTCACACGTAGTCACACTCCACCGAGCCGGGATCGACCAGTTGACCTGACCTCGGTAAACTCGGTCTGACACCTTGGTCTGACATATTCTATCCTCCTCAGGCATATGAATGTATTCTTTACTCAATGGGCTTTCCATAGAGTCCAAGAACACCTGAAACGGAGTTCGGAAGAAGGAGTTATGACCTTCCGAAGTTGGAGGTCATACGTAGTCACACCCAAATGTACCGACCGACCGAAGCTGGCCCGACCTCGTAAACTCGGTCTGACACCCAGGTCTGACATATTCTATCCTTCTAAGGGCATATGGATGAAATCTGACCCAATGAGCTTCCATAGAGTCCAAGAACATCCGACCTGAGTCTCTGGACGTATGAGCTTACGACCTCCGCCGTGAGGTCATACGTAAATAACTTGTGACGAGCCCGACCACTGGTCCATCGACCTCTACAAAACGAGGTCCGCCGACCTCTCGGTTGAATGAGGTTCATCGACCTCATCGTATGAGGTCCGTCGACCCTTCCGCATGAGATCCCCGACCACGTACGAGGTCTACTGACCTCCACGTATCGAGGTCCGTCGACCTCCTCGTCGCACGAGGTCCTGGCCGACCACGCATGAGGTCCGGCCGACCTCCACAAGATGAGGTATGCTGACCTCTGCTGCATGAGGTCTATTGACCCCTACTGCATGAGATCTGCTAACCCCTGCTGCATGAGGTCTGCTAACCTCTGCTGCATGACCTTAGTAAAAGGACCATAACTTGGTATACAGAGGTCCTAATTCAGAAATTCAAAGTTCTTAACATTGCTTCAATTACGAGGCTACAATTTACTGTATGACTCACTTTCAAATTCCCTTTATTTCTTACCCCAAAATCAGCTCTAAGGTCTGGCTAGCGCGCACCACACAATGTGGCAGCTTCCCATGGCTTGGGCACCACAACCAAACATTCCCTAAGGCAAGATAACCACCACACAACCCTGTGGTGTAGAAAAATAATCAAAGTAGAGAAGACCTACCTCCTGTAGTTTGTCGAACCCCTGATTCTGCCTCACTTCACAGAGCTCTTGTCACGAGGAAGGATTTTCCTCTGCTCAGCTTGGTACCCATGGTCCGATCATTGAATCTAGAAGTGAGAGCTTCTCACTCTAAAAAATAATATCTCCTCTTTCTGTTTTCCTTTCTGCTGATCACCCTTAATCGTACTTTAAAAAGGAGGAAACTTCCTCCCTCTTTCCTACCCTGCCACATGCCCATTCCTTGATTTTTTCTTTATTTCTTTTTTTGCATTTAGGTCCCTCTATTTCTCTATTATTCTTCATTTAAGTCTCCTATTATTTTCCCTTTACTCATTTATTTCTCCTAATTTCACTTAGACATATAAACTTACTTACAATCGAATTCCCAGCCCCCATTTTACAATTTCTATATTTTCTTTTTCACTGGGGTTTATTCCGCATTCAATAATCATTTAATCAATATTCATCTAACACTCTAGAAAATACCTTAAGTCATCTTCCACTATACCCTAATATATAATAAATTTTATTATAAAATTCCAGGTATTTTTGGGCGCACAGCTCCGCTTACTGGGATTTTCAATTCCTTTTATTTTTAATTTCTAAGTCAAACTCCTGTAGTAGTAACACCCACCTTATCAGTCTCAGTTTCGCGTCCTTCTTAGTCATCAGGTACTTAATGGTCGAATGGTCGATGTGCACTATTACCTTGTTACCAATCAAGTACGACCAGAACTTGTCAAACACAAACACAATAGCCAAAAGTTCCTTTTTCGCTTGTCGTGACACTTAGTCACAAGATCATTCAATGTCCTGACGTATAATAGATAACCCGAAATGTTCTTCCTTTTCTCACTCAAGATTTCACCCCTCATTACGTAGTCGCCGCATCACACATTAATTCAAAAGGAAGATTCTAGTCCCAAGGTTACTACAATAGGTGTCGATACCAATTTCTATTTCGTAAAAACAAGAACACTTTCGCATTAATCGATCATCAAACTCAAAAGGAGTTCTTTAAACAAGCAGATTTGACAAAGTGGTCGCTATTTCGGGAGAAACTTTATGAATCTTCGTAGAACTACCAATCTTAAAGCCCTTATTCCTTTCACTAAGATGGAGGCGTATAGCTTTCTATTGTGTCAATCTCGCTTTATCTACCCGGATTCCTCTTCGAGATCTCGATGCCCCAAGATAATGCCTCTTCGCTACGAAGTGGCATTCTTTTCCCGCCAAGACAAGGTTAGTTTCTTACATCTTATTAAGTACTGCCTCAAATTCTCTCAAGACAATTACCGGGGCATTCCTAGCACAAAGAAATCATCCATGAATACCTCAATTGTTTTCTTGACCATGTCTAAGAATATAGCCATCATGAAACGCTGAAACGTGCCCAGTGCATTACATAGTCCAATGGGCATTCGCCTAAAAGCAAACGTACCATACGGGCATGTGAATGTTGTTTTCTCTTGGTCCCCCGGTGATATAGTGATCTTATTATAGCCCGAATACCCATCCAAGAAACAATAATACTCATGCCCTGCCAGTAGGTCTAGCATCTAATCCAAAAACGGAAGTGGGAAATGATCTTTTCTGGTTTCCTTATTCAATTTCTGGTAATCTATGCAGATTCTCCACCCTGTAACTGTTCGAGAAGGAAGTAGTGCATCATTCTTAGTCCTTATCACTGTGGTTCCTCTCTTTTTTGGAACAACCTGTATTGGGCTTACCCACAAACTATATGAGATGGGGTAGATAACTCCTGCATCTAACCACTTCAATACCTCTTTTCTGACCACTTCCTTCATTGTCGAGTTGAGTCTCCTCTGAGCTTCAACTGAAGGTTTGTGCCCATCCTCTAATAGGATTTGGTGCATACACATGAAGGGGCGGATCCCCTTCAAATTAGCTAGAGACCATTCGATAGCATCCTTATGATCTCGAATTACTCTCAAAAGCTTCTCTTCATCCACTACCGTTAGAGATGCTGATATGATTACTGGTAGCGTTGAGGCTTCCCCCAGGTAAGCATACCTCAAGTGAGAAGGTAATGGCTTTTGCTTTAATTGTGGTGGTCGTTCAATCGAAGGCACTGAAGTTTGAGTGTTCTCTCCCAACAGCTCATAATACTTCCTTATGTTTGGCTGGAAGGAGTCCATCCACTTCACATACTCTTTGACCTCTTCACTTAGTTCCTCCTTAGTATTTTGGACAACGCTAGCCTCCAAAGGGTCAGTCAAATCTCTTTGGCTAGGCACTATAGCCTTTACTGCCTTTATCATAAAACATGCATCGCTTTCCGCTGGATGCCTCACAACATTAAATACACTGAATATGACCTCATCATCCTACACTCTGAATTTCAGTTCTCCCTTCTGCACATCAATCATAGCCCTGCCAGTTGCTAGAAATGGTCTACCCGGTATAATAGGTATCTCTTTATCTTTCTCCATGTCCAACACTATGAAATCAACTGGGAAGATAAACTTGTCTACCTTTACTAGCACATCTTCTATCACTCCCCGAGGATGTTTCAATGATCTATCTGTCAGCTGCAGGGTGATCGTCGTGGGTCTAGCTTCACCTAACCCCGGCCATCTAAAAATGGATAGAGGCATGAGGTTAATACTGGCTCCCAAGTCACATAGGGCTCTCTTGAAGATCGAGTTCCCTATCTTACATGGGATTGTGAAGCTGTCTGGGTCCTTCAACTTCTGTGGTAATTTCCTCTGAAGTATAACATTACACTCCTCAGTAAGATTCACTGTCTTAAGGTTTGATAACCTTCTTTTCCTTGACAGTCTATCTTTCATAAATTTGACATAGCTGGGCATCTGTTCTAATGCATCTGCAAACGCAATGTTGATATGTAGTTTCTTAAACACTTCCACGAATTTATAAACCGCTACTAGCCATTTTCTCCAAAGCTAGGAAACTTGACCTGTGCGAAGGGGTTCATTTTGTAAATGTCCTGCTTTCGCCTCCTTCCTTCCTTCGATCTCTTACTAACTTCTCCTCTCGAGGATGCCCTCGTGATCTGATCTTCTCCGGCCGAACTCGGTCCACTACCTCGCTCTACCTCTCTTACTACTAAGCACGCCCCCGTAGCTAGCTCTACCACTTCTTAATGTGATAGCCTTAACATGTTCCTCACCTTCACATCTCGAAGCCACTCAATCAGCTGCAAACCTGCTGCCTCTCGCCGTCAATGACGCCATTCGGGGCCCATTCGCGACCCTAAGTTTCAACCGTGCCGCATGATTATTCAAATTGGCCGTATCACCCCGCATATTTGCCATTGCTTCATTCATAAGGTCAGGACAGGAAGTAAGCATTTGAGCTAATGCTTCTTCCAAATCTTTTTTTTTTCTACTGGTGGTTTGTTCACTTGGGGAGGTGGCATGCTATTCTGATTGTTCCTCCATCCATAGTTCTGATTATTCTGATTATTCCGCCAACCTTGGCCCTGATTCTAGGTCGGATAGGTGTTACCCCCATACTGACCCTAGTTCTGGTTCTGATTTTAGTTCTGACTCTGATTAAATCTTGACACATACTGAGCCTACTCTATCGCTATCTGGTACTCGACCGACATTCAGAGGTATCAGGTTTGGCCCTGCATGATTCACATATCTCCCAAGGATTAGCCTAGATATCATTTACAACACCTCACGCTGTAATTGTTTCCGTGAGTTATGCAACATGATTTCACCAAATCGCTTCTCAAGACCTTCGTAACCGACCTCCCAACGCTCTTCCCTGCATCATCCTCTCCCTGCCTATCGTTAACAAGTAAGACTCATATCCTCTAGGATTCCATATGCTTGGTCTGTAGTCTTCATCAGCGCGCCCCCTACCGAGGCATCTATTACTATTCTGGTAGAGTCACTCAGACCGTTGTAAAAGGTATGGACTTGCATCCATCTAGTTAGCCTGTGTTGTGGACACCTCCTTAACAGTTCATGAAATCTCTGTCAGGCTTCAGCTAAGTTCTCCTCGAACTGTCTAAACATGTTATCTCTTGCACCAACTGTGCGATCTTGGAGGGCGGAAAGAACTTGGTCAGGAATTTCTACACCAAATCATTTCATGAGGTAATGGAACTCCTGGCTGCCTGCCAACCGTTGTTTAGCCTCTATCACCCAAAGGAGCTGACCAACTTCGCCTAAGCGCTTCTACTCCATTGCATTTCGACTATGTCACATACTTCAATGAAGTTTGTTAAATGAGTATTCGGATTCTCACTTCGTTGCACTATGAACCAATGTTCAAGCATCGCGTGGTTACTATTTTCACCAAAATTGTTCTCTCATCAGGTCATTCTTCTGATAGCGTGATCGGAACAACTTAGGAGGTAAAGTGAACTCCTCTAGCAACATGAATGGATCATCTGGCTGTATAAACGGCCTAGCAGCATAGTTCCTACCATTATTCCCATTCTATCCCCCTTGCGACTCGTTTTTCTCTTGGCCCTAATCTTGCCCTTCCTGATTCTGCATGACTACTAGATTTCCTTAGCGTGCTTCTCTTTGTTCTCTGTGTAATATGTGTAAGGTTCTTTCTGGATTAGGATCAAACGGAAGTAGTTCAACTTAACCTCGTCTTCACATACACTCACAGTAACCTTCACTGCAATCACACGCACAAACACAGAGACCAAATTACAAGCACTTGTGTAAACAAAATAAAATGAAAAAAAAATTCCAGAGTAGTATCTAACTACGTTATTGTCAATATCAACACGAAACTTCTCCCCGGCAACAGCGCCAAAGACTTGATGGGCTCCGGATAGGTTATGTAAAATTAAAGTAAAAACGTAGGCCCGCACACGCAAGTATACGCGTCGAGTTTAAGTAATATAGTGGCTAGTCAAGTGTCGTTCCCATAAGGATAAGTGTGTTGAATACTAGAATCGGCTCTAGAGTATTATCTGGGTCTCAAATCATAATGAATTATGGCTAATATGATGGAAAATTAATCCTAAACAAATTATTTACTCAATTAATGGGGACTAGAGTTTTGCCTCTCCTTGTCACATTCAATGGATTATAACCTATGTAAAATCTATTGTTCAATATATTAACGGATTCAAGCTGGCGAGTTGATCGTGCCTACGAGATATCCTCTCTCGAGGTATATTCGCCTATCTCGCTAGTAGGGTTTATCGCATCTCTACATCAACCCTTAACTCCGAGACGCTTAAATGGTTAAACACTAATCGCTACACTAGGAATCGGGAGATCTCAACTCTCCGATTAACCAAGTGTCACTCTACCCGGATCCCTGGGAACCTTTATCTCTCGATTTTAGATTCAAGGCAAAAGCATGTTGATGTTGGCCAAACACCGCCATGTAGGTAAATTACAAAGAATAAAGCAAGTCAATAACAGATCCATACATATACTTAATAAAACTAAATAAAAAATTAATCCATACGAATGTAACAAGAGTACAACAAAACCCTAGAAATAAAACTAGAACATGATATTGTTCTTTACAATCATGGAGTTGTTAATCAGTAGGTGTTCGAGAAAGAAAGAAAATAAAAATACTAGAGTGCTCACGATCTCTCGATCCACGCTTGTGTAGTCGTCTCTATCTCATATCTCGTTCCCCTCCTGTGAAGCCCCCAACTCAGCACTCGGTGTCAAGCGAGGGTGTCATTTTTTTTTCCTATTTACTATAAACTTATAAACTTATAAACTTTAAGCTTGTTCATTCATATAATGTTAAACATTTAACTTGTACTATATTCTGTAGCAGCGGATTACAAAATATCTACAAACTCTATATATGGAAGTGTTCAACATTTACAATATTTACATCAAGTACAAAAGAAAAATATTATACATTATACCAAATGGTCTTCCAAAGGCACCTAGTGAGCGTTGACTTTGATCGATGGATCGTAATATTCCCAAAATATGCTTTAACAGTTTTATAACATGTTTATGGTGTAATATAAGTTAAATCAGAATTTTTAGGAAATAAAAAGAGAAATGGAAAAATGATTTCAAGAAGTAAGGGTAAATTAGTAATTTAACAATTCAGGACACAATGGTCATAACACTATAAGTTTATATGCCAAAGTATAATAATGAGTTAAGTGGAAATGTATATGAAAGAGAAATAAGGGACTTAAAAATAAAAAGAAAAAAATGGCACAAACCAAATAAGGCCTTAATGTTAAATAAGGGATAAAGACCAAAAGTGGTCTTGGAAAGGGGGTGTTCTTCATTTTAGGAGAAAAAGAGAGAGAGACGGTGAGAGAGAGGAAGAGAAGAGGGGGTTAATTCTCTCCATTTTTCCAGGTTTGGTGTGATCAAGAAGAAGAAACAAGAGGAAGGAAGAAGAAAAGAAAAGTTTAAGGTATGGAAAAATCAAACCATAAACCCTTTTCTTTTTTTTTTGAATTTGGGTCTAAAAGAACCCTACTTGGTATATTTGTGGTATTTGGCAGTTTTAGACTAGATTTGGAGTTGTTTTGGTTTGGTTTTGTGGTTGATTTGGGGTTGTATGGAAACTAAGTATGGATTCCTCAAATTTCGAGACGTGTGAAACTCTCCTAACCCATTAATCAGATAGTGATGCATAAGAACCATAAGTCTTCCTCATATGTGTTTCTGGGGAATTGTTTGCTGTGTTTTGACTTGGGTTGATTGAAACTTTAATTTAGAATATTTGTATTAAGGAAATATTAAGTGCTTTAGTGAGATGTCATTAAAATTTCAAAAACCCATGTTTTTGTCTTTGTCATAATTTTTTCGTCCGAACTCCGTTTCGGATGTTCTTGGACTCTATGGAAAGCCCTTTGAGTCTAGAATCCATCCATATATAGCTTGATGAAATTGGAACTCATGTTAGGTCCATAAATCACAAAAAATGGTAGGCCCTACTAGTTCTCGCTTCAGAATGCTCATGAGAAGCCTCCAACTTCTGGACTCCATCATACCTTTCTGCCCGAACTCGTTTCGATGTTCTCAGACTCTATGGAAAGCCCTTTGAGTGTAGAATCCATCCTTATATAACTTGATGAAATTGGAATGATAGTAAATAGCTCATAAGCATACATGGTAACCATAGTTATTCATGTATATAATGAGATATGAAAAATGCAAAGATATGAATAAATGATTGTAAATATCGCATATGATTACCGAATGAAAATAATTATTCGGGAATATGAGATATGTACTGAACATAAAATACACATGGATTGTCTACTTAGAACCCGGTGTAGGATAGATGGGCATGCCTATTGTGTGGAAAAACAAGTTTGCAAAGATAATGAGGTCAATAGCCCCGTTTCTGGGGTCATTACAGAACCTTTCGTACTCTTATGTATTTCGGCCATTGCCTACAATGATAATAGCTCATTCGGGCCCTTATAGATAGTCATCGCCTTCACACAATGATAACAATACTTTCACTCTTATGTATCACTATTTTGCATGCTGAGTACAACGCCTTCGCCCTTATAGTTTTTATCCACTTCTGGGCGCGATATTGGCGCATAAAACATAAAACAAATGACTTGAATATGACATACGAAATGTATATGAACGTTGATAAGAAATGTAACATGATATGAGATATGAATAAGCATGTTTAAATGTTATGATATCTCGACTTATACGCACGTGGTACGTATGTAATGATCCATGTTAGTATCACCACGAGTTTATTCCCACTAAGTCAGAAGCTTAGCACGGGTTTTCATCCGTATAGGCACGGAAGCAGAGGCAAGAAGGTTGACACCTCATCGCCCCAAGGTCAACACATAGTTAGATGCCCACCGAAGACTTTTGGTCTATTTTGTATATGTAATATACTTTTTGTTGTTTGTAAACAAATGTAAACTTTTTGTATAAGTCGAACACTCCCATTTGTGGATCTTGAATATATTTTGAAATTTCATCGCTACAAAATATATCGTAAGATACATGCTTAGTAGTGTATGAATGAACTTGTTATAGTGTACAGGTAATATGAATAAAGGACAATTCCTCGCCTCTACATCACACGTGGCATGGGCCTAAAAGGCACCTGGATTGTCTCCGTCCTCCTGTTTTCTCTTCCTCGTACCTACACAGATACATAACACCCTGTTGCTTCTTATAGCTTAGTGGGAATAATACTCGTTGACAACCCCTAATAAGGATCATCTCACTTTAGACACATGCATATACTTATGACAAATATAACATTTACATGTACTCCTTATCCATTTCACATCTACTTTTTTCATAACATGCTCTATCATCATATCATATACGCTTTCGTGTCATCTTACACTTTACTGCTCTTGTAACTGTGATACTATCATCACATAGCAAAGTACTTCTATCATGTCATATATTATATACATCTCATTTGCGAATACTTGTCATTTACTTTTATGTTTCATGTCTGCATAAACCTTAGAAGTGGATATGGGAAAGAACTGTATGTACCCAAAGGTACTATCACTGTACGAGACAATGATTTCTATCTGTATGACCCAAACGGGGCTGCTATAATGATCCAAACGGGATCTATGTTATCGACCCAAACGAGGCCTCGACATCTATAAACCATATGTTATAGAAACTGTATCTCTATAGGCATGCCTACTTATCCAACTACCCGGTCATAAGCAGGCAATCAGTTTTATTATGTTTTCTCAACAATCTTTCAGGTATCAGAAAAAGATATCTCATGTACATAAATAACTACTGATATCATGTATACTTATGAGATATTCATTATCAAATAATCTCTTATAAACATTTAACTGTACTTTTTCATATAACAAAATTATACGTGTATTCTTTTAAGCTATAACACATGTTATCATAACTATATTACTAAGGATGCATTATTTCATATAACAATACAACTATATAACCTTTTATACAATTCCCGCTTATAGCTAATTTTGCTGAATAGCTATAGCGCTTCTCAAGTCCATTTTCGACTACAATTTTGACCCTGTAAACGGGATTGTTAGAAAAATTAATCTTCTAACTCAATATACCCCTATGTCTTAAGTTTCTTATGGTTTAAACATCATGTCATTTGGACTTTTAATTTGGGATATATGGTTTCAATATTCCAAACTGCTCCTAGACAATTTCCAGGAACAGAATATGGAATTATGTCCTATATTTGAAAATTTTATGGGAATTTTAGAGACATAATTTGACCATAATTTCTTCATGAAAGTTGTTTTCCCATATGTCTAGTTTGTACATAAATTTAAATCACCTTATTTGGACCAGTATAACTCAAGTTATGATTTAAATAACCGGAATTACTTCGGTTCAAGGGACTGTTTTGAAACATATTTCAGGGACAAAATTGTTTCCTTACTTTGACGAATTTTCTGGGTCCAATGGGGTCCAAATTTGGATGCCCTTAAGGGAGATTTGTTTTCCTAGAAGTTTAGTTTACCCAAAAATTATAATCACTCAATTTAGATAAGTGATGGCCATGTTATGGCCTAAATACCAAAACTCAGAATTGAACCAGAATTGACCCGAAAACATAGCCTCACTTTGACAAATTTCTAGGTCCAATGGAGTCCAAATTTGGATACAATTATTTCAAGGAGATTTGTTCTCCTAGAAGTCTAGTTTACTTAAAAATTTGAATCACTCAATTTGGACTAGTGATAGCCAAGTTATGGCCAAAACAAAAACATGGGTTTAAAAAAAACGGACAGCATCTCCCCTAAAACCCAACATTTTCTATATACAAATTTTTCCTCAATTGAGGACCCCAACCAAACCAAACAACCATATAACACATTTATAAGTTAGGGTTTTTCTTAACCGACATATAGACAAAGAATTTGGTTGGAAAAATTCCTAACCCAAACATGAATTCCATATGTGTTCTAAACAATTCCAACCAAGTATTCCATACAAAAGTTCCAAACATTCCATACACAATTCCATACTAAAATTTCATACAATTCCTTACCTGGAATCTTTCTCTTCTTCTTTTCCTTCTTCCTTTTTCTTCTTCTTCTCTTCTTTCTTTCTTTCTCTCTTTCTCTTCTTCTCTTCCTCACCGTAAAAGCCCTAACCAAATGATCTATTTTGTCTTAAGATGAGGCCATGTTTGGCCTTATCCTCTTTTTGGCTCTACTTTCCATTTTTTTTCAATTTAGTTCTTCAACTCTCTATTATTTGCAAATGAACTTATTCAAATTCTTACTTTAACATACAATCTTTTCATCTTATGATACTTAGGTCCTTAATTGGCAAATTATCAATTAACCTTAGCTTTTGTATTAATCTTGGTTTTATCCTTTTTCACTTTTAGCATTTTTTTATTCCGGAAAAATATTCTTTTACTTTTATTATACCCTAAACATGTTATAAAATTGCCAGGGTATAATTTTGGGTGTTACAACTCTCTTCCATTTCTTTGTTCTTTTTGTTATATCTAAAAAATTCTCTCTTAGTGAATCCCGACGCGACGTTGGCTGATGTAGGCTGCACGTCATACGACCTCAACGTCGCAACGTTGGGACGTCGCGACATTGAGGCTGGGTTCTCTAATCTCCTTCTTCACATCTCCACACAGCCTCCAAATGCCGTATTTTTCACCTGAAATGCACAAAAAGTTGAGTATCAGATATACGTCAATAAATGCACTTATTACTAGATAAAATGAATCGAAAATGTGATCAAACACGTGTATATGATGAGTGTTTTGGGCACTCATCTATAACCCTATTCAACTGCTGATAGTCTATTCATAGCTAAAGGGTCTTGTCCTTCTTCTTGGCAAACAACATCGGAGCGCCCCAAGGTGAAGTGCTCAATCTAATAAAACCTTTGTCTAACAATTCCTATAATTGGACTTTAAGTTCCTACAACTCATCAGCCGGTACGAGTCATAGAATAGCAATGTACCGTGCAGCTCAATAGGTGAAGTCTATGATCCTCTGCGGAGGTGTAATCCCAAAAGAGGCATGCCGCGCTTTCCCCGCCCAACCCAACTCACGGTCCGAACTGATCCGATGCTCCACTACCACCTCAATCACTTTATCAAAATCATTTATCAAAAACACGCGGAAGCGTTACATTTTAATTGGCATAAAAACCCTTTCAAATATGCGGAAGCATTTTCAAATTAGGGCAAGCTCATAAACATTTCCAAATTCAATGCAATTCCTAGGCCCATTAACATTTAACAAAATGAATTTACAATGAAGGCATTCCATGCCTTTTCAAAATGATTTACAAAATAGATGTTCAGAGTTCAAATTGTTTTTACAAAATATCAATGTTCAAATCAATGGAGTGAATGCATATGTCGGAGCATGCTCCACAATTCTTTCTTTATGACTCGACGCTCCTCGACCTTGTCTTTCGTCCCTGTTCACTCGGTACCTGCGTATTGATAAAACAATACGCTAAGCATATTCATGCTTAGTGGTTCTATACAATTTCATTTTAATGTTGCAGTTTAAGTCAAAGCATGCAATTTTGCTAAACAAAACTTTCAAATATTTTTGGATGATCAATGCCAATGCAATACATATACTTATTTCATATACAATCATTTACGATTCATTGATCATCCCAAATATACACTTTCATATGTTATAATTCATTTATAACCAATTCATGCATTTCACAATGCTCTTTCATTTCAATTTGCAATCATGCCTGAATATCAATATGTCAACAATCTCAAATCAATTTAGTTCGCCCCTTAACGAATTTAGAATACCTATGTTTTCTGTGATAATGTGATATGTCGGGACCACCCAAGACAATCCCACTAGCCGTTGCGCCTAAGATAAAAACATTTATTTTATAACATGCATCTGCCCCGCTACTGCCAATAACCTAAGTATTAAAAATCAATTTCGTGAACACTTCAATAATGTCTTCGTCAGGTTATAAAATAAATGTTTTATATAACATTTATTTTATAACATAGTACGGTCCCGTTGGGCTACTAACTGGTTATTAAAAATCAACACTCGCGTGGAACACTACCAACAATCGCCCCGCTGGCCACAGATCTGAGTGACACATCAATATCACATTTGTTCTCAGTGATCGCTTAATTTGACCCTTATTGTATACCAATCTCTCCTTAATATGAATTAAACGATTAACATTCTATTAAGGGTGTTCAAATCATTTATAGCAAAATACAGTACAATATGTACATTTGTATGAACAATTCATTTTCAATAATCATGCAATTTTCATATGCAAACATTTCACAATCATTTGCCTCAAATCAATTAAAGCAAATCAATATGCTTTTCTTATGCATTTAGAACAAACATTTTCAAATATTGAAACAAGAATAAGTAGAAGATGTGTAACAAAACCAATATATCTCTTTCTTTTCGCCTTGTCTTCAATCTCTAGCCCTAGGTTAGTGATCCTCACCTACTCAGAAATCACACACATCACATTTAGTGAACTAGCACTAATCACACTTAACGAGGCGAGGTACTGTCACTCCTCGAAACCCACCCTAGGGGCATGACCGTCAATTCACACCCTCAAGCCTTCAGCCTAAAAGTTTGAAGTGTGAAACGACACTTAACCTTCAGAATCGATTTTTTGGCCCAATTACCAACACATGTTCAAAGTAAATGTGCAACTTTCTAAATTCATAAATTCTCCAAATTCAAAATTTCATGCCTACAAAAATTACTTCTAAATATACAACTGTTCAGAATATAACAATATCAGATATCTAAATCCAACTTTCAGACTAATATAAAACAACAAAAGACATCCAAGCGACTTAATTAACTTTCAAAACCCAACATTTCACATAAACATGAACTTATTAGTTCAACATGATCCAACATAAAGTTCTAATAAAATTCTAATTATGACGAATCCCCAACCTAGCCATCACTCTTCGTGGAAATTAAAAGTACTTGAAAATATGTCAACAAATGGGAGTGAGCTTAAAGCTCAATAAAAAATACTAATACATTTTCATGAATCAAAAAGTTTTCAATCATATAACAAATAGGATATGTTTTTCATTAAACTTTAGATTAAAAAATAAGTTGGAACATTAACAAAATTTATTTCCAAACATTCTCACATCCATTTCAACCGGGCTCATATCAAATGTGATCCAAACAATTTCATCAAATTTCGATTCAAACACTTTCATCAAGGCCAAAATCAAATACATTTCAAATATATTTTCTCCGTCATCAAATATCAAATAAGGCCTACCAATGGGGACTTTCACGGGTGGCTAGCCGCAAATCGTTCATTTTAGCTTATTTAACCAAACACTACTAGTATTAGTAACCTCTAACCGAAACTCCTAAAGGCTGAGGTTCAAATCGATTCCATCTACCACAAAGGAATGTAAAGGTCAACTATTATTCCCGTTGACAAGGGCCGAATAGTGTCAACTATTATTCTCACATAGCGTCAACTAAATCCAAAGTTTCAAATATTTAATTCAAAAGCTCAAAACTACAAAACATCATATCTCCACATTTTCTTTCAGAAACAAAACAAATCTCAAAAGTACAATCATACAAAACTACTTTTTATCCATGGAGATCAAATAAATAAAAGTAAAACTACGTTTTATCACTCACAAAAACATTTCTCCAACAGTAGTAACATTTTCATGATAATTTATTCTATCAAAGGAGATCTGTATTTAGTATTTAATCATCTTATCGTAGTTTCTGAATATTATTCAATATTATGAAGGGCTTATCATCATTACTTATTTATTCTTAAAACTTTCCTAATTTGATATTCTTAACAATGATATTATTTTTAATTTTTTTAATCCATAATAATAAAATTTAATGGGTTTCTAAATATTTTATAAAATTTGTGATTTATAAAGTTTATTCTATCAACATGATTTTTTTTTGTTCACCTCAAACATATCGACAACCTGCTGCCTAAACGACAATCTATTCACTTGTGTATTTTTTCTTAAATTTTATAAACTCATATTCCTTTCTCGGATCTTATTTTAATAAATTTATTTATTTTTATGCTCTTAATCCGAACTAAATATTTTACTAAAAAGAAATAATATTAATAATATTTTACAAATTATATTATTACACAATACTCATCTAGCCTTTTACTCAACAATTATCATATTTGACAACAAGTATTATTAACAGATCTTATTTCTTATAATTGCTAAATAATTATTCTAATCATATTCCTTATAAATTCTCAATCCTTAATAAAATATTTACTTACCAAAATACATATATCTTTAAATACTTATCAAATACATATATTTATACAAAATTCAGCCTTTTCAAATTTATCTTATTTATTATTATTTTCTTTCAAAAAATATCCTTAAATACTTTTTCATTCTCATACTCAAAGTAATTTAGTATGACACCACCAATCCTTATTTTATTTTATTTCTAAAGAACGAAAGTGTAATCTAAATCACTTTCAAGCGATCTAAACTAAGTTAAAAATTAAAAAATCTACATCAAAGAAATCTAAAAATAAAATACAAGATTCACTGTATAAATTGTTTCTTCAAACCTTAGATCTGAAAGTCGTATGTCATCTGGAATTCTACCAACCAGAAAGAAATTCAAAGATGAATAGAAAGGATTTTCTTTTCTTATTCCAATTTATACCTAGGGTATCTATTAGGATAATTACCTTTTTACCCCTCTTTCATTAAATTAATTAATTATTTAGCTAATTGAATTATCATTATTATTTTCCTAACTTATGCCTATAAAAATTTCTGTCATTATTATTTTCCATAATTTATACCTATACAAATTCCTATCATTATTATTTTCCCTTACTTATACCTATACAAATTCTTGTCATTATTATTTTCTCTAACTTATACCTATACAAATTCCTGGGTGTTACAGGTACGGTACATTTTTCACTTAGTTTTATTCTTAATTGAACCCCTATTAATCATTTATTATGGTTCTTAAACCATCAAATAAGACGAATACGATTCTTCGAACAAAATAAAAATTTTCGTCTTAATTATGAACAAAGGATTCGTCGCAAAGAAAGCACTTCGCCAGGAACCCGAGGAGGCCTTTTCTGCCCTTTCGTCTACCAACAGAGTGCAATCCTTCACTGTGGCTGCCACTCTCATGCACAGGTGCCTTCACTACAGGCAAATCCTTTCTTTTACCAGCTTTTCTCGTTTTCCTTGTGATATTTTCCAAAAATCACTCAAAACTCAAACCAAAATATGGGAATCACTCCCAAAGACATTCTAAAGTCATCCTAAACCAACCATGAGCAAAACCCATGGATGGATTAGAGTTTTTTTTAACTCAAACATCATTTAGAGAAATCTAAGGTTTGGTTCTTACCTTTAAATCCCTTTGAATCTTTTTCACCCAAGATGCTTGATCATTTAGAAGCAAGAAATGGGAAGAAATCACACCAAAATTACCTCTTCTTGCTCAAACCTATCTTCTCCTCTCGCTTTCTTCTCTCCAAACGTTTTTTTTTGTAATAAATGGGAGGTTTCTTTAAGACCAAATGTGGTCTAATACCACTTATCCAATTATAAGGGCCATGTTCGGGGCACATCATTAAATCCCATTTTCCATTTTTGGCATTTTAACTCTTTATTTCACTTTCATTATCATTTAATTCACTTGGTACTTAAGCTCATTCCCATTAGACCCTTAGGTCCTCATTTACAAATTTCCAAATTTGCCATTTTTCACTTGAGTTTATTTTTGGGTTTAATCAATTTCTCATTTTAGCATATAATATTTAATCATATGCTCACATATTCATTTCACTTTTCAATTCTAATTTATCAATTTTTCTCTTAAAACCCAAGTTTCGTCTACACTCATACCGAATATATAATAAAATTTATTATAAAATTCTAGGTATTTTGGGGCGCATAAGTTTGGTGTTTAGAAAACGCCTCATACTCACAAATCGTCCAAGATAGACCTGACTCCTTTCTCGCCTCATCTTCCAGGGTAAGGCTTGTTAGCCAACCCATCAACTACTTGTGCCATCTAGAGTCGTACACGGTTTGCGGTAAAACATCATGTTTATCCCTCTGAAACATAACACAAACGTCATCGTGTTCTTCCTCAATTCAATGTCCAAACCTCTTTATGTCATTTTCACGTACTCTGTCTCTAGAAGATGGATCTTGCATATGTTTCTCATCTTCTTGAAACGGGAGATGAAAAAATCAACGGTCTCGCCATTTCTTTGAGTCACTCTGGAAAATTCTACGATGCACACTTCAGGTTCAGCCCTGAAAAACTGAGTGTGGAATTGTCTTTCCATCTCTTGCCAACTTTGTATGGAGTTCCTTGATAATGTTGTATACCAAGTGAATGTTGCCTTGTCAAAGAGTTAGGAGACAATCTAAGCTTGAAAAGATAAAAATTGTCATAGTTAGCCAACTCCTCACATTGCACAATGAATCTAGCAACATGCTCTAGGGTGGATTGGCGAGCTTCTCCAGAGAATAAGGAGAAATCAAGGATTCTATACCCCCTTGGGTAGGGGTTTTCCCTATCTATCATCTCTGGATAAGGTTTGTAGAACTCCGGACAACCACCTGCCTCGAGGCTCGCTCCATAATTTGCATCGCCTCCGACACCCTAAACTGCACCGCAACCCGGTTGCACAAAAGGTTGTCGAGGGACTTGTCAACCTCACAGGAACTTGTCAGACTTGTTAAGGAACTCGAGAAGTTACCGTGATTTTGTCCCCAGCTTGTCATTTACTGTAGTGGCTTACGACGCCCCCGTGAGCCTCCATTGAAAGAAAAGCCTCCTTCATATACTCTAGGTTGTGTAAATGGATTAGTCTGAGCAAAAATCCTCTTAAGGGCTGTGGTTTTAGCTACATT
The DNA here is from genome assembly GCA_016808115.1 of Tetrastigma voinierianum. Taxonomy (NCBI): domain Eukaryota; kingdom Viridiplantae; phylum Streptophyta; class Magnoliopsida; order Vitales; family Vitaceae; genus Tetrastigma; species Tetrastigma voinierianum. The sequence goes on from JAEQBH010005211.1 coordinate 168,677, forward strand.
AGGTCTTTCCCCTACTACATTCTCCAGAGTACCTCCCTCTCTCTTATAGGGAGGAAAGTATCTAACCTCTGCCTGCATAGGTAAGCGGTGAAATTCACCAGCTCCCTGTAGGTTATCAAAATACTACCCCTTGAGTTCATTAGAAAATTGTTTTTCAATATTAAAAGCAACTTTATGCCTTAGTTGCCCCCTTTCTCTAAGGTTCTCCAGGTTTGATTAAGATTGTTGCTTCATTTCTTCCATAAAAGCAGTGATTATCACTCGTTGGCTCTTTAATTCTTGCATGAGAGCCTGAAATTCATTAGAATTAAGAGAGAAAAGAATAATCACATCCACATTACTTGCACATCTTCCTTCCACTTGTTCAATTGGGTTGTTAGAGGGATTTTCCCTACTGTTGCACTGGAGAATTCATTAGGTTCTTTATCTGTTCCACAAAGGCTAGAACTCTTCCTTCCTATGCTACTTTTGCAGCATCAGATCCTAAGTTCGGAAACTCTACAGTTGTCTTACTCCTCAATTTTGATGGCATTCTTCAGCAAAAAGCATGTCCCACCATGGAATATGCACAACTAAACATACAAAACAAAAAGATGTATCGATGTTCCACAAAGATGTGTCTCATCGGGTGTGCCAAAAATATGTTTCGGCTGAATTAGTGAATTCGTGGGCATGCCAGGAAATCATAGTGATTAATGCCCAAAAAGTGCAATTTTGAACCCTATATTAGATAAAGTTTTGAGTGTTACAGATTAATCACAGCCATTTATACCACCGCTGTTTCTAAATTTTCTTAGTAACACTTATGCCATTTAGAGGGTGTTTTTTGGTTGTTTCAGAAGCCAGACACTCTCGAGTTCAATCTCGAATCAAAATGATGAATCATGAAGTTGGAATTCAAGTCTCACCATCAACCAACCCCAAGATTCAATGAGAAAACCAAGGCAAATGAAGAAAATTCAATGCAATTAAGACAGGAGGCAATGCAAAGGAAGAATCAACACGTGTGGATTTTCGCTGAAGTCATGAAAATTCGCTGTGGATCGCGGTACCAAGAACCCAATGGTACCTCGCAACCCAGTCGAAAAACACTGTACTCGCTAGACACCCAAATTTCGCTAGCATCGTTCTCAATGAAATAATTGATTTCGCTCTCACAAAATTTCGCTATTTAGCGAAATTCCCCGCTAGCTAGCAAAATCATTCAATCTCATTAGTCTCTGTTTTCGCTTGGGGACTGCTGATTTCGCTAGTTGGGCTTAAATCTCACCCTTAGCGAAATTTGATGCCTCGCCATGTTTGTAATTAATGCAAACCGCTCCAAACTCGTAGATTACTTAATTGTCCAATAACTTAGCCAATTCCATAGGTTTTTGGTATTTTCATACTCAGGAGGTCTATAAAACCCCTCTTTGCTTTGTAAGAAATGAGGAGAACAATTCAGAACAATCTGGAGAAGATATTTTCGTAAAGTTTTTATTTTTTGCAAATAAAGTCCGTTATTTTAGGTTTTGCTTTTATTTCTTTTCTCTCTTCTCTCCTCTTTCTTCTACTAAACACACCTCGATGATGACAACTCAAGCAGACGCTTCTGGCCAGTTCTCCTTTCAAGAGGAAGGAGTTTAGCCTTGCGCGCATATACATTGTCCTCTCGTATTAAAAACTACGGGTAGCCAGATGGCGGCCCTCTTATATTTTCAAAACATGCACAGATAACATCAATATCATTAATTTACACAATACTTCCATGCTTGTAACTAAAGGTATTCAAAGGAGAGAGATCGTGATTCTTGTACTTCATTTTACGGTACCCCAAAATGATATTTATATGTTAGTTTTCAAATTGTGGTTGCATAGCATTTAATGTCATTGATTTACCAATACTTCCATTCTTTTGTGACTGACTCTTAGATTGGCCTTTACGGTACCTGTATTTATTAAATGTTAAAGTGCTTTAAACTAAAAGTGGGCCATAACCCGCATACCCAGACGACCTCAAATGAGTTGTTTCATGGGCGAGGTTTGCTGGGCTAAACATAGATCCCAAGTATGCCAATGGACTATATGTCGTATGTCATAACGAGGATAAACCCGATGACACTCACGCTCTAACTTAAGCCAAGATAAGAACCTAAATCTTCAAAGTTACCTTTTCACCTTTAATTCAGCTTACAGCTCAGCTTTTCAACTTCATTCCCACTGCTTTTGAAACACACCCAAAGAAATTCCAAATAGTTTTACCTTCATGCAATCGATGTAAACCATTTCCTGTGGATGAAACCCATCCCGTTGCTCGAATCTCTGGGGACCACCATACCGGCAAAGAGCTCGACTACCCGCAAGCAGCAGAGGAACTCAGTGTATATAAATTTTGCTGATTTTAGCTCACTTACCGTGCGACGAATCACATAGTATTTCCGAACTGAACGACAATTAAACTAACTTCTCCTCGGGAAGGAAAATGGATTCCCTAATTCGCGACATTCCCTGCAGCCTAAGTAAAATGTTTTGAAAATTTGAATGTATTGAAAGCTGAAAGAAAAATTGTATGAACAAGTTTAAAAAATAGTAAATTTCATTGTAGAATCTGACTGTAAATGGAATTGTTGAAGCATGAAAGATTTGAAAACAAATACTTGGAAATAAAATAAGTTATAAATCTAGAAATATCATTTAATGAACTCAGAAACTATAAGAAAATTGGAATGCCCTATCGGTCGCTGGCTGACGACGATTCGCCGGCATTCTCGCTTCTCCGACGTCGAATTCCTTCCTTTATACATATCTAAATAACTGTCTCAACCCACCTTCTCCAATAACTACTCACATATCCATTACAACCTTTTTTTCTAAGTCATTTACCCACTAACAATTTGTTCTCCAAGCCGTATCCACTAACACACGACTACATTCAAATTTCTTGAATCGAAAAAAACTTCATTTCACTTGTTTTTGAGACAAAGTCTCATCATTATGAGCTAACCATTTTAGCAAATTGAAAAATTCCATAAACGTCTTGTTCATTTGGCCTGATTATTATAGACTAACTTTCTCAAACTCACGAGCTAACTTGGAATGGATATATCTATTCGACTCATTTCACTATCCATTGAATCGAATTATTATCCAAACATCATCCGGTCCTAAAAAATTCATTTTTGATGTAAACAGTTTTTTACATATGTTTTGGATTTATTCCTTTTAAATTATTATCCTTTGTAATAATTATTTTCTCCGTTTCTTCCACCGGGAAGAAAAGGGATGAGATGGGTGGGTGTGGGTCCAGCAGCGTCAGTTGGGTTTCGCCTATTGGCTATTGGAAATTTGAGAGCACACGCCAGCCGCATCGAAATCTGTCTGTTAAAAGATAACGAGGGCTTCCCCTGATTCCGTGGCCGCACCATTTCTCTCTCTCTCCACCGCCATGCCCACCCTCACTCTCGCTGACCCTCCCGCTCTTCGTCTTCTTTCTCCCGCAAATCTCCGCCGCTCCATCTCTATCAGCTCTCCCTTTTTCTGTAAACCGTCGAGGAAGAGCTGCACTGGCCCATGGAAATTCCGATGCTCCGTCGCCGGGAAGTCTTCGATTTCTTCCTCCAAGGTCGGCGAGGGAAATGATCGTTCGCCGGTAGACTGCGTCATCGTCGGGGCGGGAATCAGCGGCCTCTGCATCGCTCAAGCTCTCGCCACCAAGCACGGCGATTTGGGCCGCAATGTGATTGTGACAGAGGCGAGGGATCGCGTCGGGGGAAATATAACCACCATGGAGGGGGACGGCTACCTCTGGGAGGAAGGCCCCAACAGCTTCCAGCCCTCCGATCCTATGCTCTCCATGGCTGTAAGTTTTGACCCTCTTATGGGTTGCTACGGCCCAATTAATATCTCCGTTGTTATGATCATATTCTTTCTTATATTCCCACCATTTCTGCTTGCAATGCCCGCCAAAATCTGCAGTAGCATGAGCTTAAGACTGGTTTTCTCCTGTTTTTTATATGCAATTTTGTCACAATTGATGCTGAATACATGCTCTGGCACAACCATGGCGTTTTTCAATTTCGGGTCATTGTTGTTGTATGGCTAAATATTTCTTCCTTTCCCTTTTCCCCCCCTCAATTTTTGAGCTAATCTTATTGCTAATTTATTTTCTGGAAATATAGTTGTTTTCTGTAAGTTAATGCTGCATTCTTGCTTCGTTGCAGGTGGATAGTGGTTTGAAGGACGATCTTGTTTTGGGGGATCCCAATGCACCTAGATTTGTATTGTGGAATGGTAAATTGAGGCCAGTTCCCTCCAAGCCAACCGACCTGCCCTTCTTTGACTTAATGAGTATTCCTGGAAAACTCAGGGCTGGGTTTGGTGCCCTTGGCATTCGACCTCCTCCACCAGTGCGTGTTCTTAACTATATACTATGAGTATGTTGAAATATATCATGGAAACATATTCATATGAATTGCGTATATACATTCTTCCATTGAATTTCTTAGCCTTATGTTTTGACGAAGGTGACAGGATCACGAAGAATCTGTTGAAGAGTTCGTGCGTCGTAATCTTGGTGATGAGGTTTTTGAACGCCTGATAGAGCCATTTTGCTCAGGTGCTAATCAGTTTTTGATGTTCTTAGCCTGTCAAGTATCATGCTGCATTCTACTGCGAGATAATAATTTATACTTCAATAACTGCTAATTTATCAAGCTGCTTATTGGTTTCTTGTTTGTAGACCCAGTAGCTTCTGAATTATTTGTCATTAAACATTTTACTCATAAGTTCATATGCTTGCTTATTTTTTAGAATGTGATTTTATTTTCTGTTTGAAATGGATCAGGCAATCTGATTGACTGCAGCCACCGTGCAGTATTTCTTTTGTTTAATGACTTCACATTTTGCTCATGCTTTATATTTTGATTATCGATATTTCACCCTCAGTTTGCATGAAGAATGATGGACAACTTAATCAGACTCCATATTTTATGAAGTTCAGAGAATCCAATGATTCAACTTGTCATTTTACATGGTTGTGGCTCATTCTGATTTCAGTGGAAATGTTTGTTTTATGCAGGCGTTTATGCGGGAGATCCTTCAAAACTGAGCATGAAGGCAGCCTTTGGAAAAGTTTGGAAGCTTGAGCAGAAGGGTGGTAGTATAATTGGTGGCACCTTCAAAGCTATCCAGGAGAAAAATAACAGTCCCAAGCCTCCTCGAGACCCGTAATGTACATGCACTGAAGCTTGTTTTATGATTCTTTCATGAAAATATGTTCAATGCCTGAATTTTTCATGCAGGCGTTTGCCAAATCCAAAGGGGCAAACAGTTGGATCTTTTAAAAAGGGTCTTATTATGTTGCCAGAAGCAATATCTCAAAGGTACCCTTTCTTTCTGAAAGTCCAATTTGAGAAAAACAAATATTTAAGTTGAATGCTTAACTCCAGTTGCTGGAATATCTCTACATCGGTTATCTTTTCCCTTTGGTACATTTAACATCCTTCGACTGTTTGACGATCTTAATTGAATTGTATTTACCTTTCAGGTTGGGTAGCAAAGTAAAATTATCTTGGACACTTTCAAGTATCAGTAGATTGGATAATGGGGGATATAATTTGACTTACGAGACACCAGAAGGATCAGTTTCTGTGCAGAGTAGAAGTGTTGTGATGACCGTTCCATCCCGTGTTGCCAGTAGTTTGTTGCGCCTCTGTCCGTATGTATCATTCTTGAAACCATTTTAGATGGATGTTGATGTATCCTCCTCCTGTCTTGTTTCATTGGTGGAAGTTTCAAATTCGATTCTGAATAAAATCTATATCTCTTGTTCAAAATTTTATAAGGTGCACTTTAAGTACAACTAGGTTCAAGGTGCAACCATCCATAGTTATAGTGCCTTACTTGTCAAAGCATGTACCTTAATGAAGAGACTTGCCTCACAGACTTGACCTTTTCTTTTTAAGCACTTTCATACTTGGTATTTCTTAAGTATATTGAAATTAATATAATTTTATTACTTTTCTTTATCAAAATATTTCTTTTAAATATTAGGAATCTTAATTTTTTTATTGATTGAATTAGATTTTTGGATCATGTTTTATAAAATTGATATATATCCTGGGTCACATTTTACTTAACTTTGTGTTGTGCCTTGTGTCCAAGCTGTAGGAGACTTCCAGGCCTAGGTGTACCTTGTGGCTTTTACAGTTATGCTTTGGTTAAACTTATTTAGTACTTCTGTAACAATCCTGTAATAGCATTTTTGAGGACTATGATATGCTTATCACATAATGACTTTTTTTTAATAACTTTTTGTTGAATATCTTCGCTATTTCTGAACATGAATGGTATAATTTCTAGGGTTGTTCTTTCTCATGCAGTCTCAGCCTTGGAAGTTCTGTGGCAGTCTATATAGCTCAATTCTTCCATTTTTCCCATTTCTTTCTCTTCCATACATTATTTTAATGCTTTTATGGAGAGTGTGATTGACTAGCACCATGCTGTTTTCGTGTAATTTATTGAGCTGTATTGCTCACTGTTCATGGTTCTTTTTCCCCCCTTTTTTTTAAACCTAAATTTTTTTTCTGGTAGAGAAATTTGATGGTACCACCAATACATGTAGTTTGTTGGGGCTGTATGCTCACTATTTCAGTTTTTCATTACTCATTCAATTAATGCAAAAAAGTTGCCTTAGTTGCTTTTGCAGTAACCAAAAAATGGGAGGATTGAGCAAGAAGCAAGAAGCTTTGCAAATATTTAGGCATTTATAAAATTGATCTACTTCGTTTCAGGCTGTTGCTGCAGATGCACTATCAAAGTTTTACTACCCGCCGGTTGCAGCAGTGTCCATTTCATATCCAAAGGAAGCAATTCGGTCAGAATGCTTGATAGATGGTGAACTTAAGGGATTTGGCCAGTTACATCCACGTAGCCAAGGGGTGGAAACTTTAGGTAAATCTGGTTTAGTTTGCAGTAATTTTCAAAAAGGTTTTTACTCATTCTTGATGCTATAATTATACTTGGATGAGGGTGTATTAGAATTTCTAGCCAAGTTCTCATTCACCTTGATGTTTCCTTTGTGCTGCAGGAACTATATATAGTTCATCACTTTTTCCTAACCGAGCACCACCTGGAAGAATTTTGCTTTTGAACTACATTGGAGGTGCTACCAATCCTGGAATTTTGTCCAAGGTAATACAGCTGTTCTGTTGTTGATCAAATTAGGGAATTCTTTTTATTTTTCTTCTTTTTCTCTGATCTTCAAGAATCCATAGATACCGGTGGTGGGTTGAGAGTTTCAAAATTTTTATTGACTTGGTAAATTTGTTTGTCTTTTGTTAAGGCAACCTCTGCTCCATCTCAAAGGGTGCTATGTAATTACTGCAGTTCCTTTTTGTTGTGATTGAGTTGGGCAGATTGTATCCAAACTGTATATATTCTGCATGGTTTTTTGTTTTTGGATTGTCGCTAATACCACAAAATGTGAACCACAGACAGAGAGTGAACTTGTGGAAGCAGTAGACCGAGATTTGAGGAAGATGCTCATTAACCCTAATGCAAAGGATCCACTTGTTTTGGGTGTGAGAGTATGGGCGCAGGCCATTCCACAGTTTTTGATTGGTCATGTTGATCTCCTTGATGCTGCCAAATCTTCTCTCAGGGATGGAGGGTTCCAGGGCATGTTCCTCGGGGGCAACTATGTATATGGTGTAGCCTTGGGACGCTGCGTGGAGGGTGCATACGAAGTTGCAGCTGAGGTAGCCGATTTCCTATCTCAGTATGCATACAAATAATCGCCGTCTTTGATTATTAAACACTCGGGATAATAAGAGTTGCTGCATCTGGTAGAAATAGAATGCAACTGATAGGGAGTTTTTCTTAGAGAGTCTGGCAAAGTTTCAGGTACTTTGTTTTGTTCCTAGGAGTTCCTTGTTTTGTATGTCCATGTCTTGATTATCACTTATTTCACTTGTGATTCCTCATTACTGAGAAAATCAAAGTTTTTCTGAAGCTCGGTAAAAAATTCTGAAATATTATCTCTGGTTTTGTCATTCTTAATCTCTGTGATTTGTGTGCGTGCTCTAAACCAAGAGTAACTTCTACTAAGGAGCAACATTTTCATAATCAATAGATCTTGCCTCATTTGATATCTCATCCGAGAAGGGGCTTGATTCTTTCAGGAAGAATCAAATGTGCAATCTTCTTGTTTTCCTCAAAAAAAGAAAGAAAGAAAATAGTTTATGATTCAAAGGGCAAAAAAAAAGAGTACCCATATATCATAATTATGAATAAAAATTAGCTTTTTTCTGTTGAAACAAATGCCCCTTATGATTATGAAGTCCCCAGTTTCTTCAAGTTGGCATTCACTGTCAGTGAGAATTTTATTTTATTTTTTATTTTATACATTGATATTTCAAGTCTGGTTCTAAATCCTCTTTTGACTTTCAACGAGCATTAAAGCCCCTGCCCTTAACATCCTTTGCTACAACTGTTACCATAAAGAAAGGGTCAAAAGTTAAAACAGAGCCCTCCCCTTTTAATTGGGGCTAATGGTATGCTTTTGGAGAGACAGAATCCTCCATTTAATGGGTTTGCTCTCATTGTTAAAGCAAAAACATGCGTTTGAGATTTGACATGATAAAAAAATAGACAGCAATAGAATCCAACCTTGTGGGCCTCACTATGGCTTTGCTCTTCATTCTATACATGAGCATATGGGGAAGATGAAATATCAAAGTGATCATGTTCATGTTCATGCTTTGGTCCATAGCCTCCATTTGTGTACAGTAATGGGAATTCTCATGAGAAAAAAGTCCATGAAACTAGCATGAAAATAGGATCATGCCCCCATAATCTAGAAACACCAGATGGGGAAATCAAAAGCAACCCCAATGTTTGGCCAGAGAGAAAAGAAAAGCCAATGACCGGAGATTATTAGACAAGATGATGAGAGTCATACAAGTTCACAGCTGGAGAAAAGAAGATTATATGGCCTTCTAAAACAGTGTTGCTATATTTGGGGGTCATTGAAGAAGGAAGAATGGTTGTGGGGCAAAGAAAAAAAGAAAAAGAAAAGAAAAAAGAAAAGAAAAGAAAAGAAAAGGAAGTGTGTTTTGGAGAAGAGGCACAAAAGTCATTGGAGCAAGGGAAAGATGATGGTCCATTGAAGCAACCCAATGGTAGGGAGGGCAGGGAACAACCACTTTACCTTTGTTCCTCCACGTTTGTTCCATTTCTTTGTTTGCCCAGCTTTGGCGTTTCTTTAGGTGCAAGCAAGCCTCCTTGTTCCCCCTCTTCTTCTAAAAGAAACCTCTACCTCATCCCTCCTAGGCTTAACCTCATGAAATCTCAAATCCCATTACTGAATCAGACAAAAAAAATCATGTGTACTATGAGGGAGATACAATCAAAACTTGAAAAAATTTCACGTGTAGAGATAGATTTTGATTTGATGAAGAACAGTGAAAAAAAACCATCAACTCTGTTTCTTACCATTCATCTTTAGTCTCCACCCATTGAGTTGATCGATTCCATGTCTCCCCTTTTCTTATTAGTAATCACTCAAAAACACTTCAAAGTTTCTACACTTGTCTTTCACTAATCATGAATGAAAGGGGGGGTATATTTCTTAAAGACACTCATATTTCAAATTCTAGGTGAAACAAAAAGTAAGCCATCCATTCTCATTGGGAACATCCAAAAGCCCACCACAACACACATAACCCATCCCCCCACCATGTGTCTTCAATGTATGTAGAAGCATCATCTCCTATGGTTTCAAACCATTTACTATTGATAATATAATATTACTCAGCATAAAAGAACATTGATTTGCTGGTTTGATCTCACAAGTATCAATACCTAAACAATGTGTATGCCCCACGGTCCTTTCCGCAACACGATGTACTTATACATTGAACATTGATTTGAGGGCTTGTTAGATATAATATGAACTTTTACTGTGGAAAAAGAACTCTACTATCAAGGCCTTTGTTCAGGATAGGGGGAGATGTGTTAAGCAAAGGAAGTGGCACTTCTCTTCCATATACATGCATCAGCTAGATACTACATAATTACTACTGCATTACCAAGTAGATTCTTTCTGTGAAAAAGCTTAACACAACTATAAAACTAATGAAGGTAATCCGGATGTTGGTCGGCTATGGCTAATTCCATTAGCTAGGAGGCATAGCTTTTTCTCTCTTGGCTAATATGGGGGGGCACTTCTTTTCAAGAAAATTTAAAGGGTGAGAAGTGGGATGGCTTTGTATCTTCTTGTGATATGGATATGGTTCAAAATAAAGGGTAGGACTAAGGAGGTTATATTGTTCAGTAAGCCTTACCTTATATGGGACTCAGTGATGTGTCAGTCCATATGGCTGGCTCCCACTGCATTTCAAATGAGTTTTGTGCACTTTAAACTTGTCCAAAGACATGTATAAAGATACCTTCAAATGAGAGTACTAACAAAAGCTTAATCAGTAGTTTTCATTGCCTAAGTCAAAAAGGAAGAAAGCAAAAGAAGTCTAATATTTGTCAAGGGCTTATTTGCAGTTTGCCAATGAGATTGTTTCCCCAAGTTTTTGTCTAGAATAACCCTTATTATTACTTATAAACTCATGTGGGCAAAACTTTTAAATTTGGCATATGAATCACATTTAAGTTCAAAAATGGTGGCCATGATGAAAAATGCCAGCATTCAAGTGTTTAACAAGCTAAGATGGTAAACTCAAGCCGTGTCCTACCTAACATGTGTATGTGTCGGCTACTCTGACAACATCAGAGGCCGAAGATTTTGTTGGTCAATTTCATATGCTTCCCTAACCCCCTCCCTCCCCTCCTAAACTTCATTCTCTTTGCCTCCTTAGTCAGTTCCCACGAAGTTCACACACCTCTTTCCGTCTCTCTCTCTCTCCAAGGTTCTTTCTCTATTTAAGCCTAAGACTTAAGGTGTTTGTTTTGAGTGTCTTTATTCACAATGGGTAGAGCTACAAACTCTTCATCATCATCTATTGACAGCAGCAGCCATCCAACTGTCTCATCTGCATCTTCTTTCCCTCGCCTGAAAAGAGACCTCAGCACAGATCTTAGCCTTGGCCTCAGCATTTCAACCTCTGATCCCCCTTATTCCCCCTCTACTCCAAGGTAACAATTGCCCATTTTCTCTCTTGATTTCTATCTTTTATGTTCAATTGGTGCTGAATTCATGAATACAATGCATGTTAGGGAGCAACAATCAGATTGGCCACCCATTAAAGCTCTCCTCAGGAAGGCTTTAGCAGGAGAAGGAGACAAGTGCAATGATGCCACCTTCTTTGTGAAGGTATACATGGAGGGCATTCCAATTGGCCGAAAGCTTGATCTATTCGCACACCACGGTTACCATGCCTTGATAAGGACTCTTGATCATATGTTCAGCACCAACATTCTCTGTAAGTCCCACATATTTCTCGTGTTCTAGTCAATCGGAAAAAAATCATTATTGATTCAGTTCAAACAGGGGCAGAGGTGGATGGGGCTGTGCATTCAGAGAAATGCCATGTGCTAACATATGAAGACAAGGAAGGAGACTGGATGATGGTGGGAGATGTTCCTTGGGAGTGAGTGTCACTTTAACCCTCATCAACTTCTTGTCTGTTCTTTTCAATGGATTGAAGTTGCCCATCTTCTGTTTTTTGTGCAGGCTGTTTTTGACCACTGTAAAGAGATTGAAGATCACTAGGGCAGACAATTACTAGATAGCCTAATCCAAATAGTTGTCTTTTCTGATTTCTCCACATTTTGTCTTGTGGGGGTGGAAATCAAACTCACAGTACATGAATCTCTGTCACTGAGATGTACATAAATACACACCAAATGAGTATATATAGTTTTATTTTCCCTTGTTTAATTTGTCTATGAAGAAGGAGCTTTCATTACAAGTAGTTCTTACATTCGATTCTTTTCAATGTTCTTATTATCACAATATTTTCAATCCTAAATCAAATCTCCAGAGCAAAGTCAAGGCCATGCTAGATCAGAAGGAGTTTTGATATGCACAATCCAAGTTAGGTCCAGTGTCAACTTTAAACAGAGCAGCAATTCTCTGGAAATAGCCGACCCGGTCATTCACTCGTGCATCATTAGGGATTCCACACTCAAGTCCACCATTGATGATGTTAGTTGTCAACCCAAAACCTGCTGTCCTATTTGCTGCAACATCTTCAGCTGTGGGGACATATCGTCCAACCATCACATTGTGACAAGAGGGCTTTGGATTCTGTTCAGTCATCCAAAACCAGAGAGCTGTTCTGAATGCTATTATGGAGTTGTTAGACACTATTTCTGGATTCCTCAGGCCATCAAACCCTAATGCCTTCCCTGCTGGTCCATAGTTGTAATTCCTGCCAAGATTGTATATATGTATATATGTTAGTAGAGAAGGCAAATCCCTCTTTGATCACAACAAACTTTCATAATTAGTAATGTAACAGTAATGTTACCAAGATAATTGAATAGGGCCTCTTCCTTTGTAAGATTTGCCAGGGTAGCAAGGCCATTCAGTGTTGGTAGAGTCACAGTAATCACTCTGTGGACTAATTTCTTCCTTGAAGCACAGACCCCAAGCATAAGGTCCATCTGGTGCAGTAGCCCATCCTCCTGTAGTTTCATGGGAAATTTGGGCTAGAAAAGCCGCAATTTCCCGTTTCCGAGTAGCTAAATCCCCTGTGTTACCAAATCTAGGGAAGCGTCTTGTCGCTTGAATGAACGAATCATAAGTGTAGAAGTCCTTAGCAGGGCATGCATTGTCATCCTTGTGTAGGAAGATCTCAGCAAACAGCTGTTTGGTAACAAGAGAAGAGATGGGTAGTCTCCTGGCTTCAGAAAGGAGACCAGAACAGAGCATGCAACAGAGGAAGACAAAAGACGAGGGCGCCATTGTTGAACTGTTAGTCAATTTGCTTGGTAATGCAAGCCAAGGGTACTCAACTTAAATACAAGAGTTGAGCCTCTGAGAGGCGCAATCTGGATTACAAATTCAGATGCAAGATATTTGACTTTAAAAAAAATCAGATAAAATTTCATCTTTGACCAGTCCACTGATAAGACAATGGATGTTGAATTGTTCTTCTCCATTGATTGGAAGACCGAAGACTCACATACATATACATGATCTAGTCTTGGCCTGTCTGCTTGGCCTGCTAACTTTAGTATTAGTTTCGTATTCTTTCATCTTCTTTTCTAAATCATATTTTCATTCTATACCAAGACAAGGCTCAGTGCAGTCATCGTCCTTTCCTTGAACAGGTTTATCCGGGAAATCCTAAAAAATGGCCGGCCGAGCAGGCGCTTGATAACTTGAAATTGTTGCCAAAGACATATCTTACCTCACACGGTTTGACTTTGAACAGTTCAATGTCAGCATATTATGTGGGTCAAAACAATGAAAAACAATTTGTGTTAATCAACCAAGAGGGGCTCTAAACAATTCAATAGAATTGGGTTGGTGGTAAGCACGAGCAGCATGGAGGACAGAGCAAGGACTCTATACATTGTATCTCAAAAGAATTCACCATAGGTTAAGTAATGGTGCTGGCCATGTGTGTAAGCACTACATGGCAATTGGGTTGTGGTTGATTTCAGTGCTTTGATTCAATGTGGGTAATAAAACATTCAGTTACAGAAGTTACTCTAGTCTTCAATGGTGAAAGTAATTATTATAGGACTTGAAGATTAAGGAAGGACCAGGATACCATCTTCCTTAATAAAGTAAATTAATGGTGATCATCTCTGATAGTCAGAATAGTAGGGAGAAAGTGGTTGTACATTATGATTCCCTTCATTATTTTGTGCATCATTTATTGATATTGCTGATGTTACTGCTAAACCACACAAATCTCAGTGGAATTGTTGTTTTGGAGGAAATAGGAATACTGAAATAAGTGTTTGTGCTGGTTGTTTTCACTTTTCAGGGACATTCTAAGGAGTTCATTCCCAATAAGAAGAACATTGTAAAGATCCACTCTCCCCCGTGTAGATATGGTCTACTATGGCTTTGATTAGACAAGGACCGCTTAAATGCGCATTCCTTGGAGGGCTGCTAGATGGATAAGTCATGCACTAGGATGTTGATGGGGCTTCTTCCATTCTACATAGATATTGTCTGTTTTGAGCTCGTGAAATATATGTCTGATTTAGGGAAGCTTTACATATAGAGTCCAACATTGAGGATTAGATTTCTTCTATCCTGTATAGATATTATCTTTTCTAGAATCGTGAAATGTATTTGTCTGATTTAGAGAAGCTTCACGTATAGAAGTCATGCACATTAATTCTTAGGCCTACTAGATAGATAAGTCATGCATTAGGATGAGGATGAGTCTTCTTCCATCTTGTATAGATATTATCTGTTCTAAGCTTATAACATGTATTTGTCTAATTTAGAGAAGCTTCACATATAAAAGCTCAAACTTAAGATTTACTTTCCATCCTATATGCGTATATCGTCTGCTTTATCGCAAATTTATTTTCTATCAGATTCAAAAGGTTTCATGTTTAGAAGTCAAACCTCATATCCATCACATTCACATATAGGATATGACATATATATACTGAAAATTACAACCCAAACCCATCTAGAAACTCTGCTACAGGTGTCATATTGGAACAAATTTGAGTGCCCATGGACCAGTCTCACCACCTCCTCTTTCCACCACCACCTTATAACTTATAAGAAAACAAAGAAAGGAGTAGTGGCCTTGGCTGGCTGCTGACTTTGGTGGCATTCTACCTAGTCAACTTGGCCCAACCTAGAAAAGGCTAGAACAGTTATGGGGGTTAGGCCCAATGGGCCTGCAGAACTATGGCAAAGCCCACACTGTCATTCTGTGTGGTGGGAAAGAAAGAGGCATTTTGGAAGATTGCAGATGGGGAGGGGAGGATGGTCCTGGTCCTGTCCTGTCCTGTATTATAAGAAGAAATAAATGGAGAGGTGGGGGCATTGACAACTTGCAAGGCTTGAGAAATGAGGAAGAGACCCACTTGAGGGAGTAACGTGAGAGTTCAAATGCAATTTATGGTCTCTTTTTAATCAACCATCTCCTTTCAAAGACCCTAGAGTGCACCTTCTCTTACCCCCCACATATCCCATTCCCCTATTGGCTTTAAGCATAAGAATGCCCCCTCCTTTACCCCCACCAATCCCCTAACTTGGCTTATTGCTCTTCCGCCTCAAATTAGGGCTTCTTTGGTACCTATTTTTGAAAATTATTAACGGTACGCTTTAAAAACATGTAAAACACCAAATTACAAGTATTTAAAACTCGTTTTTTATTCTCTATATTTAATATTGTTTCCATGCTTGTATTTTTAACAAAAAAAGTTAATCAACATTACGTTTCTCCGCTTTCCTTATTCTTCTTATTTTTGTAATAAAACGCAAAATCCAGAATCCAACAATCCTGTACCATATTTTTTTTCCTTTTCTTCAAAAAATTTTGTCATAAATTTTCCCTTTAAAACAAACTCGTTTGGGGCTCATGCTTTAAAACCGTTATCGGTAACAGCTGAGTTGCTTATGCTTTTCTAAAAAAAAAAACTAAACGTGTTATTCATATTTTTCTTTTTCTCCTTATTTTTAAGAACATAAAACAATTTTAAAAAATATAAACCAAATAAACTATTTACTTTTTTGAATTAATCGAATTTTTTGTGATATGAGCTAATATGAAGGGCAGAGCCGATTAAAGCTTAAGGGGCAAGTGCTCTTTTCAAAAAGTTTGTCTATATCCAAGGAAATTCAAATCCAAGTTTGTCGATATCTAAGGAGATTCAAACCCAAGAAAAAGGCCTTGGTCCCCCTAAAATCCATCAACGGTTGAACTTGTATACCTTAAAATTGCCCCTTGACACCAAGTCTTGGCGGAGTCCTATCTCTGCTCTTCCTTGCATGGATGATTGGGTAAGGTAACAGACAATTTTGGAAAAAGACTTTAAATCTATTCTAATTCATTCATTTTATTTATTGAGTCAATGGATAAGGAGCTTAAGATTAAAGAAACCCCACCAATGATGAGATCAGGAATTAGATATGTGTGAAATGGAGGCAATTTCTGACTCTAAGCTGATAATATTTTCCAAGAAATCCTTTGCGAAGTAGTCAATGTCATTGAATTTTAATCAAATTGAGGAGAGAGTTGGGGTAGGTGGACTCACACTCGTCTCTTTTCTTTTACCACACAAGAAAAAAAAAAAAAAGAAGTATAACAGAAGAAAAACATTAATTTTTTTTTTTTCTAAAATACCGATTTTTACTGACAACTAACAATATATCGATATCAAATCGCTAAAACCCATAGAAAATAAAGCAATATCCGGGTTAATAGTTTAAATCGACTCAAAACCTATAAATTTGATAATATTATAATGATGATTAGAATAAGTATAACTTCAATTCTACAATATTCTAACAACAATAATTTGATTATCGGTTTTCGACGAAGATATTTTGTTAAAGGCCGATATAAATAAAACGTTACACAAGCACAACAAAACAAAAGTCATTAAGCAAGAGGAAGACATTAAATTACATCGTCGTAACAAAGACGATAAAATCAATAAAATTAAAATAAAACCTAAATCTACGCTGAATAACCACTTTATTAAGAATGGGATTTCGGGGGAGAAAGGCCATCACGCCTAACATACTGTAACGCTCAACGTTTCAAAAGACATAATATACATGAGAAATTCTGCGCTCGAGCCTAAGAAAGAAGCAATTTATTATAACAGAATTAAAATGTTTAATCGTAAAAAATAAAAAATAAATAAAAAAGCTTGTAAAGGCCGGATTTCAGATTGAAAATAGTAAAAAATCATCCCTTATTACTTAAGAAATATGAGCGAGTAAAAGAGAGAAAAAGATATTAAGGTTGTAAAAAATATGATCGTTATTGTTAATTTCAAGTCATAATATTAGGAAAAAGATAAAAAAATTTAAAAAAAAATCTAGATCTCATTCCCACCATGTAGAGTGTAGACAAAGGGGGTCTATAGTTTTTCAAAATTTTAAAGAAAAGGTGGGCATGCCCACAACATTGGCCCCACGGGGGCCTGATATTTTGGGAAAAGCTAAAGATCCTTATTGCCCTTGGAAACAGACAAAATGACAAATACACCTAAACCCAAGGAAAGGAAAAGGAAAAGTATTTCCTTGTCATTTTCCACATTTAAATCTTATTTGGCGAGGGAGCGTGACCATTATGTTATCGAAAAGGAAATTAATAAATGATATAGAAAGCAGTATTATATACTTATTTTAAATTTAAAAGTAATAAGTATTTCAGAAGACTATGATAATGAATTTAAATTCGACAATTTAGTAGACAATTATTCTTAAAGATGATTATAAAAATAATATTTCAAAATTATTATATGATATTTTATATGATGATGCTATTTTTTAACCTGACGGCCTGAAATAAGCCGTGGTCGCTGAATCGACCCTGGATCACAGATCGGGATATGAAGGCTCTAAATCGCCGATCCGTAGATAATTGTTGCCGACTGGTCAGCGCCGGTGTTGCTCTCCTCTCAAAAAACAAAAAGCTGGTTTCCACGCCGCCCGCGCCGTCGACGCCCAAGCCAGCTTCTTTCTAAGCAGTAAAAGAGACCGCTGGCGCGAACGCTGCTGCGCACCTTTACCGACGCCGCGAGATTTATAAGATTGCTTTCCCAAATGGGATTCTTCCCATTGACTATGGTCGTGATTCCTTCCCATCGACGCGATATTTCTCGCTATTATCTATGACGGACGGATTGAAAAATGTTTATTTAGGAAGTATCTTCTTCCTCATTGGTGGATCCGACTTGATCCGCAGGATGGTTCGCTATATTCCGTGAAACATCTTATTTTTTTCTTTGTTGGTGATATTTAGTTGGATTTGCGGATAATATCTTTGTGGGGATGTCTGTTTAGTATCGTGAGATTTGGCGGTTTGCGGAGATGGCTGAGGCACTACTTCGATTATCTTATGAGCGCTTTGAAGCACCATGGATGACCGTTTAGGAATTTCAGTCGAGTGCAGATGTTTGATAAGTCGCCTGGCACGGGGTTTGGCGAGTGGCATATGGTGTTTTAATTTCTTATCGTTTAAAATAAAGTTTTGTTTGAAAATCTGAAATATTTTATAATTGTTTTATACAGTTATCTACCAAATTTAAAATGACAAGTTTAAACTAAAAAGTTATCCTATCAAAGCTCTACCTAAACATTGACTAAAGATATTTGAAAAAAGAAATTCTTATAAAAAAATTATAAGAAAGTAAATAAATAAAATATCCTTTAACATAGAACTTAGCAAGAACATTTTGATTATCACTTATGAGTATCATCAAGTTGACAAATCAATTATATACTGAATGAATGAACTGCCTGCGCAGAAAAGACACCAACATTTAATTGGTACCTTCAGTATTACCAGGATCTGCATTGTGAGCCTTAGGAGCTTGAATGAATAATGATAATATGTGACTGTATTTTTAAGTATTGTAATTTTTTCCTTATATAAATATGATTTATAAGTAATTGTATGAAGAAAAAAGAGGATGAAGTGGCTTTATCCCAGTAAAGGAAATGGGTTGATCTGATGTGTGAGTTCTTGGATTTTTGGGACGTGGATGCGTTGTCAAACCAAGGTCGGTGAGTCGCTCTGCATGGTGGATGGATGGACTATTTACGTGGAGTTTGGAGTTGTGGATGTTTAGATGGGTATGATGGTGATCTTGTGAACAGCTCAGGTGGATGAGATGAGTTGAATGTGAGTTTCAGGCATGATCTGTATAAAGTAGGTAACATAGATGATCATATCGAGTGTCGTGTGTAAAGTAGCGGCTAACGTCAGTGTTTAATAAAAGGTTTAAGTGTAATCGTTTTCGTCCTTCTCACATTTTTGCATCAGCGTGGTGTGATATCTTTGATTCAGCGGTGATCACCAATCCCCATCAAATCTACCTGCGTTCAAGGGCTTTCCCATGGCTTTATATGGTGATTCCGAAGCCGGTGTTAATAACATTACGTGAACTTTTGTATAATGAATGTGCGTATGGCTTTTTGATACAGGGTCTCAAAAGCCGAGGCGTAACACCGGATAAGTGAAACTAATCTGAGCAAGCGTGCCAAGCCAATGAAACTATTTGGAAAGGATGTTGTAGGCTTCGTTTTAGGATCGATTAGTGACCCTTAAGCTGCGCCCTATTAACTACTGCCTATTTGTTTTAAATATATAATGTAACTCTATTTTTTTTGAAAAGAAATTTGTAATTAAATTGTATCGCGACTAGTAAGGCATGCAATCGAAAAATTGTTAAAAATTTAGAAGGATAATGGATAAATACTGAAGTTGTGGCAAGAATGATTGTTGAAAATTACTGCGTGACGATCAATGAAATGCGTGGAATACTACAAGTTTGGAATGACGTGTTGACGACGGATTTGATTTAGTGGTCTATCAGATCGAAACTTTGTATGAGCTGGCGATGCGAAGGCTTCGTGAGAAAGTTAATGTCGGCGGCGTAGCGCTGTGATCGACAAGTGGTAATAGGCATGTTACTGGCGAGTTGTGTAGCGTAAAGCGAAGAACGGCACCGTCGGTGGAAAGAAGCTGCTGTTGCGTAAAAGCATTGTTGAGAAAGAAGATCGAAGAGGTGATTATGACGAGAATACCGGCAAATCTTCTCTCTCAATGAGCAGTGCTGGAAGAGAGATGTTTGGGGTTAATGGCTGCATTTATATTATAGATTTGTTCTTAAGTTCTTTGTTATGGTCGAATGAGGAGTATGGCTTGGTGTTGATTGGAAGTATTCAAGTTGAGAGGGATTAAGGTGAAAGAAATGGTTTGGTTCTTCCAATCATCTGATTCCATATCAGCATGAAAGCTCATAAGTTGGGTGGGTGGGCTTTAACGTGTGTAGGAGCTTCCGCTGTGATAGTCAGCGAAGACTCATTGGCTGCGGGATAGAGTGGGACCTTTGTGCGCCTCTGGGTCTGAATTGGACTTCACTAGAGCCGTTGGAGACCTGTACTTTGATGTTACTTAAGTTGTTGAATCTTGGTTCTAACTCGTGTCTTTATCATGATCTCTATTCGTAAAAAAAACTTCTTGTATATCCCACCGGTGGGAAGCTTCCTCGGCCAAGTTCAAACAATCCTTCTCTCCTTGATTAAAATCGATCCAACATAAAGTCTAGTTAACAATAACCCAAAACTCTCCTTCTTTAGCCTTTCTCGTCAGGGAAAAAATCTGCTTCAAAATAAAAATGAAACCAGAAACAGGATCGATATTTGTGTATGAAAGAAGGAAGGTGGGGGCCTGGAAGGCCCCAGCTCCGTGAGGCAGAACTCCATGGCCGTGTTGTATTCATTATCTCGCATGACTACCACTTGCCTCTTTCGTTTACTGATCTCCTCTCCTCTCCTCTCTTCTTTTCCTTAACATTTTATCTCTTGCGGCGTTGCATGCGGCTTTACGACTCTTGTTCTTTAATCATTACCTCTCCCTCCCTTAAATACTATTAGTTTTTTCAAATCAAAGTTGTGAAAAGATATATAAAAAGACGAAAATAAGGAACAAATTTACCTAAATACAGAAAAAATCACGGATAAAAATGGAATAATTTCTTATCTCAAATATACATACCTGATTGAACTATTAGAGTATTATGGTTGTTCACTATGAGCCCTTTGCCAAAACCTTTTAAAAAAGATTTATGATGCTACAAGGTTTTGACCAAGTCAAACATAATTCGGATCTTACAACTCTAACTAATAAATGAGAAGAATGTATAGATACCAATTCCTTCTTGCGTAGAACATATTGAAGAAGTAGCAAAACTAACCGCATGCCCAGTCATATCTGCACCCCATCAACATTCCTTGTACCTTTCAAAGGGTGGTCAAACCCTGGGCCACTCTGAGAAAGGTAATAGTAGAGATGGTATCATCAAGCTCACCTCGTTGCGTACAGGCTGCTGACGACTAAAGAAACCTGAGTTATTGTCACCAAAACATCTAACCTAAATCTTTATTCTAATCAGGTTTGAAGATCCAAGAAGGAAACTTACAACATCAAAGGGTTTGAAAGGTGGGGAGGAAGAAACAGGTGGGGTGGTTTAGTTGATCGGATGTGCGATTTCTCGTCTTTATTCAGTTTGGTCGCGCGGTGGTCGGCGTTTTGTTTGGGGACGTGTTGTATTTCAGCGGCGCTAGATATGGTCAATGTGATTTGTGAAAGACATATTTCAGCATGTTCTGTGTCATGTTATTTATCATAACATATTTAAAAATATTATATTGCTTTAGATTCTAGAAATGAAAATAACTATTCTTCAAAAGTTTTAATAACAAATTTTGTTATGCAATAAAGTTATTTAATATGAACAATTATTATCAAAAATAAGTTTTAAAATTGAATAAATATAAATTTATCATTTATTCATATGACTTTATTTTAATAATATTTAAATAGATAAGTAAATCAAAGATTAAGTTTTATTTCTTTGACAGTCACTTCTTCTAAAATATAATGGTTGGTGGTGGCAAATGACAGAAGTTATGAAGTGAAGTTTTTTTTAAGTCTAAATATCTCTCATCTCTCTCTCTACCTCTCTCTCCTCTGAGTTTTTGTATTAATGATATGATGTTAATTTGGTAGTTAGAGTTCTTGTAGTATAATAATTTATGTCCAATCTCTCAATTCAGCAGAAATGAGAATTTTTTGGGAAGTATTTTGTGAGTGGACCGGTGGGAGCTTTGTGAGTGGCTTGCAAGAAGTGCGGAGGAAAGAAAATGAAGAAAGGGAAGAAAGAAAAAGTTAAAGAAAAAGTTTATTTAATAAATTGGTATATGTTTTATTCGAAGCTTTGTTTTATTAGTTTTTATGATATGGGTAAGAGATTTATAAAAATATATAAAATTTTGAAGAATGCTGGTTATATTTTGCTTTTCTTTTATATTTTTACGTAGTGAATCGAATGTAAAAAAAATGCAATTTTTAATGTTTTTCTTTCATGTCTTTGGGTTAAATGAATCTTAATGTTATGAAAATATTGAATAAAAAATTTTGCATGGATAATTCAATGACTTTTATTACAATAAAAAAAACTAATCGACACCGTTGTAAGAAAGAGAGCCATATATAAAATGTTAGGATAAAAATATTTGAAGAACATATATGACCTAGGCCTATAGGTAACTCCTCACTTCCTTTCATATTAATATAGGATTAGAAAATCGAGATGCGTTCAAGCTCACCTAAATATCCACGATTATAAAAAAAATGAATAAATAAATAAATAAAAAGAAAGTAAAGCTTGATTCAAACTCCAAGTGGATGCTTGGATTAGTGACAGGAGGCCAGTTTTTCAAAAATATGGATAATGAAAGAAGAATAAAGGGAACCTTCATTTAACATCCCATTGACTTGTGGGAGGGAGAATACGACACATGACTTGTCGTTTTACATGTGATGGTCTCATTCATCAGGCCATGGGACTTTATAACCATATCCATTGGCCACCTACTTCTATAAATCATAAACACTCACCTGCTTATTTCACATTTTTCGATTACCTTTACTATTAAAGTCTCAATTTTGTATATATGGGCCTTATATTGTATTGATAGAATTTTCTCTTCCGTCTTTTTCCATTTGCATTTAAAATTTATTGCATTAATTATATATTTATCCATATGGATATGCATGTTATTATAACCAAATAATAAATGTAATATAATATCCATTAATAATCATTTTCTTTATATTGTATTTGTTTATAAGGATTCGGATGAGATCGTGCATATTTATCTCGTCTTTTTATCAGTTAGTTGAGTCAAAAGCGATTTAAGTATTATTTATTGGAAGTTTGTCTCTGCAATATGAAAACTACGAGTGAGGCTAGTATTTTGATGTGCGTGAAAAATTCGAAGCTGTTTGATAAGAAGATTTTGGTTTACGACTTTCTCGTAATCACTATTAAATTACTATTCTCTTCTTATTAATGTTAAAGTCCAAAATTGAGCATATCTCTGAAATGGTGAGAATGTCTTAACAAATATGATCTTAAAGCTTTTAGGAAAAAAAAATGGTATTTCAACAATATAATATGTTTTTTTCCCTAAAATTTCCCTTTGAGACAAAGGGAGATGACTCATGATGCCTAGCAGCTATTATATTAGGATTCATTCCTGTTCTTCAATGTATATTTGGTATAATATCTTAATTAATTCCATATATTCATTGATATAAATAATCAAATCATGTTATATAAACTAAATTTAAAAAGTTTTGGTATGAAATGTTATTGTTTATGGTATATAGAAGGCACTAAGGCCAATTATCAATTTTCTTTTAATAAATATTACTTTTTTTGTCATCTATGAATTAAAGATCAACCATTGAATCTTAATTGTAAGTCTTTTCTAAAAAAAAATAAATAGGATTTGGTTAATATTTTGGAAGTCTCAGAAGACATAATATGTATATAAATAATATTTCTAACTCGTGAATCTTGTTATTAAACTATCTTTGAGTTTTAATATCGAGCACGAATGATATAGAGTGAAAATGATGGGAGTGGTTTGGTGCGCCGGCGCATGTATTCACTGATATAATATCTGAAGATGGATAAATATTAAAGATATCTCCACTCAAGTTCTTTCAACCTCTCATCAAAGATATTTCTAATATGTTTTTATCAGCTATAACTCTAATATAGTCTCATTACCCAGCCATAAATGTTAAATTTTTTTATTTAGGAATTTTGATAAGAAGGTATACATTTATAAGTGAACTTCTCTGTGTCGCTCTTCATACATTTACAACAGAATATGATGGGTGTGAAGAGCTTGTATTAAAGATATTTAATTATGGTAGTAGTTAGGTTGTCAGGTGCACAGTTTGTCTGCCGGTTATAATAGGTACGAACGATCTTTAGTTTTGTCTATGGTGACTTAATTTTAATGGAATTAAAATGAAAATGTGAGAGCTGAAATCGTATGAAAGTGGGAGACATTCAAGGTTTGGACTGTTACGCCTTGGAGTAGTTCTTATATCTCATATTATAAACTCATTTTATACATAGGCTTGCTGTTTTCAGCGTGGATGTTGTATCATTGATTCTTCATTGAATTAATGAATTTAGTAATTTTAAAATTTTATATTTCATCCTTCTTCACTTACATACAGAGTGTGCTGCATCTCATCCACAATCCACGTAAAGACGGGATTCAGAGATTTACATTGGTGTTGCAGTGCTGATCTGTCGTGGTCATGTGGAACAAATAATGGAGCTGATGAATCACGATAAATCTTTTCTCCTTTAATCAATTTTCTTTAAATCAAAAATTAGATTGTTGCACTGTTTTCATTTTTATCATTTACACACCATCTTATATTACTACCACCGTCTTTCCATTTTTTATATCAGTTTTCTAATAAAATAGTTAATTTCGTATAGATTTGAATTTTTATTTGTTTTTTCGTATTTTAAGTCAGAACCATATATCTTGATGTAATAATTTATTTTATTCGGAGTTGTTATGGCATTTAATTATGAATGAATTAAACTGATTAAAATATATTTGATAAAACAATCTTTAAATGAATCATAGTATCGATATAATACTGTAAATTCTAGTCATAAATATTCTGCTGTTGAGTCTCCCAGTTGGGTTTTTCTATTGTGTGTTCATGGCTACTGTCTTGTTTTTATCGTTCCATTCCCACCAATAGGTTGATTGCGTGGTTATATCAGGTCTCAATTACATGGACGGATCTTTGTTTTCAAAAGAGGAAAGTCGTGAGTCAGAACGACGTCATGTTTCAGGATCTTGCACTGGATTCGAATTAACATTCATGTGGGATCTGCGACCTCTCGACGTAGCGCTATGTCCGGTGGGATTCAATCATGTATGGGAGATCGTCGGGACCACGCGTGTATTTCTGGCTGCCGTCAAGAGCCGTTTCTGAATCCTCTTCCGTTCTGACCGTTATGCACGTGGATAGTCTTTCTTTACCTTAACGTCTCCAAATCGCCCCCCAACCAGTTCTGCGATTATGCGAAGCTGTATGATCCTTCATATCGGCGTATTCATGTTGCGTCATCTGTCTCGTTTGTTCACCGCTGCATCCACCCTAACTCTCGCCCGTTTGCTGAATCGACAAATTAGCCAGGATCGGCCCATTCGGTTGAATTATTGCAGCCCGGTGGCGCGGACAGCTATGGCGCTTTCTCGCATCGGTCGGCGGGAAGCCTGCTGTTCCCGCTACCCATCGGGCGGCTCTGGCAAAATCCGGCGATACTGAAGTATTCTGGGAGGATCCCAGAAACAACCGCGTAGGTTGGACAGCTGCTCAGGAATCAATAAGCCAAGGCGCGAATGAACGGACCGACTACGCGGATCGTCCCAATCAGTTGAGAACAGCAGCGGGCGTGGGCGGCTGGGGATGATTGATTGCGGGTCTTGGACGGCGTGGTTGCGGTGAATCCATACTGATATTTATGTCTGTATTTTACTGAACCGGATTAGGATCTGGGTTTGGATAGATCAGAAATGATAATCTCGTATTCTCGATAAAGACTGAGGTGAGTTCTGATTGAATGTAGATCTTTGGCACAGGTTTTCTTTCTTTTATCATCCCCGATTTGAATTTCTAGGATTGGCGGTTAGATGCTCAAGTGGGATTAGAGAAGGTGATGAGAGAAGAATCTGGCGGCTAGGAGCGTGTTGGAACAGATTTACCGCGTGAGCGCAGTCTCACGTGCTGATTTTTAATATGGGAGAAGCAGCCAGACAGAAGGTGAATTTCTTTTAGATTACGTCTACGTAAAAAAAAAAAAAAGAGTTTGAGGAAAGGGAATCTGTTCTCTCTGTATCGGCCGGACTATCACTAATTCAGATCTTAGATTTCAATTAGCAGTTGGATTCATTTGTCCACTGCTGAAACGCAGTGGAAGCCAGTTGTGGGAGGCGCGTGTTGTATGCAGTAAGGTCTGTCTACCATACATACTCTATTCTTAGATCAAGAAATATGATGATCAGGAGTTTAGTTTTGCTGCACATGTTTTCGTGACCTCTCTTATCTGTCTATCTGTTACTCATGAATTTTGGAGCCTTCCACCGATTACCTCCATAAAGTATTTACACTCATAGTTTTGTTTTTTGATGAACTTTATATAAACTATAGTGAATCATTATTTCTATACCATCAACTCTGCATCTTCTGTTTTCAGTTCTGGATATGAATTCTAAAGCTTGGAAGTGCATGGTGGTATGAAATGTCGTAGGAGATGATTCATGGCACCCTGAACTGTACTGAAAAAGACATGCATGAACGTAATTGAAAAAGATCAAAAGAAAAGAAAAGCTAACGGGACTTTGAAAGTGATGTCTTTCTAAACGTTACTAATACAATGCTTTGTTTTGTCCCAACATGAATAGAATCATTGGATCAAATTTGGATAGTAAGAAAATTAAAATTTATATTTATGTCCATCCGTCCTTCCTTTTGAACAGAAGGATGATACAAGTTGCAAGGCAGGGACCAGACAGTTGATGGGCCCACGTCGGCCATCATCCACTGGATTAGATATTAATGAAGCTTCAGAATCGGATGAGAAGAATCAAGAAGGGTCGGTTTCTCCAGCTAATACTACTACGGAGGTGATGTCAAATGAATTAAGTCATGAACACCACAAGATTTCCGGGAAGAAAACTTGTTTTGGCGATGGTCATGATCAAGGGTCTACCCACAGCTGGGGTTCCCCTAAAACCCCAACACTATTAGATTCATCGAAGAGTGAAGAACAAACTTCCGAGGTTCCTTTCAGGAAGGCAAGAGTGTCCGTACGAGCAAGATCGGAAGCTCCAATGGTACGTGAGTGATAAGTCCAATGTTTTAAATACTAGACCAAACTAGATCCAATCGGTTCGACCGTTGACATATGACCTTTCATTCCGGTTTCAATCTGGTTCAATTATGATGAAATTGTGATAAGTCTAGTCTATCAAACCGGTTGGTTGAACCATTCACATGCATATGACCTTTTCAGTCCGGTTTTAATTTGGTTCATTCGTGATTAAATTGGATCAGACCAACCGATCCGATTAGTTGGATTGACTTTCCCAGTCTAGTTTCAATCTGGTTCAATCACTATTCAACCATTAATTTAACCTTTCAATCGTGAATTGAGAACTTTTTATCCGATCTTTAAAACATTAACGAGAACTAAAAAATTGGATCACATTATTAATTATTACCTGCATGTCGTGCATGATTGAGTTCTGTTTGTGGAAATTGATGCATGGTGTGTCGTTCAGATCAGCGATGGATGTCAATGGAGAAAATATGGACAGAAGATGGCGAAGGGTAACCCTTGCCCTCGTGCCTACTACCGGTGCACCATGGCCGCCGGCTGCCCGGTTCGTAAGCAGGTAAGAGCGTAATCAGATGGAGTAGCCGATTCATAATATGATCAATTTTGGTGCTAATTAATCAACAAAGCAGAATATAGTAATTAATTCATAAGAGTGATTTATTATAAACTTAGACCCTAAAGTCCGGGCATGCAGGTCCAAAGATGTGCTGAGGACAGGACCATACTAGTAACAACTTATGAGGGAAATCACAACCACCCTCTCCCTCCGGCAGCTACAGCCATGGCGAATTCAACATCGGCGGCCGCCACCATGCTACTATCGGGTTCAAATACCAGCAGCAAGGAAGCCCTAGGAAATTCCGCCGGCTTCTTTCATCATATGCCCTATTTGTCAACCATGGCCACCCTATCCGCCTCTGCACCATTTCCCACCATCACCCTCGACCTGACACAAGGCGGCAACCCCATCCACTTCCACCGTCCGCCTCCGCCGTCTTCTGCCACGTTCCCTCCTCCTTTGCATGCTTGTCCACAACTCATAGGGCACCCGTTGTACGTCCCTCCCAGGGTTCCGGTACCGCCGTCGGCTCAAATGGGGCATCGGCACCCTAGCATGGTGGAGACGGTTACTGCAGCCATTACATCTGACCCTAATTTCACTGCAGCCCTAGCTGCAGCCATTTCCTCAATTATCGGAGGACCAAAGAGCGGCCATGGTGAGGACACCAAACCCTTTTCCGGGATGCTGCCGGCATTGCCGGGGTCCCCCCAGCTCCCTCAATCCTGCACCACTTTCTCCACCAATTAGACTGGATTTGCTTTTGCTGCAATTAAACCTTCACAGTAAATATTTTTCCTAGAAAATATTTATTTTGAGAGGATGATGGATTCATGGGGAGGAACAATCTCAACTTTTCTCTGATATCACCAACCGACCCATCTTGGGTTATAACAAAAAAAATTTCATGCTTAGGCCAAGTGAAGAACAGAAGAGAAGCTTTGCCCACAATTCACAAGTATTTGATCCATATACATCATGCTATGTATCGAGTGTTTTTGTTGTTGATATTTATCCATATATATAATAATATTTTAATGTAAATAGCTTAATAAGGATACAAGCTTTTGAAAAGCTTGGAGTGGGGTGTAAGAATGAACAGGTCCAGCTGGTGTACCATATGAGCTTGTCACCTATTGGAGAAATCTATCGTGTAATAAAGAATATAAAAAGAGACTATATTCTTCAAATTTTGGTAGCCTTTAATCCTAAATTATACATCTCTTATCAATCTTCTTATATATACTTATCTGATAAAGGTGTTGCCAACATTTCTAAATGCTATTCCTTAGCTTCAATGAAAACTATCCACTACATCGATTGAGTCCAGCCAGTGGCCGAGCTAGAATTCAAGATTGGTGGGGGCAAATTTGAATTAATATAAGAGGTCTTACCTTAATGGTTTAATCTTTACAAAATTTAGTGGGAGCGAAGGTAGGACTTGAGTTTAAGATGATTTTTTTTCAAGAAAATAAATTCAATGGGGACTCAACACGTATAAATATGCTAGATCAACCCCTGATACCACCATCAACTAGTCCATCCCCTGAAGAATGACATTATATTTCTGCTGAAGGAAGGTATTGCTTATCATTCTATCCCTTTTTCCAAATTACCGAAAGTGCATTTGATTAGGAATGACAATAAGGAGTTTGACATATATATATATATATATATCATTATAGTATTTGTTCTCATAGAAACTCTAACCTGATACCTCTTGTACACCCCCTTTACCACTTCAGTCATGTCTCGAGAGCTACCTAATCTCGTCTTATTTATTTACATTCTTAACTAAAAACAAATTTAAAAGGAACAAGGCAGGGAGGGATAAGATATTCCCATATCCATCTGGACCCATTTAATCTTTTTCTTCTCTAAATTTTTTAGTGCTTTTTTTTTTGTATTTATATAATTTTCGATTGTGATAATAATAATTAAATTAATAATTGTTAAAAATACTTATAGTTCATAATATATGTTAAAATTTTGAAAATAATAATTAAACTAATTTTTATTTGGGATAAGATAAATCAAACCCTGCATCCATCTTGGGTATTTAAAAAAAAAAAAATCAAATCAGTATCAAACTTCAATTAAGGGCAAGATAGTGCAAATATGTGAAAATGGAATGAAATTCATTTCATTGCAAATACACCCATAACCTAAATGGGCTTTATTGATTTTAGTGGTTCAACCCAGGTTAAAGTAAGGCCCGTTGGATAAACAAGAACTTGGGCCCAAGAGTTATGGCCCAATGGGCCTACTGTATTTCTATTGTTTTGAACTGGGTGAAACTTGAAAGCCATCATCGATTGGGTCCCACAGTGGGTTTCAGTTCTTGGACTCACAGCCGTTAGATGATCCTAGATTTTCTTTTCTCGTTGTTTCAAATTTTGAAACCCCGAAGTCGACCGTTGGGGTCTTCTTGAGGGTAGCTAAGACTTGCTAGTTTCCTCCCTCACCAAGAACTGTGAATCATTCGAGATTTTGAAACATTAAGTGCAGAGATTACATGATGAGACGCCATGGATGGCAGCGACCTCTTCACCCTTTACAGGTTCTCTCTCTTCGTCCTCCTTCTTGACGTATGAGCTACTCTGTATTTTGAGCCTAAAAAACCCGCCCTTCAAAGGTTGATTTCAAAAACCCTTCTCTTCGTTTTCAGCAAAATGATCAAGAAGCAATAAGATCCAGATCAAAAGATTAGATTTTTTTTTTTCGTTCGTAAAGATGCGTCTTTTAATTTGTATAATACCCATTTGACGACAGCTTGAATTTTCAACGTTATAGCTTCTGAATCCATGTTTTTCATCGTCGAGTGCAGATAGTGGGCATGGCTATTTACGCTTTTCTGGTGGTTTTCTTCTATTGTTTCCTGGGACTTTTTCTTGGAAACAGGATCGCTGAGATTGCAGTGACTACAGTATTTTCCTTTGTGGTAATTTTCTAGGAAAATCTTATTTCGTCCCCATTCTTACATCAAATTCTGGTCAGATCTCACTGAAATTCATCAATTGTTCTTGTTTTCAATTTCAGGCCCTTTCGGTCATGTTTCTATTTATAAGATGCACGGCCATTGATCCAACCGACAAAACCAGATTGAAGAAGAAGAGAAAATCCAAATATGGTGGATTCTCAAAGTTAAATTACGGATTCATATTGGGTCAGATTGTTGTGAGATTTTTTAGAAGGATGGAAAGGAAGATCCTTCGGAGTTGTATAAGAAGGAAGTACCTAGATGAATGGAACACCACAGCTCACATTGAGCCCTTGCTTCCATTTCCTCTTGTTGTAAAAGATGATGCCATTTCTCCTAACCCCAAACAGGATGACATCTCATTTTGCGCCCTTTGTGATTTCCAGGTTTGCGCAAAATTGATTGTTGAAGTTGAAGAACATGATCAAATCTAGATATGGAGATTTCTCGGGACTATTTTGGTCTGTGGGAAATGAAATTTAGCTGTCTAAAATCTCTTGTTTCTATTCTGTAGGTTAAAAAAACCAGCAAGCACTGCAGGTCCTGCAACCGCTGCGTTGAAGGGTTTGATCACCATTGCAGGGTATTTTCCTTTGAATGTTTAGACTAAAGAAGGGAGGAATACCCACCATGCTAAAACAACCTTTGTCTTTTTGTTTCTTTCCAGTGGTTGAACAACTGTATTGGGAAAAAGAATTACACAACATTCTTTCTTCTATTGACATTTGTATTGTTCATGGTTAGTTGATTTTTGTTTTTCAGTTCTTTCAGCATCAACTTGATTACAAATTAAACATCTAATTTGTTCTTTATTTCCCACCTCATGCTAAATATATCACTCTTGGTATGTATAGCTAGTCATAGAAGGAGGTACTGCCATAGCCATATTCATCAGGTGCTTTGCTGATAAGAAAGGGATAGAGGGGGAGTTGGAGAGGAAACTATATGTAGAGTTTCCAAGAGGCCTACTTGCAGCCATATCAGTAAATATTTTTTTCACTGTTTTCTTCGTTTTCTAATTGATGGTTTCTCTGCTACCTTTACAAATGAAAGTTCTGTTCCTCATTTGTTTTAAATTGTAAAACACAGGTCCTTTTGGTTCTGATGACTGCATATGGTTCAGCAGCACTGGGACAACTCTATTTCTTTCACATTGTCCTCATTCGGAAGGTATTTTTTCCATGGCTGTCTTACAAAGCTCACCTATATGAGATAGTATGAAAAACCCCCATTGAGACATTCCATTCACCCACAACTAAGGATGCTCGCTCCTTCATATTGCCCAAGTATTATTAGATCTTCGAAAATTGCGGGGTTTTCATGATTGTGATCATTGATGTCTTTTCCAGAATTACTTTTACTGGCTTTCAGACAGCTTATAATGTGCATTCCTCCTACTTTTATTTTTACTCGTATACTACTGTATGGTCCTTGACTGTTGTTGCTCCAGGGAATGAGAACATATGATTACATATTGGCAATGAGGGAGGAGAACCAATCTGTGGAACTAGATCCATTCGACGATTCAGACTTCTCTTCAGATGATAGCTCAGAATTCGATTCACCTGAGAAGCCAACGTTTGTATCTCAGTTTATATGCAGGGGACAAAGAATAAATCAGGTACAGAGTTATTAGTCTATTTAAGTTTTGCATCTTAAGAAGCCACTCTTCTTGTAGCCTCTCTGAATGGCTTGCTTGCTTGCTTGTAAGTTTCAGAACCAAACTAGAAGATTGTCCATAAGAATTGATGAAGATCCTGAAACCTCCAACCTGATCAAGAAGCAAGGCTTTCGTGCAAGCATTGACCCTTGGAAATTGATCAAAATGAGCAAAGAGAAAGCTCTTATGGCAGCTGAGAAGGCCAGAGAAAGGCTCATGAAACAGAAACCAGTTATGGAAGAACATGACACATTGCAGCCACTGCCATTGGAGACAAAAAGTGGACCTCTAATGTACCCGGAGAGGAAAACAGTAAATGATCATTCAGGATTGTCACCCCTCACTTCAAAAGGGACATTTACTTCAGGGTCACCTGGAAGATTGTCAAGCCCAAGAAAAAGATTTTCCAGCTCTCCCACTCTATTATACTCTAGTGTTGTTGTGCCATCACCAAAGCACAAGTATAGGAGCAACTTTGACTTGAAGTTAACTGAGGTTTCCAAGGAGCTTGAAACATATATTTCAAGGCAGGTTCTGTGTTCAGTTTTGAAGAAGGATGGGATTGAGACCCCCAGATAAAAAGAGCTGCTGTTCTGTCTGAGCTTTTGGATTCTCAGCCTTTGAGAAATATTGGTTGTTTGGCTTTGTGTATTCTTCTTGATTATTGCTCTTACAAAAATTCAGATCGTTATACCTCTGTGATTCTTGACAATTCTTTCTCACTATTTAGATTTAAATTAACACATCTTTTTCTTTCTTCTTGTTTTTTTTTTTTTTCATCAAAGTTGTGTTTGAGAACTTTGATAGTTCATGGATCAAGAATTTGTTTTATTGTATAGTGATAATTGAGTATGATCATTGTTTTCACTGAATCAGAGTTTCGCGGTTCAGGTCAAATTGCAAGTTCCTATAGGCAGAATGGAGGCAGCATCGTTGTATCATTCTTTTCCTCCTAACATTAGGATTCTATTGTTAGGGAAAGAGTTCCTTCAGGATAAGAATATAGTTATATTCTTGATTGAAATCTTCCTGTACAGTTTCCAAGATCAGGAAAAAGACATGATGTTGTTGGTTGAGCAACAACACTATCTATGATATCAGTAGCATATGAAAAGTTACCATACATGTTCATGTTTTGTGAAAGCTTCAATGAAATAGTTACCACATGGAAGTCATAATGCTTCACAGCCTCAATCAACAGCATGGACTTCTGTTTTCATTGAACATAGCCTGTGAATTATGGTAGATCGAATACCCAAGAATACAATTTATTTGGAAACAAGCGAAAGAAGTAATGAACAATCAGTTCTTACTGAATACAAAATTTCATAGGGAAAACTGACAAAACAAAAAACAAAATCAAAAAGATAGAAAATGGAAAAAGCTCATTCTATTTCCAATTACTGATGAATCACTCAATTATTTGTTACTGCACACAAAGTTACAATAAACAATCATCTTCCAATACCATCTCACAAGTCAACAACCATAACTTCTGCAACTCCATTTGAACCTTTTGTAAG
The DNA here is from genome assembly GCA_016808115.1 of Tetrastigma voinierianum. Taxonomy (NCBI): domain Eukaryota; kingdom Viridiplantae; phylum Streptophyta; class Magnoliopsida; order Vitales; family Vitaceae; genus Tetrastigma; species Tetrastigma voinierianum. Next base: position 202,291 of record JAEQBH010005211.1, read on the forward strand.
CGTCCGGCAATCCTCAGTGAAGCAATGGGCAATTGTGTTGAGAAATGGCAATCAACAAAATTTCAACTAAAATCAGAAACATTCACAGTAGAAGGTGATCTCAATGTTGTATGACATGATGTATTCTCGCTTATTTACCATGACAGCAACCAACTACCTCTTTTTCTATTACTCACGCTTCCTAAGTGAGTAGGAAGATGGTAACAATCCAAGCTGTGCCCAGGGTAGATTCTCTCTTCCAGAGGTTCACAAACCTCTGGTGAAACCAAGTCAGAATATCCGTGAATATAAGAACAGTTCCATGGAGATTCTGTAGTTACATTGAGAGTGATGTTTGATAGGCAGATGTTGACAAAGTTATCCCCTTCTATACCCTCTAAAAGGCCTGCAAATTTAATATTCTCTCCCATGACATCTTTTACAGTAATATTTTCTATTATGGGAAGAGCAGTTGGGTCATAAAACTCATCTGGGTGCTCCCCAAACTGACCAGTGAACCTTATAGCGATGCTTACATCAACCAAGTTCATGTCTGATATATAGACATTTCTCACATAACCACCCCGCCCAGGAGATGTCTTTATCCTGATACCTGTCTTTGAATTGAAGAACTGGAGGCTTTCTGCATGAACTTCTGATACACCTCCAGACATCTCACTCCCAATTGCAATCCCTGCACTTGAGTTAGTTACTCCAACTAGCCGGCGGATGATGATATTTGTACATGGACGAGCATATGAAATTCCATACTCATCCCACCCACTTTTGATGGCTATTAGATCATCACCAGTACTAATATAACAGTCTTCTATGCAAACATCATTGGAAGAGTCTGGATGCATTTACATAAACCAAGTCAGACTCATGTTTGTTGTTCAAATCAAGTCGATGAAAGTGAATTAAAGGTTTATCTACATAGTTGGAACAGCAAAGAAATTGTATTTATGTTTGAGGAAGAAGAAAAGAACATGGCACAATCAGCCAACCAACACTATGGACAGAAATTTCTTCCCTGAAGTTTATGATTTTTGTCATTCCCAAGCAGGAAATTTGGAGAATACAGTATAGAAAGATTCAGGAAAGTGATTAGACACAAAATATTTAGTGAAATAAAAACGGTTGGAATATTCGAAGTAGATTATGAGTTTTTACACAATGCAATTTTTTTTTTTTTTTTAAATTCTAAAATTGAATAGCAAGATATAAAACAATGTCAAATTTTACATGACAACTTAACATTCCCTTCCTCTGAATGACTCATCGAATTTTCTTACACTATATACTTATGATTACTTGAATTTATGTGAAATCAATACTTGTTCCAACAGCTTCAATAGAGGTCAATAGGATAAATAAAATTCTATTCAAGAAAAGAATTCTCAAGACAACCCTAAGTACTTTCAATTCAATAAAAATAGAATACTTGTCCTTTATCAAACACATAAGCAAGCATAAATAGTTTCCAGCCTCAATGAGAAAACTCACCTGGATCTATGCCATCAGTGTTTGGTGAATCCAGAGGAGCAAGGATTGTAACATTCTGGACAACGACTTGGCTGTTCATCCAGAAAAACAGTCTCAACTCTCCCCCTAATTCATAAAAACTTCACACTTGTGCACAGTTTTGAAGTGGAAAGTAAAAATACAACAAACAGGAAGAAAAGTGCAAATCAATCATTTTGAAGAGTACAAACCTGCAATACACAGGATGGATGGTCCAAAATGGTGAATTCAAGAAGGTCACATTTGAAATGACAACCCCAGTTGAGTTAATGAACTCAACCAGATGTGGCCGAGTATAGTTCAGGGTTTCATTCCGAAACCAATCCCACCATATGCTGCCTTGACCATCAATAGTTCCATTGTCACCTATGTGGATAGACATCTGTGGTGTCAAGAAAGTAAAGAAGCAAGTGCTTTTGGAAGACGTGTTTCTTTATGAATAACACCAACCTGTTATAATGACGTCTGTCAGATTGCATCCATAAATGAGGCTCCGGTGCCTTTTACCAGGCAACTCCCTGCCTCGGCCATATGACGGCAGAGGATCAACAACTGGCCAATCATTAGAGTTCTGGGACAATGCAATTATTCAGAGTTTATGTTAAATCGTGGAATGGCTTAAGGCTCAACCAATTTGAAGATCGAAAAAAATTAACCAAAAAAAGAAGAAAAAGGAAAAGGAAAACAAAAAAACTCCAATTGGACCAGCATTGAAGCCCTATCACATAAACAGAACGTTCCATGCATCTTCAAAATGGCAGCATAACCTCAGAGAAAGTAATTTGGTCACAGTGCAGTTAAAAAATGCACTTCCTCAGGCATGTACGCTTATCAGTTGCAGTGATTATTGTGACAAGTTCCCATATTCCTTTTCGTAAATTCAGCAGTTTAGAGTTGTAATACATTATATTCATGGAGAAAATGCAAAAACTGGAATGCTTCAACACAAACAGGCAAATTTTTACAAAACTCAACGTCTTAAATGTGTATGTGCTTAGGAGGAGGTGAAGGCTCACCATAGATCCAAGAATCACTGCATCCTTGTCTAACCACAAAGTTAGATGACTGATGAGATCAAAGCTCCCTGTCAACCACCAGCCAGCTGGGACAAAAAGCTGGGCCCCGCCCTTGTCAGCAAATGAATTAAGATAGAATATGGCATTCTGAAATGCTTTAGTGTTGAGGGTGACCCCATCTCCAACAGCCCCAAACTCTGTAATGGCAACACTGTGAGGTCGAATTACCCCTGAGCTTGTCTGGTCACAATGTAGGCTGCCCAAGACAGCCCATGGAGCTTCACTGAGCAATAGAAGTACCAAAAGCACATCTAGTAGCTGAAAGGGAACATTTTAACATCCATCAGATACAAATTTGATACTGTGATTCGAGGCAGAGAAGGTCAGATACATTTTCCATTCATCTTGGTAACTTGGGACGGGCAATTAAACTGCATCGACTGTGTTTGCAAATCTATGGTCAAAGTACAAACTATATATTGAGCAGAGCAAAGGCCCAACAGAAAGGCTAGCCAAATGGACTACAATGTGAATTGAAAACAACCAGTTAATAAGACACAAAAGCTGTTGATGGATAGCTTTCCAGCATAACCAAAGGCAACATCAGATGATTCTCACCTATTAACTATTTGAGAAAAAAAAATAGTAGCTGATGGAAAAAGCTGGTCAGATGAACTACATTTTGGCAAAAAGCTGATAAACCAAGAAGAAGCACAGAAAATTCAAAAAGGAGTGACATTAATAAATTACTCACAGCCAAGTTCTCCCACCACCACTCATAAAGAAAGTGAAAAAGAAAAATCTTATTTATGTTGATCAGATCCGACCAATTTTGTTTTTGTTTTTAATTTATGGCTGAAGCTATATGATCCAACTGGTTCTTCCAGATTCATTCTAAGTAGCATTTGGGGCATTACAAAATTCAGAATTCAAAAAAATGGGTGAAAGGAAAAAGAAAATTCGTTTAGATCTTATAATGACAGTACCAAACAAACAATTAATTGGAAGAACAACCCAAGAACAGAAACAGAGGAAGAATGATCCAAGAACTCACAGTAAAAAATCTCCTCATAAGACTGAGATCTGCTACAATCCCTTCAGCTCAAGGACACAAAGAAACTTGAATCTGCTGGCTGCAGCCACACCCACCAGCAAATTCTTCTTCTAATAGAGAAAATAGCAACAATAATAAGAAAGGCCGGAGACAATGTTAGCTTGAGGGTGGGGGGTGATGGTCTGGATCAAGATCCCCAGCAATATGCAAGTGTGATTAGATGGGTCATTGAGAGCCACCACCACCCAAATAAAATCATTGATAGTGACCGTTGCTGCCCGCCAAAAATTAAGCAGTAGGACCCCCTTCTGTCTTCACCTTCTTCAATTACTACTCTCTCTGCCCCCTTCCTCGGCTTCTCTGTACCTCTGTGATGCAAAATATAAGATACCCAGAAAAAGGCAACGAGGTTGGAGCAGCAACAGAAAAATATATATATATAAACTCGATGAAATCAAAGGATGGGGTATGAATTGGTGAGCACCACTGTGGTGCCTGTGGGAGGATTCTATTTTGGGTTTATTGACAATGAGTGGGCTGTTCCTCTGTTTCTTCTCTGCGCGTTTGTGAGAGAGAGAGAGAGAGTGTTATGTGTGTGTTTGTGTTTTGTTTTTGTCTTAAGAGAGATTAATTTTGCATGGAAGGTGGTAGCTTTGAGGCATCTCTCTCATGACCCCATGACCATCTCATGTGACCATCCTTCATGAATCATCATCACCATTTATGTTCGTAAAATCAGTCTATGGGTCCTATTTCAGACTGTAATTTCTCTCTCTCCTCCACCACACTCATTTCCAAACTGTTTTTTGTTTTTGTTTTTCATTTTTTTGTTTTATTTTCCTATTACCTCACTGAAAATAGCACCAGAGCGCTGGAGGAAGGACAAAAATGAGAGTATCAATCAGCATAAAACTATAGAATTCAGCTTTGACCTCTGAAATGAATCAACTGATGTTGCCACCTTGTCTCTGTTTTCCTTGTATCCTGCAGATTTCCCTACCCATTTCAATTTTCTCAGTAAAAGAAAAAAAAAAGGGCCAATTCGGCAATTTGGTTTTCAAAACAAAGTGATTTCTATTGCAAAAATTTGACCCAAATAAGAAAAGGGTGTTCTTTTCTACCCAGCTAGGTGCTTAACCGGAGGACGAGACTGGCTTTGGGAAGTGGGAACACCCTGGTCCACCTTCTGTTCTTGATTTGACCCCAATTTCAAAATCCCAAACCCAAACCCCAAAACCCTTTTCCTAATCCTACCCTTTTAAGTTTTAACACCCATAAACTTTGATTTCTCATGCAGCAATGAACACACAGAATTGTATGTCACTCTGATTTCCTCTGTTTTCTTAAAAAAATGGTGACTGATCCACCAAGTAATGATACCCAACAAGGCTGACGTTTCCCAACAAGTAATCAACCCAAACCCAAAAGCAAATCCCATGATATTCTAAAGCCTCGGATTAAAAAAATAAAGAAAAAGGGAAGCAACAAGATGAGGGGAGTGATGACTGGACAAAGAAAGAAATAATGTGCACACAGTAAGACAAAGGAAGCAGTTCCATTGTTTAATCAAAGTAACCAAACAGGTGTGCCATTGCAGGTGGTGCCATGTTTCTACAAATATGTAGACAGCAGAGAAAATGGGTTTATAAAAAATGATCAAAAACAAGCCATGACAGAAGCACATTGTGGAGCAGTTTTGGGCACCCAATGGTGAAACGTCCAAAAAGAGGGGGACAAGGCCCGTGGGAGGAGAGAGAAGAGAGAGAGAGAGAGAGAGAGATGGATAGGGAAAGGGGAAAGGGAAAAGAGAAACGGGGGGCTTGGGAAGTTGGAATTGGAAGGGGTGAAATGTGAAAGGTCTTCATATCATGCATTAGGTGAAAAAAGGTAAGAGGTTTCCTAAGTCAGGGATCCAATGCCTCCTTTAATCAAACACCCACACATACTGTCACACCCATCTATGGTGAAAAGTCTGATCCAACACTGCAAACTATTTGATATGACTCTCATTATCCCATATATGTGGGAAAAGTGATTATGTCATTTGAGATTTTAAATTTTCAAAAATCCCGTATCAGTGGGTTTAAGCCAAAAAATAAAAATAAAAAGATTTCAGTAGGAATAATGGATTAAGGTATTACTTAAAAGTTCATTAAAATAGTATCTCGGGTTCATAAAAATAGTATATGAGGTTTATTAAGAGTATCTCTAATCACAATTCTCAATTTTTATCTTTAAATTTTAATCTTTTTTGAATTTAGAAATAGTGGGATAGACTTTTTTCATTTCCAACTTTAACTCATATCTCTAAATTCATTTTTAAATTAATATCCATATCTCTAAATATTATAAAAAATGGGAGAGTATTACTTTACAATTTTTTATTATTATTATAAAAATAAAAAATAAGAAAACAGTGTTATACTATTCACATATATGTGAATAGTGGATCTCAATATATTGATGGTTACTATTCACGTCTTCACATGCAAATAAAGAACTATTAAAGGATAAATTTTGTTTAAAATCGTTTTATATGAAGATTGAAATTGAAAAAAAGAGAATGGTTGGATATGATCTAAGGTAGTACCTAAAGCTCAATTTATTGAAATGTAAATTTCTTTTTATTTTTTTACTCAAACTATATTGATGTTGGATTTCTGAAAATTTAAAAACTTAAATGGCAGTATTTGTAAATCAACTATTTGAATCACACTTCCTCTCAACAAATAAAATCAAATAAATTATCTATTTGAATCACACTTTCCCCATATATATATATATATATATATATATGTATACCCTCTCTCCCTCTCCCTCTCCATCCGCATGCATGAGGTCATCACCTTTCTTTTTTAGGTCTAGGTTTCTTGTTTCTTATTAACTTGTAATTATGCTCTCCCTTGTTAATTTCTCATTTTCCATCATTGTGTTTTAACACTTTTAACTCGTGCATGTACTCTTCCCATCTTGTGTGTTTGGGATGTGTTTAAATTTTTCTTGTGGTTTTTCTTCTCAGTCAACTAAACCAACCTTCCTCACATTGAAAATCCATGGATATGGCTAAGAGCCATTCTCACAACAGACAAGAATGATGACAAGCCAAGCCTTACAGATCCATCAACCGTGCTTTTCAATGCAAAGATATATGGTTCATAAACATCACATTGGAATGCTAATAATCACATAAACAAAATGGGTAAAAAATTAAAAGTATTATATGGGGTTGTAGCCAAATCAACAAAGGATTTATTACTATTTAAAAAGTGTTATTTACTCTTCCAACTCAAGTGACGGGATCATTTGTATGTATATACTTTCTTTTCTTTTTTCTTTTTCTTTTTTTCTGGCACTTACAGTAATTTTTGAGGTCCACAAAAGATTGAATCCTTGCTTTTATAATGGAAAGTACCAATTTTACATCATAGTATGTTTATTCATCTTTTCCATCATTGTCATACACTTGATTTTTGTATGCATGATATAGTTTGAGTGGCATGTACACTAGAATCATACACATTAGCTAATTAGTAATGAATGGTTTTGATTAATTTTTTGGGCCCTGTGAGCCATGCTTCATATAATGAAATTCTAACCTTCTAACGATGTTTTAATCAATTTGCTTAATACGTAGGAGTTGAGTCTGTCATGCCCTTGTATTTAGGATAGGGAAAGCAAAGGCAGACAATATGAACCCTGAGGGTAGTTCAATTGGTCTATAGTCTTGAAGATTTATCCAATGGTCAATAGCTCGAGTCCCCTCATGGTTTTATCCGACCCTTAACTTAAGGGATTAGTTAAGATATGGAAACAAACCCGGACAACCACAATTATAAATAAAAAAAGGCGGACAATAGGGGATGGCTGCCATGAAGTAAAATAGGTTAATCTCAGTGTATTGTCACTGGTCGCTATTTTGGGAAAGAAGGAACAGTACTTTTCTAGTGTAAAATTTAACAAAAGGACCAGCATTGGGTTCATCTTCTGCAACCTATTTTTCAGAGGTTGAAGATGCTGACAGTAGTATTGGACATGGCATTATCAAAAATTGTCAAGAAGTTGTCCTCCACATGTTTGAGTCTATTGACAAGAAGGGGCTCATCCCCAAAATATCTATGGTTTTTTCTTCTTTTTTTTCCTTTGGAATATGAAAATCTTGGTATGTGAACCAAAACTAACCTTAAATGTTAATGAAAAAGATAGGGGAAGTCATTTTCCTGGAAATTAATAGAAGTTTCTACCTAGTTGAGCCTGCTAAATTACAGAGATTTTAGAGTAGTAATGATCTGAGACATGTGGCCCCTGAAGTGCGGTGCTGACAATGAATCTTTCAGTAGTATGATCAATACCCACTTACAAAACAAGTGAAGTAGCTCTCAAAAAGCAGAGAGGTGAGGTCCATTTTACATACCCACTAAGGATGCGTATTAGATCATTCTGAGGATTATGAAAGTAAAGCTGCGAGAAAGGCAATTCAAATAAGCAGGAGCAATTAATCTGAAAATGCCGAGTCTCGTGGCGTCACGATCTCCTCGCATTATGTTAAGTGCGTCTCTTTGGTGCTTTCGAAGAAGTCACTTGACGTCTTGATTTCCCGGATACAGCGATTGGACAAGCGATTGCCTTAACACTGAACCTTTGCTCATTGAACTGAAACTCTGTCAGAGGCTATCGCTAAGCCACACTCTTTGATAAACTCAAAACCAAAAAAAAAAAAAAACTCTCTTTTCTGAATAAGGAAGTCTCACCTTTATAGGCTAAAGGTGAGACCCTTAACTGTCGAAACCAACGTTGGCCATCGTTGGACTCCACGCCCCTTTGGACTCCTCAAGGAATAAATGACAATGAATGTCATTTATTCCAACAATTCTGTCATTTGGACTCCTCAAGGAGTAAATGACAATGAATGTCATTTAATCCAACACTCCCCATTACTTAACAATGACATTCATGACCAAAGATCCTAAAAGACTGGGTGATAGATTCATTAGAAGAAACCTGCATAGGAGAGGTAAGTGTTATCCTTTGAACCTTCCCTTGTAAAATATGTTTACTCTACTAACTAAACAGTAGACATGATGTCCTCGAACCATTCTCTGGCATCTACAGAATGATGATGATATTCACAATAAGTAATTCCTAACATATTTCGCCTCTTCACTTTACGCCATTTTGGCCATTTCTCGATGACGTACCGGCCCGTAAGAGCTTAATAGAATCAGGCCCCATTCAATTCCCTCCTAAGCCGCCCCCCACTTCACCTTACATAGGTGATCTCTCCTGTAAATTAAGAGTAGTCATGTTACCGCCAATGCTTAGAGATAATTAGTTACAGCTTTAATCTCTTGGCTATATCATTGTTCATCATAGGAATGGACAATTTATAATATCCCCACAAAGGATTGTATCAAAGTCTTAAGCAATTTTGGTCAGTTCCTTGAACCTAGATCTCGGGATCTCCACTACCAGTTGGGTATCCACAGATCGACTTATTCTTTTGACGCGGCTTTAGTCTCATTCCTTCGATGATTTTTCAACCAACTCTCTTGCTTAACCCTTGGTTAGCTTGGATCTCGTTAATGTTATCCTTAGATTTTACATAATCTATAGAGATAACCCTGCTTGAGAGTTGTTGTTTAATAGTATTGTGTCTACGACTTCTGATATGTCTAGACTTACCATTATATATACCTGCTTGCTCTACCACAGCGCATTGACTGTCACAATGTATGCATATTGGAGGCACCGGCTTTTGTTACCTTGGAATGTCCTCTAGGAAGTGTCGTAGTCATTCCGCATCTTCCCCACATTTGTCTAGTGCTATAAACTCGGGACCTATCAGGATCCTGCAACAACCGTCCTGTTTTGAGGATTTCCATGATACCACTGCACCTTCCAGTGTAAAGATATAACCACTATGGGATTTTGAGTCTTTAACATTAGATATCCAATTAGCATCACTCAGAATCCCTCTAAGCACAAAGCAGGATATCTTGTGTAGTGCAAACTTACAGTCACGAAAGTGAATCGTGAAGTATTTTAATACTCTACAGTTCCTCGCCAACATACTGTGGATCGCTTCTCGTGTACCTTACCTTCGCTTTTATTAACTCCAGGTCCGGTCTTGGTACAACTCATTAAGTACATTAGACTCCCATCACCCTAGAGTATTCTACTTGAGCAACACTCTCTCCTTTATCTTGGAAAAGGTAGAGTTACATCTACCTGTTCGCTATACCGATTATCCTTATCAAACTTCCCAAGAATATTGTCAACATAGTGGATCGACTTAAGATTTAGTCCATCCGATGTTCTTTTGATTTTCATTCCCAAAAATAACATCAAGAAGTCCTGGCAGTCTTTCATGTCAAATCTTGAATCTTAACATGTTCTCGGTAGATGTAATCATCTTATCATCACTACCGATAATTAGCATGTCATCTACGTACAAACATACGGACATAGCCAGTGTTCATCATCTTACATAGACACACTTGTCACATTCATTGATTTTAATCCAGAGCAACATAACGCTGTCAAATCTCTCATGCCATTGTTTCCCGTGCTTTTGCTTAATTCATACAAGGATTCTACCACCCATGTGACTCATTTCATCCCAGAGCGTAAACCCTCAGTTGCTCCATGTAGATTTCTTCATTCAAATCTCCATTTAAGAAGGTTGTCTTGACATCCATTTGATGTGTACTCCTAAGATCTTTTAGTGCAAGAATTTGCAGTTAATTACTCTTACTGAGCGAGTTCTCGTCATGTGAGAATACGTGTCAAAATAACGCACTTCGCCTTGGTTTATACTTTGATCACAAGTCTTGCCTTGTATTTGCTTTTATATCGATCCGTCTACTTTCCATTTCTCTTAAAATCAACTTGGAACTTAGAGGTTTACAACCCGATGGAAGATCTACTAATTCCCAAGTATGTGGTTATGCAAAGTATGGAATCAATTTCACCTTTAATGCTCTTTCCACATGAGACTCTCCGTAGAGTTCACCGCCTTTATAGGTTCGAGGTTCCCTACGAGCATGTATGTTTAAAACTGACCAAATGATTTTTTCATTCTTGCCCTTTTACTGCGCCTCGGTTCTACCTCTCCATCGCATCTTCATCCCGACTATTTTCATGAATATTCCAACACTCGCTTGATGAACTAGGTTTTCCTTGGACCATGGAAACACATTCCTCAAAGAATGATACCTCGATTCCATTATCGTGGTTCTGGGTGAATATCCGGGATATTAGACTCCATAAACAAGAAATCGATAGCAAAGATCAAGCATGCGTGCATAATGAAGATGCAATCAATAGTTTTGTGTCCTATTCTCACCTGGGTGGAGGAATCGCACTTTAGCTTACATCCCCTACACTCGCAAGTATTTGTAGGATGGTTTCATTCCTTTCCTACAACTCATATGGAGTCTTTTTCTGCTTTCTTTTAGGGTACCTTATTTAGAAGGTAATTAGCAAATAAAATGGCTTCTCCCCACACGCTTTACTGGCAGACTGTGAATCCTAATGCAAGATCAGATTCATCATTTCTTTTGTGAGTGCGATTTTTCCGCTCAACTACTCCATTAGATTGTGGCGAATAAGGTGCTGTGTTTCATGTATAATCCCATGTTGAGCAATAAAGGTCAACAAATGGCGATTCATACTTCCACCTCACCACTTCTCAAAGACTTTTAATTTTCATATCAAGCCGATTCAACTCGCTTTGTGAACAAATTTCTATCGCCTCACCCTTACTTTTAAGTTAGTACAATATAATAAGACTTGAAAGCATCATCCACAAAGGTAATAAATATCGGTTACTTCACCTCTTTGTTTGTAATGAGCTTCCAAATCACATATATCACTATGGATTAAGTCAAGAGGTTCAAGCAGTATCTTTCAATACTTTGAAAAAGATGACTCGTTAGTTTTGCCTCAACACAAGTTTCAAGTACTTGTGCTTTGCATCAATTTGGAAAGTTGGTGAAGTATGATTTGTGTTTTATTAATTTTACGTTAATGTATCATAATTAACATGTCCTAATCTATCATGTCATAGATTAAATGACTCAAGAATATAAGCAGAAGAACTAGCTTTATTCATTTCTGACTTAATGATAGTCATTACATTAAGTTTCCACATACCGCCATTCATATACCCTTTTCCGACATACATTCCGCTTTGATGGGAATAAATTTATCTCGACTTCAAACACCAACCAAATCCATGATCATTATTCAAAGAAAGAAACTTACACCAAGTTCTTCGCGCGGGATTTCGTGTACATATAACACATTTGTTGTAGTGCCTTTCCCGTAAGTCATCTCTGCGACCACTCGCTTCGCTTCTTCGACATCCGATGTGGCGTAGTTCTATGAACACCTTTCTCCGCCCCACCGGGTTCAAAGGTGAGAAAATCATCTTATCGTAACATACATGGCGTGGTAAAGCACTCAAAAGATTAATCCACCATTCCTCGGGATTTGATCCTCACCAAGTTCACCTCGTAGATCATCAGAGGTCAATTTCGCACACATCCTTGGAGATGTCATCAACCACATCGCTTCCTCGAGTTTGTTTCTTCTAAGTCCGCAATCGAAGATTTGTGACTCGCTTCCTACGCTTGAAGATTTCCCCGATGAATCTCGCTTTGAACACTTCTTGGTCCCAGCCTAGTGCTTGCCTTTTTGAACTTGGAACCTTGACCATGTTCCACAAAGTTAATATAGCCTCGTGGGATTATTGTGCCATTTCCTCTGGATGCCTATTTAGTGGCTAGCCGATCTGAAGTCAGAATAACCGATCTTGATGCTCATCTCCTTTATCTTATGTTTGAGGTAGTTTTTGAGTCTTTCAAAGCGGGAGCGGGTTTCGATAATAGTGCCACTTGAAAAGTTTCGCTTCAACATCATTCCCTCGACATGAATCTCGCTGGAGGATTACTTGAAGTTCTTGAACTTGGCGGCGTAGTCTTGGAATCTACCATTTATAATCGAGGAATCGGCTATGACAAACTTTTGGCTGACATCCTCGATTTTATATTTCCGGTCCTCTGCCCAGATCATGGCTCAGCCCAGTTTGTTTTTTAACATACGCATACACATTGTATAGAATCGGTTAAAGCATTCATGAGCGTAGTTCACGCACATAAAGTCGAATGTTTCCAAGCATGCAACCTTGATGACTTGGATATCGTGGCTCATCTTGCTTTGAGCTTGAACTAACTTCAGTCGAATCTGTAGCGAAGATTGAGGTGGTGAAATAGAAACAGCATCTTCTTTGCATAGCCTTTTGATGCAGTCACTTTGAATTTCTCTGGTTTAAGGTGAGACGGAGATAGAGCGCAAATGGTAAATCATTTAGTGCTTGTGTCACCCAGTAGGGGGTTGCCCTTGACGAGATGCGTGGGAACCATGAATTAATACGAACGATGTCCATTTCTAAGAAAAATTATAGAAAATTGATCAATTTCTATTCGAACCAATTCGCGAGAATAGTGGAATTAACACGTAACAAAGTATTCCCGGGAAGACTAGTGGGGTAAAAACACATTGCCAAACAACTAGCCTCCTTAGAGCGGAACTTCTGTTTTTGTAGTTTCCAAATTCATAAGACCCTGAAAGATTAGCACAAACTCCGCAAGTGAGAATAATGTTTTAACTTTAAAATACTTTATAAGCATGCGTATATTTCCTCGCAAGAGAAATACTCGCGACAAAGCGTGTGCTTTATTGGGATAAGCCTTGGCTTGAACTCGAGTCTTGAGAGTTCATTCTCGCTTTGTATTTTTATTTATTTTACAAAGGACTCCAACAAAGCTGAATTGTTTGTTTTGCAGTGTTTTAAACTGTGTGTTGGATTCTCTCCTTTATATCAAAGGAAAACCTCGAGGCCAAATAGTTTTATTTTTTTCGCTAATTTTTTTTTCGTGTAACTTGAAAAGGAAAACCAAAGGGACTAAAGTACATTTTTTTCGGAACAATCTATTTTTAAGTTTGTTAGATCTATTACAAGGATTATAGAGAGAAGAAGTAAAAATGCCGAGAAAGACCATTACGAGAACAAAACCCAGGAAATCGAATTAATACGAAAATCACAGGAGTGCGTAGGCGTCGCGTCTCAATAAAACGGTCGTCATCTCCACTGGTGCTCGGAGAAGTCATACGACGTGCGACTCCCGGGATCTGACTGACGGACAAAGCGGTGCCTTAACACTGAACCTTTGCTCGTGAGGCCCGAAACCCAGTAGAGTATCACCCCGAACAGCATTTCTTTGATAAACTCAAAGGAAACCAAAAAAAAAAAAGCTACTAACTACGAATAAGGAAGTCTCACCTTTATAGAATTTAAGGTGAGGCCTTGCTGTCGAGAAACCTTGGCGTTTAATAGTCGTAGTTGAATTTCCTGCTTCTTTGGAGCACCACCGAGTAAATGACAATGAATGTCGTTTATTCCGACAATTCTGCCCGTTTAGTTTCACCGAGGAGTAAATAATGATGAATGTCATTTGTCCAGTGTTGTAGATAGCGTTTTATTTGAGGTTCTTTATGGGAAGTAGGCGGCTGTATTGTTACTGCCATTTTGAAAAGAGAAAGGATGAGTTTGTGCATGTTATTTATTTATTTTTAAATAATTTATTAAAATGGTTTGTAAATAAAAATAATATTCAAATTAGTGTATAAACAGTAATATCGTATTTAGTGACAATAGTATTAACTTAAAAAAATTTTAATATAGAAATTAATGATTCCAATATTATTATTCACACGTATTAATTTAGGTATGAATTTAGGTATTTTTTTTATAAACTATTTTTATAATTTAAAAAAAAGAAAACTAAATTTGCCCAAAGATCGAGAAAGATGCTATGGAATCAATGGAATATATCAAACAATGACACAGGCAATAAGAGAATGACAACCAGCTACTCTGTTTTTTATTTTTTGTTAACTATAAAAGGACAAGAAAAAAGGGGGAAAAAAAAAAGAAAAGAAAAGAAAAGATGTCAACTCATAGTGTAAATGGACCACAAAATTCATACCAAACAGGCCAACTTACTTTGTCTCTAGCATATTAATAATTCACAATAATGGAGTGGAAGCATAACCATCTCATGCGGTAGAGAGAAATTGAATAATCCCGTACAACCTTACATATATTTATATATATATATATATATATATATATATATGCATTTCAATCCACTGCAACTATAAGATTCATCAATGCATCCACACTTTGTGGTCTTCTTTAGTCTCACAGACACATGGGCTGTTCCTTCTCTTGACCCTGTTCCTTGTTTTGTTTGTTTCTCTCCATATACCTTTTTTTTTTTTTTTTTTCAGATTTTCTTTTATACGTTTACATTGCTATCAAATGACAAGAACAAGTATTTAATGGGATGATTCTATCATCTAATCAAGATCCTGGCTGAGTTGAAAAAATGAATTTCTTACCCAATGAAATGGGTAGAGCTGGCAGAGAAGGACCACTTTTGTTAAGTGTGAACCAAAAATAATATGTGGGGGGTGCTTGCTTGATGATTCTGATAACTTATCTTTAATTTTCCATGGTTTTGATTTGAAGGTTGGGCCTGATATCAATGCACAATGTCCTCGGTCCTACACCATTATTCAAAACAATTAGATTTGGTCATATATTCCAATTGCCCAGTACCTTGAGGGGTAGCTCGGATCGGATGGGGTTATCCAATGCAATCATCAATTAATTCGAGTTTTCTTAGGGTTAGTGGAGGTTTCTCTGATTGTTTAACTCAAGGGTTCCATAAGATTAATCGATTTGCCAACCCAAATTGTAACGATTATCAACGAAAAATATTCCAATTGCCCAATGATGGTTTAGGCCTTAGGGTCCATGACTGGGCCTGGGCCTGGGCCACTGGGCCATGATCCATTCAGGCCCTGACCCCATAAATCCGGGCTTAAACCCCAACACCCTACTGTATACATAAGTAGTGCAAAGTCGATTGGAATATTTCGTCGAACATGTAGAGTGCAGCAATTGAAGCGATCATGGGGAGAAAAAAAAACAAAAACAAAAACAAAACCTCCAAAACACCCATCGAGCCGACGGTTTCTCACCAACAAAGGTACTTCATTTCACCGATGTCTTTCCTTTATTAGTCGCGTTTTAGTGTAATTGATTCGAGAATTGTGTTGGGTATATGATGACTTTGGGTTTGTTGTGCGGATTTGGGTGGTGGTCAGTTGCTATGAAGGAGAGCGTCTCTTTGCAATGCTCAAATCCCTTCAGAGGTAACTTCATACATTCGCTACACTTGGGTTCATGTGGAATTCAGTATTCTTAATTAACTAGTAGTTGGTTTCATGCCAAATTGGATAAACAGAGAGATAGAGCTGGCTAAGGCTTCTAACAGAATTCTGCCGGAAAAAATATGGTTCAAGGTATGAGTAGTGTATGCCCTTCACCTTTAATCTACTTTAATGTGTATTCCGAAATATAATCCATGTGGGTTGGTATAAATAGCAACAATTTTCAATTGGGGTGAATGAAGTTACTCGGGTGCTTGAACGGATGGCGCCATTTTCTGAGATCGGAGGAGAAGAAGCCTCTGTTGAACAGGCTCATTCTCATTCCAACCCCACCAAGCTTCAACTTCCTTCTGTTCCGGTTCGGCTTCAGGTGGGGGTTACCTCTCCTCCTTCGATGTCATTATTAGACCACCATTCACTCTGATTAATGCTATGCTGAGTAGTCTTTTGATATTATATCTAAATGGCTTGTGTACTGTACTGAGGATGCAGGCCATACTTGTGGCTTCTGATAGCAATCCAAAATGGTTGACAAAACATCTGCCAAGCCTGGCATCTTCAAGAAAGGTGCCACTCATCTTTGTCAAAGACAAGAAAGGGGGTTCTTTGAGATTAGGAGAACTTGTTAAGTTGAAAACAGCCATGGCCCTTGGAATAAAGGTAAGCTCATTCCTTGGCTTGTCTTGTTTTGTTCATTTATTTTTCCTCCCTAAGATTATGGTTTGATGTTACCTTGCATTTCATGCAGGCTAGAGGGAATGGGATCAATCAACTGGTCGAGGAAATTCTTCATGGGAAAGAAGTAAGTCAAAAGTTGAGTGTAGTGTCTGATGCAATTGTTGAGTGACCTGCATGCATGTTGGAACAGAGATGGATTTGTTAATGTTGGTGGCACTAAAAAAAAGGTGGTAGCAAAACTGCTGAATGGTATGCTGGATAATCAGCCATTAGAGCAGAGACAAGAGTTGGAATCATGATCTCTAAGGCATTGAAACCCATACAAATGATTTGTTGGATAATGCTGACACACATCTTTTACTTACCTCTCAAGATGGGCATCCCCCCCTCATAGCAATGTTGTTCACCTACATTACAAAAATGTACTGAAGTGCCTGGCATAGTTCAAATTTTACTTGTCATGCCTGAAACAACTTCAGAAAATGCTCCACACAAGCTGCTTTGGGTATTTGTTACACATGTTTGTCAAATTGCAATTCTGGATATCCATTGCTTGGTTCTGGGGTTCACATCTAATCTTGCATGGGACTCTTTCTTCAACAGCCATCTTTTGTTTAATTCAGTAGTATCTTTGTAATGACTTGATCCAACCCCAACCATGTAGATATTGTCTGGTTTGGGCTCACAGCTTTAACACGCATCTAATAGGTTAAGAGAAGCTCATACTTATAGTGTCAAGAACTCTCTCCTATCTGATGTGGTATGAGACAAACCAAACCCACCCCTCCCACCCCCAACGTCCTCGTTGTGTCCCATAGGATAGTGAGGTCAAACTGAATAGACAAACACCCCTAAGTGGCCAAACGAATCCTCACATTAGGGTCAAGGATCAACTTTAATACTATTTGTAACAACTCAACTCAACCATGTAAATATTGTTTACTTTAGGCCCAAAAGGCCCTCGCGGCTTTAAAACGTGTCTATTATGTTGAAATGAGCCTATACTTATATGATATTAGGAACTTTCTCCCCTATCCGATGTGATAAATAGGCATGCATCTTATAACATATCTAAACAAGGCTAACAAAAAAAAGTGAACTTGCAAGTTCTAGCCATTGTAGTATCGCTTGCACTAAGAAATTGAAGAAAGATGGCAATTAAAAAATGTGATGAGGCCTTTCTTTGTTTGATATTTCAATAATTTCTCATTTCATCTTATGATTCACCTATGATACAATTGACAGCATTTTACATGATACAATTGATAGTATTTTACATCACCTTTTTACTCCTCCACTCTACAGGGTCTAATAAATAAGAAGAAACTCTAATCTTGCTTTGCTTCAATCCCATCCAAAATCTTTGCAGGAATTTTTTTTTCTTCCTGATATTTTCTTATGCGCTAGCTTGGGGGGCTGGCAACTGATGAAGTGGTAGACTGAACAGCCCCAACAGGATCCTGCTGGTTGTTACTACTAACTGTTCTGTTAGCTTCAAGTTTGCCGGACTTTTCATTCTGTTGTTGTTGTTCTTGATTCTTCACTAGTACTGGTTTAAACTGCCAAAGGGAAAGGGCATTCATTGCAGGTGTTGTTAAAATAGAAAATTGGTGAGTGAACTGTGTGGCGTGCACGGATTGAAGATACAATTCCTAGTTGAATATATATACCTGGTATATTGAATAAATGACATTTCTTCTTATCTGTGCCATCATCTCCAAGAAGAGATTGTAACCTTCAAGCTTGTACTCAATAAGCGGATCACGCTGTGCATATCCTCGTAAGCCTACGGCTTGCTGAACAAACTTAAGTGCTTGCAAGTGTTCTTTCCATAGGCGATCAATGTTGCTCAAAATGAGGAACCTTTCAGCCTCCTTCATCAAACCTGCTGCTTGATTCTCCACAATTTCCTAAAATAAAATTCAAGAAGCAGGATCAGTTTAATTATTAGAATATCACCAACCTATACAGCATTGTATTTGTAAGGCCAACCAAACTCATGGAACTGGACAAAATAGAATTCAGGAGACCAGTTTTGGGAATAGAACTTTGTATGAACCCATAAGGAGTTGACACTTTCTAGATTCATTTTTTAAGCCAAGTGGTATCAATCAAGAACTAGTGCAGTTTTCAAATAACATGTCCAAATGGATGATTTCCATAAGAATAAGGAAATCTTGCTTAAGTATATAATTATATAAGATACTGACCCTTTTTTGCAAGTAAGCTTCTCTACCACGAAGACGAAGGTAATCACGCAAATCTTCATAACTTGAACTTTTGCTTTCCAACAACTCTGGGGTTAGATCATCCAACAGGTAGCAGTACCTGAACATGCAGAAATGGAAGCATTGGAACAGTTCTTTGAAAGAGTAACCACCCTTCCTAAGAAGTTGAAAATGCTATTAAGGACAAGATATAGATGAAACTGGGAGCAATTACATAGAAAGTCAAAGGCTGGAATCATTGTATGACACATTAGAAATACGATAGATAAAAAGCTTCTCAATGCTCCTCCAATTCCATAGGAATTGCTCCATGTCACTACTTTGAGGCATTCAGTTTTACTTAAACATATGAAGAATACAGATCTTACTGTTGAACTTTCGCAATGAGCTTTTCAAGATCCCAGCTTTCCTTTGGTGCATCAGACCCAATATTTGCCTATTCATTATTAAATATAACAATCTATGAATATCTCAAGGAACTGGTGTGCATAACTTGTAATACATGGGAAAAGTCGGAAGTTCAGCAAGAATATAAACCCAGGATGATGATACCTCCAAGATGTCATCCATTGTCAGCTCAGCATATTCAATAAGAAGAGATTGGAGGTTGTTAGATTCAAGGGCTCGCCTTCTCTCTGTATATACACGGTCCCTTTGGCTGTTCAGGACCTCATCATACTCAAATAACTGCTTTCGAATATCAAAGAAATAATTCTCTACTTTCCGCTGTGCTTCATCCAGTGCCTTTGTCAACATCTTAGACTCTATTGGTAGGTCTTCAACTCTAAAAGCAGTCATCAAACCCTACAATTTGAAAACTAAGAATGTTTTACAAAGCTTACCATAAACTGTAGAGGCAAATAGACTTTAAAACCAAAGGCAAACCTGAATTCGGTCTCCCCCAAAAATTCGAAAGATGTTATCTTCAAGACTAAGGAAGAAACGGGAACTTCCTGGATCCCCTTGGCGGCCACTTCGACCACGTAACTGTAGAGATGAAGGATTACATAGCCACACACAATGAAAAAACCCACATAAATTGTAGGATTTTACTCACATTCACCACATCAAATCTAAATTTCAATAATAATAATAAATTGAAATTTTCACCTGATTGTCAATTCGACGAGATTCATGGCGTTCTGTTCCCACCACATGAAGTCCACCAGCTGACACAACCTGTAGGAATGTGGAAATAACTGAAATTATAGTTTATACTAATTGACAAACTTCCATTCAAACTGGTATTTAGGAAATAAAACTAACCTTTTTCCTTTCTTCCTCGGTGTAGATCTTATATTCTTTAACAATTTCTAAAAAGGCCCTGCGCAGCTTTGCTATGACATCATCCTGAGCAGGGCCCTACATATTCAAAATGATGTCATTAATATTTGGTGGTATGGAAGGGCAAATTCTTGAATGAAAATTCTTAAAAATTCCCAAGCTATCCGAATTTTGACACGATCAAGTGAAATTTATTCCTCTGCTGGTAGAAATGTCTTTTAATTTACAATCATTATTCTACAAAAGAAAATCAGTATCTTCAGTAAATTTCACCTTTTCACAAGAATAAGACAACCGTTCCTCTGCTTCAAGCTCAGTTAACGATCTCTTTCCCCAAGTTTTGACAGCTAACTCCACAGCTTCCTCAGCCAGCTTGGTATTCATGCTGGATAGTTGGCATGGAAAAAGACTTTCATTCACCTGTAAAATGATACAAGACTTAAGAACAAGAATAGTGAAAGTGAAGATCAAGGTGAACACTGCAAAAACCAACTTCATATAGACCAGGCTGAAAATAAAACCTTCCATGTCTTCTTTGGAGGAAGTTTCTTCACAGATACAAAAACTCCTTCCACTGGCTTGACAACCCTGCAGCCCTTTGATCATTTTAGGGTAGTATAATATATGCTTTGGAACGTAATAAGGTGGATGGTGCTCTCAGGTTGTTTTATTTTATTTTATGATTTTGACGAGAAACAACAATATAATATATAAAGGTAACTAGATAAGTAAGAATAATTACAAAAAAGGGATGAGGAACAACTATACAAAAGTACCTAGGACCCTCCAAAGTGCTAAGTAAATTGATACAACTATGATGTTTCACAATTCATATGGAAATAAACAAAAAGCCCTCAGTCATTGTTAACCCACACCTTTTGACTAATAAACTGACATATAATCAAGCTGAATCATATTAAGAGGAATAAGCTAAAAAGTTGTGGTGCAAGAGGTTTCAAAAGAGGCTATGCAATGAATGATACCTCAGGTTATTATTTATTAGGATATGGTGCTTTTAGCCTTTTAGTGTCCCCCATCCTTGCATGCAAAGAGGAATTCCAAAATTGAGACATTACAACATCATAGATGCCAAGAGTACAGAACACACGGTAAGGTCGGCTTCTTCCCAGATAATTCAGGCATCCTTATTTGGTGGGATTAAAAAAATACAAGAAACCAAACTGAAGAGAAGAGAAAAATTTATGATATAAACTTGAAATCTTCAACATCTCAGACTCCAGGCAACTGAAATAAGAAATTAACATTAAAATCATAATCTACAAGTGATGCCAAGAAAAATACATTGACACTAAACCCATGTTTAGAGAACACCAGAGCTGATCCAATAACCATATAAAACCATGTATGTATATCTTGAGTGGTTGCATCTACAATGTTAGGATGTTAAACAAAACAATTTCCTTGATGTGCAATTATACCTTGGCATAAGAATCTCTCGAAGCTTCAACCTTGCCATAAATTCTGCATTACCACCAAGAATTATATCTGTTCCACGACCTGCCATATTGGTAGCAATTGTAACTGCCCCAAGACGACCACTCTGTGCAACAATTTCTGCTTCTCTCTCAACATTCTCTGGTTTCGCATTGAGAACCTTTAATTAAACAACATCAGTTAATATGTATCATACAGAGAATATCTGATATTGTAGTTTTGCTATGTTGGCAACAAAACAGAAACATCAATATCGAATACACATACAGAATCAAGTGACAATACTCCAACTATTGAGGTTGATTATAGGGCAAGCTATCATTGCTGCATCCCCCCAACTAAGAGAATATACATCCACAAAAAATTTATGGCCCTTACCTCATGGGGAATTCCAGCTTCTTTCAACTGTTCTGACAATGAATCACTCTGCTCAACACTTGTTGTGCCAACAAGCACTGGCCGACCTGTCTTGTGCATTCTAGAAATTTCAACCACCACTGCCTGCCATTTTCCTCTAGTGGCCCTGAAAACTACATCCGACTCATCCTGACAAGTTAAAGAAATAATGAGGTGCTCTAGGCCATTAACGAAAGAAAAGAAGTTCTACATTTAGCATGCAATCCTTGAATTAAAGCTGAATTCTGTCTATATTTCTAGAATACACCAAAAAAATTCAGTCAATCCATAACTTGTAAGTCGAGCTTTCTAGAGAAGAAGAAACTCTTTCAAGTAAAATATCAAAGATTCACAACTTCAGTGACATTGATTCCATAGAAACTTTTCTGTTTAACTATACATGGCCTGTTTTGTTGTTGAAAGCTAGGTTTGAGTCTTTAGGGAGATCACATCATACAAAAATTGTGTAAGGTTAGGACTGCATCCAACTCATCCCTCCTTATTCCTGAAACCTGCTTTGGCAGCAGCATCATTGACTCATGACTTTCTTCTGCTAATTTAATTACCTATAACCAGCTTTATTTTGTTTCTCATCCAAGTTCTGTGATTTGACCTGCCAATAAAGCCACAACAGATAGCATGCTAGAACAAACCTTTCTTATCATGGGCTTGTTTGTGGGCACAATTGTAACTTTGAGCTTGTATATGCTCTCAAATTCTGTGCTTTCAGTTGCTGCTGTGCCAGTCATTCCACAAAGCTTTGGAAACTGCAACAGTGAATAGCAATCAACACTAGAAAACTAGAAGATGGAGAGTAAATATCCAAACATGCTTCATGAAATGATTTAGGAAATAGGATGCTCCAACCTGTAGAAAGAAGTTCTGGTAACTGATTGAGGCTAGTGTCACAGTTTCATTTTGGATGGGCAACCCTTCTTTTGCTTCAACTGCCTGGTGAAGTCCATCACTCCATCGCCTTCCCTATCAGAATAAACAAGCCAGGATTATCACCAACCCTGCTTATAACATTGGCATTTCACCAAAGAATAGAACAGCATTTCCCCAAAGAATAGAACAGTATTTCCATTTGGCAAATGTTATAAGAAGAATGAACAACCATCACTTAGGATGTCTGTACACAGGTTTTCTAAGTATTTTCCTTCAATGTACATTTATTTTTCTTTTCAGGCAAAGTTATGCTTGGGCAAGCGATTCAGTTTAGAACCCTTCATAATTAGATTTCCTTTTTCAAAAAATTCAGAGTTGTAGAAAAGCATTGACCGAAAACACAACTTCCAGAAACAAGTTGTTCTTCTATCTTTCATAGGAAATGGAAAGGAAACATACGGTTATGCTCAAGATTCTGTTCCATAAAA
Organism: Tetrastigma voinierianum; assembly: GCA_016808115.1. NCBI lineage: Eukaryota > Viridiplantae > Streptophyta > Magnoliopsida > Vitales > Vitaceae > Tetrastigma > Tetrastigma voinierianum. The sequence goes on from JAEQBH010005211.1 coordinate 225,581, forward strand.
TTCGTTTTTACAAAGCCAAAACTGAGATTAACTGATCACCTGCATGACTCGACCTGTAAATTCATCCACAATGAGGACTTCCTTTCCACGAATGATGTAGTTTACATCTCTAAGAAAAAGTTCTTTTGCCTTTATTGCATTCAATATATATGATGCCCACTGTTCTCGAGGATCATATAAATCTTTCACAGCCAGAATTTCTTCAGCATCCTCATAACCCTGCTCTGTGAGGAGGACTGTTTTCTGCTTCTCATCAACCTGGTAAATCTATCTTAGTAAGAAAACAAAACGAAATAACCTCCTACTAAAGAAAGTTGCCTGCCAATGAGGCATGGTTCAGTGCTTAAGGGTTGGGCGGGGCACAAGGAAGAACCAGGTCCGTGTCTCTATGAGAACAAAATACTACAACATTGTAATACCAAGTGAATAGATGTCAAAAAAAAAAAAAAAATTGCCTTGTCATCGACTGCTTGTTTTGACTTATGACAGAAACAAATTTTCTGGTCATATATCATGCATGATGATTATGTTTGGCTCTTAGAAAGTACACCTACATAAAGAAAAAAGAGAACTAAGAAAAATGGTTTTCTCATGTTTCATTGTCCTATGAAAAATACCAAAGAAAACCAAATAAGAGAATGAGTTTAAAGTAGTATTTTTTTCTATAACTGTGGATGTCCAGATCAGTTTGCAATCAACCTCGACTAATCTCACAAGGCCCTGAAGTTAACGATCGAGTAAACCTCAAGTGGCCTTGAGGGGACTCGAACTGGTGACCATTGGGTTAAACCTCAAGGCATTAGACCAACTAAGCTACCCCTCAAGGTTGAGTTTAAAGTAGTATAGAAGAATAATTTATTGCTTTTAAATTTATTTTTTACTTTTAGTTCACTTTTTCTTTCCTTCTATTTTTTCTTCTCAATCCTTTTAGCCTTAAATTTTCCCTCAAATTTTCTAGGAACCAAACATAACCAGTATGTAGTCACGATCTTTTTCTTTTGGGTAGAGCAATGCACATAACTAAAGGTATGATTAAAATAGTATGAAATAATGGGATCTAGTACAAGTTTAATTGAAATAAATTCAGAGCAAAGAAGAACCAATTATTTTACAGTGATTCAATATCATACCGTGTAATGCAGATCTCGCTCAAAGGCCAAGGCAATTTTGGCAGCTTTGTAGTACATATCACTCGGCTTTTCAGCAGGTCCTGAGATAATGAGAGGAGTTCTTGCTTCATCAATCAGAATTGAGTCAACCTCATCAATTACACAGTAATTGAAACCCCTCAAGACAAGCTCATCAATACTCTGCATATAACAAATAGGAGAATTACTCAGCTCAAGTAGAAAGGGGATTGACCTGGCTTGTCTGTTGTCTGGGAGATATATGTATAAAGTCAACCATATCAAAAGCTCTTGTAATAAGAAAAAAAGTTTGAAACAGCATGTAAAGATGAGAGTACTTTCCGTGGCAAGATTATCTCTCAAGTAATCAAAACCAAGCTCGCTGTTTGTGACATATGTGATGTCACATAGGTAATTTTCCCTCCTTTGTTCACTTGTCATATTCTCTGCCAGGATAAACATCAAATGGTTATACATTACAATCATAATGCTAACCCATAAACTAATACCTAGAAGCAGAACCTGTAGACTTAATAGGACCAATCCACAACCCCGCCAATTGATAAGGATATTGCAAAAATTGATACTGGTCTTGAAAACATCTCATATAAAAATTAAAAATTATTTAAAAATTTTAACCCAATCAAATTAATTCAACAAGCCTCAATTGCAGCTACTTGGGTTCAACCATATTCATCAATGATACAATTTATAGAACAAAGCCAATGAAAAATTGTATTAAAAATTGTGAGGACAATATCATTGTTTAGATATTGAATTTTCAAACCATATAACTAGAATGACCGGCAGATGCCATTTATCATTCCAAATAATTATTTTCCATTTCTAAACAGTGCTAAAAAAACACAAGACGGATCTTCAGGTGAAAGCAAGAGAGAGGGAGGGATGATAAATATATTTGGCAGTTTAAAAGCGAAAAGGAAAAAGGCAGAACCTGGAAACAAGCAAATCCAATCCTTTTTTTGGGAAGCTGCATCTAACACACCCCATAACACTCCTGTTCCATCATTCAATGCTGGTAGAGATCATAAAACTACTTTTTTTTGACAAGTAAATAGAAACCATAAAACTACTTACTTCAGTACAAATCACCGCTATGTGGTGGATGGATCTTATCTAAATTAAGTCAGCCATCTGAACTAAAAATTCCTACCTTTATAAGGCCATATCACTTCAAAAGCCAATATTTAAGAGTTGACTCCATGACTAAATAACCAAACTGGATATTAGAAACCCGTACAAACCTTTAAAGGGCTCCACGTCAAAAAAGAAAATCAGTGGTTAAAAAAAAACACTTTTGAGTACTGTATAAATAGCAAGGAAAATAAAGAAAGTACAGACAACCAGAACTCTTAAAAAGTGACATAATATACATGTATTGGCAGAAAATTCAAAATAGCAACCTCCACATGGTTGGAAATGTATGCATTCGTTTTCAAGCCGAATACAAGCAAAAGGAAGACAATTGCAGGAGTAGAACAAATAACATAAGACTGAGACATACGTTGGATTAGGCCAACCTGCAGTCCAAGAAATCGAGGAACTTGACCAACCCATTCACAATCTCGCCGGGCCAGATAATCATTGACAGTAACAACATGGACTCCTTTCCCATTTAATGCATTCAAGTAAGCTGGTAAAATTGCAACAAGGGTCTTTCCTTCTCCAGTTCTCATTTCAGCTATTTCTCCCTTATGAAGAACCATGCCACCTACAAATATGGAAATCATACAACTTGATATTTGTGCTGAGACTTCTTACAAGTGAATATACAGTCCACTGACTAAACAACTATGACTAAAGGATCTTGATCCAGAACATCCAGCAATAGACAAAAAGAGTTGGCCACATAAATTGCCAATAAATCTGAACACATGCATACAATTGGATATCATTATCAATAAACTTAACAAAGCACAAGTGAAAGCACGCACACACACAGAGAGACATATATGAGTGTGTGTGTGTGTATTTATTTTATCTGATGTATTTGTTTGTGTATTTTATCTAATTGGCAATAATGTTTGTTTCTTACTAATTAGATACAACGTACTTCCTTGGACCTTATCTCGTCTCAGTACGACTTCAGACTTCATTAAATTATTTCCAGTTGATAAAGCTTTTAGAATTACCAATACAAGATATTAGGAAGAAAATATTCTCTATTTCCTAAATTTTGGGTTTACTCTATTTTTAATTCCAAAAATTGTTTTTAAGAAGTTCTAAAATTATGCTTGCCTCTAAATATCTGTTTGATTATAACAAGAATTTTGGAATATTTTAGTAATTTTTCAAATTGTATTTGTATCAAAATTGGTATTTAATCCTAAAAAGGATCTTTGGAATACTTCAGAATTAGGAAAGTCTCCATAATTCTAAGAAGGGTTCTACAAATATAAATGGAGATATTTTGTTTATAAAAAAGGAAGTGATTTTAAGAACCCTAGGAGCGCATAACCATTCTCAAAAGCCCAATCCTCCAACTCTTAAACTTTCAAGATGTTTCTTGAAAGTAACTTTTGGTTGTAACAAAGATCATAGATCTCATCATGAAACTCCAATAAAGGCTTCGAAGGATCCATTAGGAGCATAATAGAGTGTGATATCAAGGACATAGAAAAGGATTATAGGAAGTAGGTGCATTTGATCAAGTCAAATTGTTTACCTTTTTCTCCTAATTAGTGGATTATTGAGCAGCCAAGAGACCGCCCCTGTTTTTTTTTTTACACCTAGTAGGTTGCTTGGCAATTTTTCTATTTTATATCATGCCATTGATGTTATTTATATTCCATGAGATTGAAGGCTTTCTATAAATAATTAATCTAAAGGAATCTGTAATTTTTTTATTGATTGCAACAATTTTAGTTAGCCTATATCCTACCTGGGTCTTCCCTCGAGAGTAAACCCAAAGACTTATGTTTTTAGGATCCACTTAAGAGAATCTCCCGAAGATTACACGGGTGGAAAAAAGGTTATTTATCATTAGTTGGAAGGACAGAAGCTTATTTTAGGATCCAACTATTTGTGTCTCTCCCATATTCCTAGCAATTTCTTATCCTTATTCAAGATTCCTACTGCATTGACTGGAAAAATAGAGAAATTCCTTAGGGATTTTCTTTGGTTATGGAATAGGAAGATTGATAGAGTCATCTTATTAGTTGGGATTTAATGTGTATATCTATGGTGGAAAGGGGATTAGACTTTGGGAAGATTTCTCTAAGGAATCAAGCTCTATTTGGGAAATGGTTATGAAGGTTTCCTAGAGAGAGTTCTACTTTGTGACATCAGGAAATTCTAAGCACATATAGGACACATACTAATTGATGAAATGTCAACATTATAGAAAGGTGGTCACTTGTGACACATGTAAGGCAATTGCACAAGTTTTTTCAGATTTTACTAGGTAAACATGGTTTCTTGGTGGAGATGCAACCTTGAATTCATTTTTGGGAAGACCTGTGGCAGAGGGATCAACCTTTAGGTTCTCAATTTCCAGGACTATTTTGAATAGACATGGTTAAAAACCTTTCTATTCGATGAATTCTTCAGTCTACTTTTGGAATTTTCTCATCTATAGAAGCCTTTCTAATTATGATACAGAAAATCTAGAAAAACTTGTGTTTTCTCTTGTTTGCACTTATCCCCATCCATTCCAAATGTGAGAGCTTAGTCCTTATATTCTCCAGGTTTATTTACAGTAAAGTATTTCTTTCTAGTTTTGTCCAGCTATTTAGATCCAATTACCTTTTTCCCTCCTAATTTTGTTTGGAAATCTCAAGTCTCTTAAGGTTAAGTCTTTTACTTAGTTAGTACTACACAAGAAGATAAATATAAATGACATGTTATAATTAAGAAGACCCTACAAAGCCCTCAATCCTCTAATATCTATAAGTTATGTAGTAAATTCTTGGACCATCTTTTTATATTGTCTTTTTTTATTGATCTTCTTTTTATATTGTCTATTGACATTAAGGTTGTGTGGTATAGGTTATTTAAATTGACTAATGATTCGCTCAGCCAAGGAGTATTTATGGTATGATGACCATTTCATATAAGGGATTAGGAAGTTCCGCAGGACACCCTAGTGATTACAAACCACTTGTATTGCTTTGATTTCGGTTCTTAGACAAAAAAGGAATGTTAAGATATTTTAGAACAAGGCAAGGACTTCAGAGGTTCTCTGGGATACTATCCATTTCTTTGCCTCTTTTTGGGCTCTTGCACAACTTTTAAGGACATTCCCTTTAACATGGTTCAACTTGATTGGTTAGCAGTGTATAGTTCCAGGGTGTGGATTTGTAAAGAGCGGTTACTTCTTGTATTTACCAAATGGCTTATGGTATTCCTTTTGTTCAACTTCAATGTGTGTGTGTATTAAGCCTAGAGATATATCTTCTTTCAGTATTCTAACCATAGAGTAGATACAATATGACATGCACTACTGACATCACTGCATATAATAACATAATGATGTACAAATTGAAAAATATTATATAGACCCACCAGGGGAAAAAATTAATAATGCAAATTCTTCAGCATTATTTTTTGTTATAGTATTGTAGAATTTGAAGCTAGTTGGGAAAAACATGCATTCATGTAGAGATAGGAAACTTCATATTCTTCACATTTGATTTAGAGATTATGCTTGTATATAAATAAGTTATTTGTGATCAATGAAACACAATTTTTCCTTCAATTATCTCTGATTACATGGTATCAAAGCCTAGAGCATAATTTGTTTAGAAAAAGGCAAATTTTTTGGCTCGAGAAGAATCTGTCACTGCCAGTTACAAACTCCGGCGACTCAAATCTGGCCAATGACCACCCCACTTAGATCGCCGTCACCTGATCTATCCACCGGAGGAAGGACCTCCGGCAATACCACATGCCGCCACGTGCGGCTTCTTTGTCATTGCGTTGTTCCTCATGCACGTGGCGTGGCATACTTCGGCGATCACGCCTCCTCCTCGGCATCGCGAAGCTGGCCGACGGTCCTCGACCCTGCCTTCCTTGTCGATACACCGCGGTGTTTTCAAAATTTTGTGTCTAACGACCATGTTTTCTAGGATTTCTTCCTATTTTTCTTTGATTCCTTGAGATTGATCCACATTAAGAGGTGATTTGTGGTTTTTGGGACCATAATACATTCAGGTGTGGTGTTTTTCGTGGAAAGGTGGTCCTGTTCCTTGCGAGATCCTTTTTTTTTTTGGTATTTTTCGGATTTTTAGAGGCTTATTTGAGTTAGATGCGCCATGACCGTAAGAAAACCTGGGAAGGTTTTGTCTCATTATACGCCATAATCGGGACATATCTGGTGTAGAGTTGTAGAATAAAGTAGAGATTACAGTCTGTTCATTATCAGAAATCACTTTAAGTCTGCATCTGCTTCTGTCACCACACTCGTCGAGTCAATTTAAACCAACACATGTTTTATTTCCTCTTCCTCCACTTGGGTCTTTGACTTTGGAGCCACTGACCACATGATAGGTAATTCCAATTTATTTACTACATTTCAGTCTCACCCTTCTACATCTACTATTATCCTTGCAAATGGGTCAACATCTTGTGTCCTTGGATCAAGGACAATTCATCACTTTCTCTGTCGGCTTTGACATACGTTTACGGTTCTCTGATTCTCTTTTAATTTAATTTTTGTGAGTAAACTCCCTTTCGAGCGTAACAATTACGATATCTACGCTCTGGCGATTATTGTTTATTCGGGATCTTTGGCGAAAGCGGTTGTGGTCGCGGAAGTGAGTCTAGGGTCCCATCCTTGAAACATAAGTGCAGAGAGTATGTTGCGCGGAGTTGTTACCTCGATTCCGGGTCTGTGGATTGAAAAAGCTATATCTCGGTTCCTAATCTATCCTCATTATAATTGTAGGTCGTGTCAATATGCTAAGCTTCATCATGTGCATTTAAGGTCTAAAGTCGATAAAGCAGAGCCATTTCATTTTGAGTTAATTCATTCGATGTTTAGGGTCCTTGTCCAGGATTATGTCTCACAATGGGTTTAAATGTTGATTCACTTTTGTTGTGACGATTTCTCTCGCATCACTTGAAACTTTTATCTGGCAAAAGTTGTTCCTAAACTTTTTTCTCATTTAAGTGCCTTTTGTGCTGAAATTTAAACTCGATTTCATGTCTCTATTCAAACATTGAGGAGTGACGATGCCACGAAATAGTTGTCGGAATACGACATGGGATTCCTCCACATCCCGGACCTCATGTTGATCACAGCCCCCTCTTAAAATAAAATTTATTTAAGAAATAATAAACATCTTTTTGAAATTTGCCAGGCTCTTTTGCTCCCGGATGCATGTCTGACACTTTTGGGTTGGCAGTAGTCTCTCACAGCCTTTTTCTTGATTAACGAGGATGCCATCATCCAATTCTAAATTGGGCTAGTCGCCACAGGTTGTTTCCAAATAATCGATGTTCCCTATTGATCCAGGTGAGTCGGATGCACATACTTTAATTTGAATGTTCGTCCCTCGAGTCTACAAACCGATCAGAAGTCAGCAAAGTGTATCTTTGTGGGATATTCAGAGTCATTCGAGAAAGGGTATAGGTGTTATTGTACATTTCTTGACGTTGCTGTGTCTATCGATGTTGCGTTCTTTGAGACTACCCGTTTTCCACGTAGATCTCACATTTACTAGTCGGGGAGAATGATTGGTAATTACATGCAGATTTCCTTACCGGTTCCTCTTGGCTCACGCTTCCTATCTTTTCCTTCCTCCCGACTCCACTCTATTAAACCTCTCATTGCTGAGATTATGCTCGTATGCCAAAACCCTTAGTCTCAAGTCCAACAATTTGCTTTGTCATCGAGGATCCAGTCGGAATGATGATCTTCGTTGCTCTCCGTAAGGTAAACGTCAATTATGTAGCTCACCCTAAAATTTTTCGTTTGTTTCTATAACCATTTGGCCGTCTTGTTGTTCCTTTATTACGTCGCAGATTCTTATCTATTTTTCTTGTTGTCCAGTGAGGCTTGCTCTGTGTGGTTGGCGTAGTGCTTTATGGTGGAAGAAATCTGAGGCTTTAGATGACAATGGTGCGGAACTTGGGTACCTTTACCTATTAGAAGAAGGCTATTGGTTGTAGATTTGGGTGTTCTGATAAAGTTTAATCTTGATGAGTCTCTTGCTAGATTGAAGGCCGAATCTTCTTGCAAGGGTTATGCTCGGACATGGGTGGTTATTATTACATTTTCTCTTATAGCAAGGCGACATATGTCCGTTTGTTTATCTCGCACTCATAGCATGATTAGGACTTGTCGGCTTAATATCGGGGAATGCCTACATGGGCATCTTCGGGAAGAAGTTTACATGTGGAGCAACCTCCGGTTTGTTGCTGAGGGGAGAAAAAGGAAGGTATCTGCCTTCGAAAATCTTTGTATGGTTGGCTTGAGTCACCATGCTTGGTTTAATGAGTGTCGGGCAATTGAGAACTGGCATGCAAAAGGAGTAAATCCCGACATTCTGTCTTATCTAAAAATTTCAGTTATAGTATTGTTCCTCTTTCTTAGTAGTGTATGTGGATAAGCGTTGTAAATGTTGGGAGTGACTCCAAGGTATATTATCTCTTAAATGCTTTCTTCATAGTCGGTTTCACCTGAAAAGTTTAGAAATGTTGAAACTATTTCTTAGTGTTAAGGTCGCGCAGAAGTAAACGGGAATTTTTGTTATATCAACGAGAAATATGTACTTGATATGTTATACGAGACGAAATTGAGCAGCGAACCTTGTAGTACCCCTATGACTCCTAATGTACAACTCAATAAGGAAGGAGAATTATTCGAAAATCCTAAGAGATACAGAAGACTAGTTGGGAAATTGAATTATCTTACAGTAACTTGCCCGAATATTTCTTATTCAATAAGTGTTTTGAGTCGGTATAAGTCATCTCCCACACCGGTCGATCATTGGGCGGGTTATGCTGACGCATCTATGTTAATTGAAAGAAAGAAGCTCCTGGACGTGGAATATTGTATAGGAAGCATGGGCATATCAGAATTGAGTGCTTTCTAACACAGATTGGGCAAGATCTAAGGAAGATAGAAGATCCACCTCAATATATTGTATTGTTTGGAGGAAATCTGATCCCGTGGAAGAGTAAGAAGCAAAGTGTTATCTCGATGTCTAGTGCGGGGTTAGAGTATAAAGCTATGGCACATTCTGTATGCGAGATCATGTAGATACATCAGTTATTGATGGAAGTGGGCATTGAAACTTCAGTACCATCGAAGCTTTGGTGTGATAACCAAGTTGCCATGCATATAACATGTAACCCAGTATTTCATGAACAGACCAAACTTATTGAGATAAATTGTCATTTTGTCTGTGAGAAGATCCGGTTGGGGTTGATCTCTATAAGATATATAAAGACTGGAGAACAATTAGAAGATATCTTCACAAAACCTTTGAGTGGGGATCGAGTTAATTATCTATGTAACAAGTTAGGCATGATCAACATCTATGCTCCAACTTGAGAGGGAGTGTTATAGTATTGTAAAATTAGAAACTAGTTAGGAAAAGGAAACATATATTCATGTAGAGTTAGGAAACTTCATATTCTTTCCTATTTGATTTAGGGATTGTCTTGTATATAATAGGTTATTTTGTGATCAATGAAACACAATTTTTCCTTCAATTATCTCTTATTACATTTTTAAAGTAGCCAAATGTGTGCTTTCTTCTGATTGTACAAGATGATATTATGTGCACGGTCACAAATTTTTGGTGAGGGATGATAGGTTTTCCACATCCCAAACTTTGGAAAGGATAAGACTTCTATAATAGTTTATCAGTAATCTCATGTTTCCTAAGACCTAGCAGTCAAAAATGCTGTTCATATTGTCAGATACCATTGCACACTGACTTTTCTTATTGAAGGTTTTACAGTTTCCTAGGGATTAAACATTACAGCAAAGGTCAAATAAAAAGTCCAAGAAAACAAATCAATGTAACACCATACCAATCAGTTGAACATCAAAAGGACGAAGGCCTAGAACTCTTTTTGATGCCTCTCTCACCACAGCGAATGCTTCCTGTGAGGCAACAACTTAACAGAAGTTAAACAAAAGCTAAAAAATTTTATCATTTTTTTTTATGGAAACATTTTATCAATATATTGAAGAACAAAGTCGAGAAATAATAGGTATTTCTGGACTTCAATGAAAGAGAGCAACCATAGAGCTTTTAAGGACATTAAACAAGTAGATTAGATGCTTAAACACTCCTTTTTACACTTTGGGGGTGGGTGGGGTTGGGCAAGGGTGCCCTTCAATGAAGAGATGATAAATTCAGTCATTTGGTTTGGTGCTATATAAGGGTTTGATTTTGTCTTTTGCTACCTGTATATGACCCTTGTACTCTGACATGCTTTCTTAAACCAATATAACCTATTTCATATATTTAAAAAATCCTTCACAATAGACTCTGCAACAAAAACAAAAATTCCCAAACTACTATTTCTCAACCTTTTTTTTAATGTGTGACAAAATTATGATCACTAACTATAATTTTGAATTTAAACTTAAAACTATTGTTGGTGATTGTGGTTTTAAACTTAAGTGTTAAAACCGGTCCATAATCACCAACTACATTTTTAAGTTTATATTCAAAATTGCAATCTATTGATTACACACACACACACACACACATATATATATATAGGCCTAGCTCAAGTGATAAAAGAGATGAGGAGGGTTTGCTTGGAATTCTAATTTCACTCCCAATGGGGACAAAAATTCTACTTAATTAAAAAAAAAAAAAGGCAAAAAGAATGTAAGATTCATATAAAAGCTGCAAGTGGTTACAACTTATGATTAACTTTTAAAAAAATTATATGAAAGATCAAATATTTGTTTTTTGTATCTATTGTAATATGAAGCACTTTTTGGACTTTTTAGCTTTTTTCTTATAAAGTTTTGTTTGAAGAAAGAAATAAAATTTTTGGTGGTTTTGATTTTATATAAAAGTATTTTGGAATTACAAATTATTGTATTAATTATTTATTTTGCACGTATATATATATAGACACACACTCACATACATTATAAAACCATAATCGTTAACCATAGCCACACCCAACCAAACCCAAGGAGGCCCTCAACGCTTTAAAACAATCACCGACAAGATTGTGAGGCCAAACAAACAAGTGATTTAGGCCATTTGCGTTGACTTGCACAAAATCATGTAAATATTGTCCTCTTTGAACTCAAAGGGGCATTTACAACTTTAAAATACGTCAATAAGATTTAAAAGATCTCATACTTATGTAGTATCATGACTTTCTCCCCTATGACCCTATTCAACGTGGGATGTCATATTAAGTTTGGGCATAGTCTACCAACCATGATTAAAAACAAAAAAAAAAACCTTGCCAAGAAACGTTCGGTTGGGAATTTGTTGGTTGGAGAGTCTATTTGAGGGAGCTTTTATGTCAAATAGGTAATGTTTTTTAAATTCATGATGGACTCACATAACAGCACAGCCAATACAGTTTCCTTTTCCTCTTTGGGATTTTGCTAAATCATTTCTTGTGAATTATAAAATTTTCTGGTCAATTGATGATACTGAAAAGAAGCCAACCTCTTCAACTAAGACAAACAAGGTTCTTATCTCTATTGGTAACAAGGTCATGGAGATGTTTCAAGCTCAGAACAAGGTATAAACCTCACTCCAGGCTTCGGTACCCCACTGATTCAGAGGTTTCTGCAGACTACGTTGCTCCGACATTGAAATTGTTAGGTTATGAATGTTATGTAAAATATGCCGAACAAAGACATGGATGGTAAATTTACTCCATCCATGTTTGTTGAACCAGGGATATGCGATATAAATTGTACGTAAAGGATTAAGAAGTAAAGACTGACAAGCAATTATACTGGTAGCTAGATCGTTTGCAAGGAGAATCCCCAAAATGTAGCAAATTCCACCAAGTTGATGGTTGGGAAAATTAGAAACAGATTGGGGAATTGAAAACTTACAGGCAAAAGAGAATCCAAAGATTCACCCTGCTGAGCTCGTTCCTTGAGAAAGCGGGTCTTGTCCCTCAATTCGGAATCAGATAACGCAGACATCTCGGCTTCCAAGTTATTGATGAGAGTGACAGTACCGGCGTACAGCTGCCTGGTGGACTCCCCGGTGTCAGTGCCTTTGAAAAGCCCGCCAAGAAGACCACCGAGGGAGGCCATGGGGCGCAATCGCCGGCCCCGGTGGGAGGATAGCTGAAGGGGGAAAAAGGAGGGAGAGGTGGGGGGCTTGCGGTATGAAGTGGGATGGGAGAATCCAAATAATTTGGAGGAGAAAGGAGAAATGGAGGGGCGTTGGTTGAGCACCGGCGACTCCAGTGGTAGTGCCGCCATACTTTCAGTGCCAAACAAGGAGTGGAACAGGCTTCCAATCAATTCAGTTACTCGGAACGACGTTGAGCATGGTTCGGTGGAGGGAGAAGAACCAGAGAGACTGCAACCCGCCCGGATAAGGTATGATCTTTGGGGCCCTCCTCACATCCCCCAAACAAATTTTATACGTTATTTCAATTATTTTCCACCTTTCCTCTCGTCCGATTATTGATATGCTGTGAATTGTTTTGTTGATTTGATATTTTTGTATATTTGTAAATTTTTATTTTTTTTACATCTACCCATTCTTTATTATATGGTCTTATAAGTACTCTTAACCCCAATATCCGTCCAATGCTTAACCACCGAATTACATAGTCTTATAGGTACTTGAACGTGAGTCCCTTCCTTATATTCGTCCAACTTTTAACCACTGAAATCTGAATTATATAATCTTATAGATATCGAACCTTTTTCTGTATGTTTATTCATTTTGCAACACGATACTCCAATTTGGTCCCTTTCCTATACCCTCACCCAACCCTTACCCACCGATTCACGTCTCATTGGCTAGAGATTTATAATTATACTTTATAATATTCTATATATAAAACAATAATTTCAATTATATTATTCTACTTCTTTTGAAACGTATCAATAGAATTATATTATATAATTTTCAAAAATATAAATGTATTTTTATTCTGTTATCATAAAACTTTATCTTATTTACTTTTCCTATGAATAAATAAATAATAATAATAATCAATTTTATTAAATAAAAATAAAATAATAAGTTTTAATTCCTAACTAAAACATAATTTAACTTAAATCATTAAATGGCTATTAAATTTTGCCAAACAACCCCAGCAGTTTGCATTCTTTTGCCCATTAACATTTAACCAGCAGCGGAGCTATTTCCAAGAATTTCATTTTTCTTTTCACTCACCTTTCAGCCAATTTGATGTTCATACCATGCACTGTTTCCACATCCAAACCAACATTCTCTAGAAGGGAAAAACAATATTTCCAAATGTAAATTATCAACGTCGACATTGTTAAGAAAGGAAATGAAGTAATCTATCAAAAACAGTCTCAGAAAAGTAAAACCCACAAATCATGATCCACCAATTTTTCAAAATTGGGTGCATATCCTATGAAGTTTATCTAAAGAAATAATCATCATCATATTTGTTGTCAAAAAAAAAAAAAAAAAAAAAATCATCATAATATTTAGAACGCTCTAATGGGGGGGCCTCAAGACGACAAATGCATTGATAAATTGTATGGGAAAAGAGACTCTCTGTGGTAATCAATCTAGTAACTCCTGCCCCAGTAACTCCACTTCTTTGCAGGCTTTCCTGTCACAAAGCAACTAACACCTGCACAACACACAATATGAGATCAATTTGCAATCCAATTCACTCACATATTCTCAGATTATATAAATTAGTGAGATGGCCACCGGTTGTTTCAAGGAATTCCTGATAAAGATGTGCCCGTTTTAGGGGACGATTATAGGCAAAACCGAAACCGCTGTCTCCCTTCTCTATGATGGTGTTTATACTTTTAACAGAATAAATACACTATTAAAATCATTAAAGCCCAAGCCTTCACTGGAATTGAATCCAAAATCCTGCATATCCCTCTACTCATACATGTAGTCTATGCCATGATGAAATATAAATTTATAAATTACAGTAAGTGAATCATTAAGATTCAATCAAAACTTTAGTTTTGTCTTCGATCACTACTGATGGACTAGGGCAGTTTAGGCAGGGCTCAGGTTCACTAGTGCTCATCATTTTTCATGTGAAGTGTGATGAAAACCCCATCAACAATTAAGGGCTAGATTTTTTTTGTTTTATTAAGTGTAGATTTCCACTAAAGTGAAACCGGTGATAATAAGAAAATTTTTTACCAATGATGATCATGCTGATGGTCATAAGTAAAATGGTACCTTCAAGGTCTGGCTGATGAAAAGGAGCACAAAGAGTTTTGGCAGCTCCCGTCTCACCCTTTGTCCTTGCTTTCACATCTTTTTCTACTTCCTAGAGAATCAAAACAGATAAATAATAAATAAATTACTGTATTTCTAAGGCCCAAAAATTAAAACATGAGATCAAGTAATATTTTCCACCCAGGAAAAACTTTCAGAGTCAAGTTTACATGCAAAGTCAGAATAAATCCAAAGCAACACGACATAAAATCAACTTCAGCAATGGGTGGTTTTATTATCTTCTTTATAACCAAGACTTGGGTACTTTATATCACAAAAAGAATAAACATTTGGAATCATGTGCAGAAGTAGGGGTGGGTATGGTCTGTGAAGTTAACCAACTGGGCACAAAATAAAACAATCGGCTTTTGGTTTATTATTTTATATAAACTAAAAACTCAACCATTAATATGGTTAACTGAAATCTATAGTTAACCATATATTCATTTTCTGGTTAACTATACTAAAATTAATTTTAGAATTCATAATCATATATATTAAAGTTCAAATTCTAATAATTATTAAAAATACAATAAAAAAATGTAAAGAGAAAAAATGAATACAATCTATTCATTTGCAATCCCATGACACTTGTGCATTTATAATATATTCACAAATAATATATGAAACACATGAGATTAGACACTTGTGCATTTATAATATATTCACAAATAATATATGAAACACATGAGATTAGATAATTTAATCACGGTTTTTTTAATCAACCACATGTTTGAACAACTTTAATAGAAAAAGAAATCAATCCAAAAAAAATCATAACCTATATGCTTTGGTTTGGAGAGAAATGGTAAAAGCTTGGTTTGGAAGAAAAAAGTAAAAGCGACAAATAAACGTAGGAAAGTCACTTAGTAGGGAAACCTATTTTTTTTATATATATATATATATATATATATATATATATATATATATATATATATATATATATATATAATTTAGTTGGTTAACCTAAACACGGGTTTCTTGTATTTTCAGAACCGAAACCTAAATTCTGCGTGAAAAACAAAAAAAATCAAAATTGTAATCGCTCGCTCATAATCTCATTTTTTCGTATGGTTTTCAGTCGGTTCGATTTCCTAGGTTTTTTTGCTCACTATACAGAAGTGCCAACAAACATGAGAAAATAAAATCGATGACAAGAATAGAGGCAGAGGGATGGTGTCAAATAAGAAGTAATTTATAACACGATATGCATCCACTAAACAATCCAGAATAGCACATGGGGGTGAGTTCCCATACCATCTCATCACACCAAGGAGCAAGGATCATTTTCTTCTGGCCAAGTGCTTCTATGAATTCATTCCACGTTCTCACTGTCTTAATACAAGCATCTCGTTTTTGTTTTGCTACATCAAACAGGTTTTGTTGAATATTATCCAGCATGGCTTTTACTTGCTCAACTAAATCGACCATAGGAATATCGACTTTCGCTGAATTGTCACGGCGAACAGTACGCACCTGTGGATAGGAGAAAATATATCACTCTTCAAGTAAATAAGTAAAAGGTATGAAATAGAATACCAAAGAGAGTACTGAACAGAAGCAATAATGTAAAAAAGAAACAACTTGGTTGAAAGGAAAGAGAAATAACAGTTGGATTTCCCCTACCTGCTTGTTAGCTAAGTCTTTTGGACCAATCTCGATTCTAAGAGGAACACCCTTCATTTCCCAATGTGAATACTTCCAACCAGGTGAATAGTTATCTCTAAGGTCTGCCTCAGCACGAAAACCCGCTTCGTTCAAGGTCTTCACAGTGGCATCACAGGCATCAAAGATTGCTTGAGTATCAGCATCTTTGAAAGGCACAGGAACTACGATAATTTGGACAGATGCTACTTTAGGTGGCATCACTAAGCCTTTGTCATCCCCATGAACCATTATCATCACCCCAATCTGCAGATATGATTGGAAATACGAGAAATCAGCATTCAAAAATCCAATCTCAGTAGCTAGTAGAATTACACTACATGCTTGCCTTGGAATATACTTTAGTTCAAGTCATTCAATTATACAGAATTAAAGCCCCAGAACAGTAAGAATTTTTTTTTTTTTGATCTTGAACCAAATTTGTTAGAATATTGAACATTAATGCCTTCAAGATCACAATCTATGTAATTTGAGAAGCCTCAGAAGGAAAATCAATTAGAAAAACCTCAGCATACATACTATACTCAAAAAGAAATCCCATGCATGAAAATATCCCTCCTTTCAGAAACATAACTACTGTTAAATTATAACTATTCAACTCAAGAAAAGAAATTCATATATTATCATTTGATTGTAAATCAGAATCTGCCAGACTATAGCCTTTCTCCTTTCATTTTTTAAAGGTTATATCAAACATTTTTGCAAAATTTTGACCTAAACAATGTGAGGTTGCACCCTGTATACCACGACCAGTGTTTGGAATAAAGGCCTGAAAAAGGGTAAGCACAGACATAATTACACAATTATTTCTATCAAAGGACACAGAATAGTTAATGTAAAGGTTTGTATTTCACTGGATGAGGGACAAAGGATGACTGCAAAGTAGCTAACAATAATTCAAGTACCTCAATACTTGCTAAAGATATCCACTCAGCAACCCTCCAGCTCACTCTTCTTCCCCTTTATAACAGGAATTGCCACATTTTCAGATACACGCCTCTATACAGTTCCAATATTTCAAGGACCTGTAATTAAAACAACAATTAGAAACCAAGAAACAAAAAGCTGAGGCATTTATTACATGAGTGGGGCCAAATTTTTGGAGTCAATTACTTAACATTTTGCATTAAAGATCGGTGGAATATGTAGCTTCAATGTGACAATGGTCCATATCCTTTAAGCACATACATATATCATTGAGTATCCTAATGTAGAGCCTGGAATGGGATATGCTACGGTTCACGTGGTAGTCATGTGAATGACCCAAACTTGATCACACGTGGTAGCTACATGAATGACCCGAACTCGACAGAGACTTGTCTAGTAGGTGACTCAGGAAGGTCGGGTATGCTACACCACATCCTAGGGCATCGAGCAAGGAGTTTCCGCGCCGATCAAACAGTCGCCGGAGCATCAAGAGTAAATGGGCGGACACGCTTGGTTATCCAATTTCGACAACCGTTACACCACAATTAATGAATAGCGGATTGTACAAATTAATGTATAACGTAAGGACATTGAGGATCACTCATAATTGTCCACCTCATAAGTTAATGTAATGTAAGGGCATTTTGAGAATTCACTCATAATTACCGCACTTCATAACCGGGCTCACCATGTAACCTCGCAATGGGTATATAATGGCGGAGGATGTACCTCAAAGGGGGATTCTTTCTTGGTGGTATTAGTATTCACTGGAGAAGAAATAAAAATTATTGTGGAAGGAACCTTGAGTCCTTTCCAGAGCCTATCTCAAGGTCCACACATCATAATTGAAATTGTAACCCAGAACAAGAAAAGAAAGAAAAATTTTCTCAATTGATTCCTAATAATTTAAACTAACACCTCCATATACTCAACGAATTCATACCACAAGGAGTGATTGGAATTAGACTTTCTTTACAACTATCTAGTGACCTCGATTCACAAGAAGTCATAAGTTTAAGACCGACTTCACCCCAGACGGCCCCTTCCTTTGGCAAAGGCAGATGGCTTTTGCCGAGAAATTCCGACTTACAAGCATCAATTACATTAACTAGGCCAACAAAAAACTAAACAAGATTTGGAAACATATTAACAAGTAAGGAACTGGAGAATCATAATCAATCATGAAAAACTAGATCTAATTTTCAAATCATTCCAACCCAAGATAATCCTCGTGTTAGATAAACAAGAAAAATATATAAAGACTATAACTCAATAAGTGCAGAACAAACTACCTTATAAATGGGGTAGGATGACTGAACTCCCATCGAACAACATTACACCATTGGTTAAGTCTCAAAGGCAAGTCCCGATGTCCTCTTATCCACTTAGAATAATAGGGATACATGACAGTCTCACTTGTTGGACGAATAGCAATAGGCACTTCCAAATCTGATTGTCCGGATTTTGTTACCCAAGCGACCTGGAAAAAGTTCAACATCACCAAAATATTACATGAGACAGGGTTAATGAAATTACTCAAAATTTTGTCAAATGAGCACCACGAGTTCAGAAATAATTTATGCATAAACAATTAGCAAAAATATCACCTGAACAAAGAAAGAAACAATAATGAATGATGACAAATAAAACATGAAAAGCTAATGTGAACTTGACAATTACTATAGTAAAATAGTCCCATACAAAGTCATTGAAAAGACCATGCTTCTACCCAGGATCAACAACAATCACTTCAAGAGCATAAACCTTTTTTTTATAATAAAAAGGAAAAAAGTATTCCATCAACAGGGATGAATGATATTACCAAGCTTCAAGAGGCACTGATGAGTTCAAAGCACACTTACTCTGTAAAAATCACTGAGCAAAACCTCTATAGGACCTTCCTTTGTAAAACACCAGGTGATACAAAAAGAGGGAAGTAGCAGTTCTTGATTTTCATCTTCTTAATCTCCGCATCAAAGAAAGTCTGCATTTCAAAAACATTGAAAATTTAGCAATAGTAATATATATTCAAAGGAAAAGAAAAACAATACAAGAGGAATGAGCAGCAAAAACAAGGGAAGGATTTCAGAGAAGTATTATAAATGTTGAGGCTGAAACATGCATGTCTTAGATCTCTCTTTTCATGGTGGAGGTCGTCTTTTGGGCTTGATAGCCTTCCTTTACCAGATTTCATTTACAGGTTGAGGTTGGCCAAAGGCCACGGGCAGGGCGAATTGTCCATTTAGCTCTTTTATTTTTTTATTCTGTTCATTTGGGTATTCTTTGTATTGTACACTTCTTGTTTAACAGGGTAGCACCCCCTTTTCTCTGCTGGGTATTCTTTGATATAGTTCAGTGCTCATTTGCATATAAAAATAAATGAGCCACCAGGAAAGAAAAATTTCCCATTGCAAGGTTAAGACTTACTTGCATGGTCTCCCAGACTGCCATAGTCCATGGCCTCAGAATGTAACAGCCTGATATATCATAATACTCAATCATTTCACCATTGACACAAACCTAAACAAAGCAAGAAAAGGCTGATGATCAAGTGCAACAATATTCATACATTCTAAAATATAAGAAAAGACATTTAAATATGAATCAGAGATTAAAATAGGTTCTGTAGGGCTATTAAATTAACAATAACAGTGAAATATCCACAAGTGATGCAGAATTTCTAAATAGCAAAAATAATATTGCATTCCAACTAAGGCAATGAAATCCTATCCTGGCCCAACATTACTTAGCAACGGAAAATTCATTCCATAACTGTTCAGGGTCAACCAACATGATAGTTCACCAACCTGGGATCAACATTTCCAATGCATCTGCAATTTCTATTGAGTAGAAAGTAATTTTCCAATCATCCAGGAAACCACAAACTTATAGCATGACCACAATAAGTTTGAAATAAACTGTTTCTAGCCTACTGCTTAAGATAATAACAAATTTTTTGTTAAATGTTTGGCACTTACTACTAGAAATCATTGATTACAATGTTAAGCCATTCCAGTTAGGAGACTAATAAAGGCATAGATTTCAGTGTTACTTGAACGAAGATGCTTCCAGCAGAATAACCTGATGTCTATACATTAAATATCTACCTTAATGGCAGATTGTGTTTCTGAGAGCTCTTTTCATATGAGAGTTCTTATCTATATAAAAATTCAAATAATTTTTAAAACCCTATAAGCTCGTATTGGTTTTAGTTTTTTTTTTTTTTTCTTTACTATTTTCCTCAACAATTTTCTCCTTCCATAATATTTCCCAATATCCAACCAAATCTTTGGAGAAAAAAAAAAGGAAGAGACTTATACTTTTAAATTCCAATGAAATCGTTCTATAGCCACTAAACTTGATGGAGCAAATGCATGGATAGTTGGTAAAAGCATACCTCAGAATACCACTCCCCGAAGTTATCCTCCTTCTTATAGGAGAGGCCTAAACCGGTTTCTTTCTTCACCTCCTTCTTCTTCCCACCTGAAAGAGGTCAACAAAAAGACAATTCAGAGGAATCAATACAACCATCTCATAGATACAGAAGAAGCTCTTAGACTGCTGAAAGGAACAGCAAATGCTCACCACCACCCTTTGCATTGGCATTAGGCTTTTTTCCCTCGCCAGACTTTTTTCCCTCGCCAGACTTTTTTCCCTCACCACTAGCCATGTCCTTAACTTACTCCTAAGAACAACAGAAAACAAAAATGGAATTAAAATTAGCAGTTTATCCATCTGTACAAGTGCATCATGGGCACGAACCCAAACGGAGAAATCGAAAAAGAAACAAAAAGTACTAAACAACAAGGTGATAGACGAGAAACCCAGATAGCAATTTGGAACAGAAATATGTATATGCGGAAACTATTTAATGAGAAAACAACAAGTAGAAAAGTCCAGGAAGACTTTATAATGGGTATGCGACCTAAATCACAAGATCTGTGTACAAGGACCCTCCACCAAAGGGGTGGCTTAAAGTGAAAGTCGGAAAACGTGGATTGGGGTTTTGGGAGGGAAGGCAACCCCAATCCATGTTCAGGGAGTTTCGATTTCAAGAATTCAACTTCTGGAAACCCACTTGAGCCCTGATATGAAATCATGTCTGAGAAAGTGTTGTTTCATTTCTTCTGTTCTCATACTACATATTAGATAATGGTTTTCATAATCTCCTCGTCTCATCTCATCAATAAATGAAGAAGAAGAAGAAAAGGGGAGTGAAGATAGAGTTGGGGGCATACCTGGCGGCGGAGGCAGAGACAGGGGAGGGAAAAGGCTGAGGAAACTCAACTGGTTTCTCTATTGATGTTTAACCTTACCCACCTGTGCTGCTGAAATCAAAGCCTCCTTATAAAAACCCTTTCTATATTTTATCTCCTCTACTAATACTGGCTACCAAAACCTCCCTCCATTATAACAATCTTAGGTTTACTCCTCAATAGTGTTCAAATTCTCATGACCATTGGGAATGTCATTCTGAATTCTTAACTTTAACTTAAAACCCTTTGATTACCTGAATTATGTAATACAGGATTGATCTGAACAATCATATAATATTATATATCACACCGTTCTATAATGAGCTTTGTACGAAACAGATATCTTTGGTATCAAAAAGATAAAATCACCACATTAAAAACATCGACTAAAGAAAGTTCGCAACGCCGCAGAACCTAACAATCCGCACCGATTGACTGGAATAAGCGATTAAACGCCAGAATGACATCGACGACATTCGAACTTTTAAACCGCGTCTGCCGGCTGGCTTCGCAGTAAATCAATTATCGCTGCTCCAATCGCTTCGTATCGGGCGCCTTACTTTAACCAATATTTTTCCTACGAACTCGATTTATCTTTTTATTTCCAAACGTACCATTTCCATAATAAACCCCTATAGTCTCAAACATGTTGGAAGTTACGTCACTGAGAAAATGTGATGTGTGTTTAAATGAGATGCACCTTCTTAACTACTGATACACTCCTGAAAATTGAGTGGGAAATCAGAGCTTTATTCCCTTTTCATCGCCCCCACTACTAACTTTTGTGATTCCTTGTCTAAATTTCTTCATTTATGACTATTCAAATAATTTACAAAAAGCTATTAGTGATTTTAAGTTGATATTTCAGATACCCCATAATTCTCTTATGCAAAGTATTTGGCAATGATTTTAAAGGAATTTTAAAATATGAAAAAGATTACAAATATATTTTTTATTTTAGTGTCAAACCAACATGAAAGTAGCTAAATTCATCTAAAACCTTGGGACTTAACTCCATAATCATCGGTTCGAGTTCCATCAAGACTATTATAGGTAGGTTTATCTCATCGTTAACTTCAACACCCTTTGATTAGACAAAGTACACACACGATCCATGGTTACCAAGAAAGAAAAAACTTTAGAGTCAAACCAACTCTAATTTTGTTTGATGAACTCAAAATTTGTTATAGATTGACATGATATTTTGAAACCCTACTTAATTTACATGGAAAAATTGGATTTAAATATATTTGTCCCAAATTGAAACCTCTTGGAGATCAAGCTATCGATACTTGATATTATTTTAGAACATGTCTGCTAAGCACCTATTCAAGCATTCATGACAATTTTTACTATGGGATCTCTGCCTATCCGTGCACTGCAAGCAGTTAAAACTTCTGGAGTTCGGAATCCAATTCCACCCTGGGGTCTATGTACTCTAAAATATTTAAATTAGAAGGTCAACTAAATGCATGCAGAGAACGTGCAGTGCAATTAACAAACTGTATCCATTTGTTTTTCAAAGTTTTGGCAGTGATCCCATCCATGCCACCATCCTTTTTTTTTTTTATATAGTTTCATGTCTTCTATGGATACCGTCACTGCTTACCCAATGGCCATGGAGAGAAAAAGAGGTAATTCATTTACTCCACACTGATCAAACATCAACACCATTAATAACCCAGATATCATAATATCAAATCAGATAAGAGCAAAAGTATGAAACCATAGCATCTGAATCAAGGAAGGATCTTTATTGTTCCATGGCATTACAAATTGAGAAACAGAATGTGAAGGACTTATTCTTCAACCACAGCTATACTGAGATAAACAGCTTTCTTTCTAATGAAATGAAATTAAAAAAAAAAAAAAAAATAGAAAAAGAAGAATGTAAATACAAAAACTGAGGTCCTATCCATCTGATCTACCTATTCTAATCTAACATGGCTTGTGCTGGTTTCATTTATATTCTGTAGTAAGAAGTTCATTCAAACAAAGAGGAACAAAAGAAGCTGATTTTCCCTTATCCTCCTCCTCCCCTTTGGGAAGAACCACTGCAATCCACATAATGTTCATTCAAAGGCTTAGCTTGGTTCATGGCACTAGTTTAAACTTCGCGCATCCACTCGCACAAGCCAGGATCATCAAAAGGAAGAAAACTGCTTTTCAGCTTAACTCTGATCTTGTGTCAAAGTCCGGAAGGAGGGGGAATCTTGCTTCCTGCAATTCAATTTCAAACTTCAGAAGTTGCATTAGACTGTTTTCACAGCATGGCCCTACTTCTAACTCAATTCAATAAAAAAAACCAAAAAAGGCATCACAGATAATGAATCCGTCAATGCAGAAATGAAATTGCTTGAGATCATAGCAAAATTATAACTGGAAGGAATAAATATTATAAATTTTTTCTCAATTTACCTGCTCATAAGGGGGATCTTTGTGTGCTGGTATTAGGCGAGAAACAAAGTATCGAGCCTGAGAACTCCCCTCCTGTAATAGACCCAGACCCATTAAGATGCTTCTTTCCACATAAAGGAAAATAATATAAACAAATATAGAAATTGTAAGGTTAAAGATTTAAACTTTGACCGTATGATCCGAGGAGCTGGAAACCGGATTCAGTGAGCTTCTTCTGCCAATGTTCTGCAGTCGCTAAGGTTAGCAATTTTTCCTCTATCAGCAGCAAAAACAGCACCCTGAATGCCACCATTTGAAGGAAATATGTTTAAACACAGACAGCACACAGAAACCAAAGGAGACAAACACCAGAAAATAAAAATCCTAAATCAAAATGAAAACGTAACAATAAAAGGAGAGACTGCAATTCTAGTAGGTTACTGACTTTAACAAACCAAGCAAAAGTGGAAGTGGATATCAAAGCAGAAGCAACTGGTTGCAAGAATTTAGATGGTCTCACATCCGTAGAGGTTCAAGAAAATAGAAATAATTCAAATCTTACAGGAAATGCAAGATGAAGCACATAATTTTCGCTTATGCTTTCAAGCTGGGAGCATGCATCCGCATATCCTTTGTTACACATGATCAATTTCATTTCTACAAACTGTGTTGTCATATTAATTTTTATCTAGTTCAAACTTTATTTAATTAGCATAACCACAATCATCTTTCAGGGGTAAAGCATCTACCAAAAACCTATCCTAATGTTGCTCATTAATACCAAAATAGTTTCTTAGTCCTCTTAAGAATATAAACAGTAAAAACTTGGTTGGTCCTATGAAGACCTTAAGAAATATTTCTGTGTGATGATTTTACATTCAGGATCTAACAAACAAGGCACAGCAATAACAAAATAAAAACATATTTGCTACTACAATTGTTTTTTATTTTTTATTTTATTTTTTGCCTTTTTCCAAGAAGTAAATGCCAAAAACATTTTTACTAATTTGCTAAAAGGCAACAAGTCACCTAGTGGCAGCCCAACTAAATTGTGCCTAGTGCATGTATATTTGTTAAAAACATTTTTTGCCTTTTTCCAAGAAGTAAATGCCAAAAACATTTTTACTAATTTGCTAAAAGGCAACAAGTCACCTAGTGGCAGCCCAACTAAATTGTGCCTAGTGCATGTATATTTGTATATCTATGTGCAGTTATGGTAATCCTAAGCTGGAAGCAGCCTGTCCTCCAGCACTTCTTTAGTAGTGAGGTTACTGTTCTCAATAGTCTTAGACTGAAACTTGCATATATTCAAGCTTGACAAGTGAAGACTTCAACTACAACACAACCCTTTATGTTTTGTGAAGTTCTATTGAAACCAAAATAGATAATTGTATTGGTATAAAAGCCTTCAAGGTTGTGGTACCAACTCAATGTCAACAATGATGGTAGACAGGCGTAAGTGAGGCAATGGATAACTGATGGTAATTGGAAAAGCTACAACTTTCCAAAGGATTTCTATCTCTCTAATTGCCGAAAGAATTCAGTATCTCCATTTCTGGTTACAAATGCTTCAATTTATACTACTAATGGATGTCATGTGGCCTCCTACAATTGGTTCCTAATCTACCATGGTGATGGACGTCGTGGGAGTGGAGTGCATAGTGGAAGTCATGGCAGTGGAGTTCATGATAGTCCACGTATCACCCCACGTTCTTATCTGACTAAATCTAAGGTCTCTGCGGTGACCCAGTCTCCACAACTTTATCTAACTAGGTCGGGCGATGAGATGACCGACTTTCGGCCCTCAGACTCAATGCCCGACATGCCCGGGACGATGTGGGAAGTAGTGTGATCTAACACCCTCATGAAAGTGCCCAATGTGTAATTGACAGGTGTTGGGCCCAATGCCTAGGGCTCGGGCTCCCTGGCCATTCGGGTTTCTCACGTGTGACGTATGTGGGATTAGACTTATCCCATTCCAATGATTACGGCAGAGAAACAATGGTTGTGCTATTGAGAAACTGTGATACATGGACATCCTAAATTTATCTAGCATTCCCATGTAATCGCATAGGTGTCATGTCGATCATGTCATATACCCTTTGCAATGGATATGGCTGTTCAATTTTGATTGATTTATATTACAATTTATTTTCAACTTCCTTCCATACATTTTTATTTGATAGACAAAAAACATGTTAAAAAGCACAAAAACAACGAAGCACACCCTACTTATACAGGCAGAATTTACATTGAAAAAAGAGAAGATCTGCTGGAAAGTATACTTTTATGATAATATAAAGGGGTAAGAAAGGAAAGATAGAGATAAAAGACAAAAGATTAGAAGTTTTTATCTATTTGTAAAGATTAATAACACGCTTGGAGCACTGGACACTTGCAACATAGATGAAGGTGGAGGTCTCCTATTTTTCTTTTCCTTTTTTTTCTCTATAGTGAAGAAAGATCTTACTAATTAAACATCAGTACAAAGCACATGGGAAGTATACAAATGGCGCCAGATGACAACCAACAGAAAGATAACCCCTCTAAGATGACCCATACAGTTAATAAAATCTAGCAAGGAAGAGACATCACAGTCCAATTGAGGGGTGGGGTTCTTGAAAGCAGAAAAAGTGAAGTGGTGATGACAGGAGCTGAGAGGTGACAGTTACTTATAAAAAATAAGAGTTGAGAGGTGACAGTTATTATAGAAGATAATCTTCATGAAAGCAATCGAGTTTAATGGCTGATTTTTGCTGTGCATCAACAATATATTCATATATCTGTCTCATTCACTTTAGTAGTGTCCAACAGCAAAAATTAGGAATGCAAATAGCCATCACCTCCAGACATAAATTACAAAACACAAACACTCACTCCATAGTTCAGAAAGAAAATTTTAATAACATATGGAGAACACATGAAAACAGAAAGAAACAGATAAACAATGATCAGTAAACATACAAATAACCAGGAGATAAGGTAAGTGCCATACCAACCAAATGAAGACATCAGTGCCATGGTCAAGAACAACTGCAGCATCAGACTGCATAGCAAGATCATAAGCAGGTAGTTCCTCGAAAGTGCCCCCTTCCCGGTGCATTAGACAGCGAGGGGCTATCATACGAAGAGACAGATCAAAGGATGCATTCAAGAACAAATTTCGCAAAACAGACCTCTCATCCTCATGGCCTACAATGCTTCCTAAAAGTGGACCCCTCCTCAGATGGAATAAGTGCTCGGGCACTACAGAAAGCTCTTTGGGAAACCGATAAAGCTTTGACTTTGGTAATTGGGATCCAAATTTAAGAGCAATGTCTTTAACTCTTTCATCTATTGTTGCTCGCATATCAATAGCATCAGAATAGTTTTTCGCTTGCAAAAGGGTTCTCTTAGCTATAAGAACAGCAGCAACATCATCTTGAACACTCTCTAGATATGCAAGCTTATCCAGTTGTAGTCAGTAGTTATAACCCTTGAAATATCAGCTTGATAAACGTTTGAATATTGAATTGCAAACTGGAAAAACACATAATCACTCTTGATGTCTCCTTTAGTTTCCATGGAGAGCGCAAAGCTTTGTGTTTCTTCAATGCTTGGCATTTGAATTGAGAGAGAATTATCATTTTTAAAAGTTTCATGGGCATCTGTGTGCCTCTTCTTAGGACCCTGGCAGGTTATGAAATTATCATCAGAGCAGCGTATCTCAAACAAACCATGGGAACCTGCAGCTCTAGTAGATGCCCTTTGTAAGTTCACACCAAAGGCCTCCCCAAAATCATCATGAAGAATCAGAACACCACCAGAAGCTTTTGCAAGAGGCTGCAAAATGGGAACTCTTACTGGGCATGTTCCAGCACATAGAATGTCCACCACTGTATTTTGTCTATGAGCCTCTTGACCTAGATGCTCCATCCACTTTAGTGCTAATTTCTCCATATGAGGATAGTTTGGATGACTCAGGGAATGAGGGACCGATCCAGGGCCATAAGTATTTGGTCCACCAGCACACACAATAATTCTGCTATTACCTCCCGACCTTTTAACTATCCTCTTGATATTTAATTTGTGGTCCTTGAATTATACCCAAACAACCTCTACAGCTACTTTTAGCACGATCTCTGGAAGCTTTGGAAGGTTCAATTTGTCTGACCTTAATGATGAGGATATGGGCATGTATTACAGGTAGTGAAGCATGTATTTGCTGACAGGTATATGCAATCCCACCGTGTGATTTCAAAGTCTGAGTTGGTGATCTGTCACCAGAAACATAATCCTTAGATGCAACTGATTCCTCTGAAAAATCATACACTGATACAGTGCGACCATACAATATAATGCCAATCCTTGTAGTTGGGGGTAGTGAATCAACAAATGCATGCAAGGAACTCTGCAAATGCTGGAGGTGTGGTTCATCTAAACACTCGTCTATTACAAGAAGAATGGGTGCAGAAATTCTGATATCACCAACTGGAATAAAACCAGGTCTCTTGTTCCCAGTTTGAACATAATCAACCATAGGAGATGACAGTTCTGGATAGTTAAGAAGCTCTTCCTTGCTGGTAGCCACATATTCACCTTCACTTCCATTCAGATTTCGACAAATTGCACACTGCCACTGACCCGAACCAAGCAAAATGTTGCAATATAGATTAGCATAAACTCACACAGTTTGGCAAGCAGGTGGGGATCAGCTGAATTACTTGAGGACCAGCTGAAATCTCTCTGGAGCTTAAATGCTCCAAACTAAACTTGGAGCGTTTGCTTGTTTTCTTCAATACCTGAATGACACAATCGAAAGCTCCAATTATTTTTGGTTTAACTAAATAGTGAAGAACTGTTTACAACATTTTTTAAAAGCATAAGTAATAGTTAGTACTAGTATAAGGGAGTGTGGGGTAGAATAAAGGAGAACAAAATAGAAAGGTGGATTTACAATATATTCACCAACCATATGGAATTTTTCAAATCTCAGACATACCAAGACATTCATAATAATGTAGTGATAGACAATATTAAGGTAATATCCTGCCTAAACGGCAGAGAAGAGAAGAGAGATACGCTTATCTGCCAGAAAATGAACATAAGGTGGACTTTTAAGGAATGAAGACTCCTCTGTAGCATCGGAAACTTGGTGCTGCAACTCAGCTGAACCATTTGAATAGTAAGGAGGTGAGGATGCGGGCAAAGATGAACTAGAAGAGATAGCAACTGGCTGAGGAGTCGCAGGTGATGTCCGGAAGGGCACAGCAGCAGGCCGTAGTGGTGAAGAAAAGACAGGAGGGCCAGGGGGAGTGCTCAAATGAGGAATAGGGCTGCCAGTTTTAACCCCATTGGCTGGTGATAGCAAATTTGGAGTTCTAGTTAAGGGAAGAATCTATTTCTTGCTGTAACCTTAATTGGAAATCTAGCTACTTGCAGGTGAGAGAAAGGGTGGAGATTGAATTTTTCTCAGGACGAGGAGAAGGGCGTCTGTGGCTGTGTGGGTGTGGGGGTGAGAGTGGCAGAGTATCCATGGGAAGGTTGTGGTGGGTTAGCCATTGGAATTCACAATTCTCCTAATGAAGATTCAAGAAGCCGGACTCAAGTATCAGATTTGAGGAACACAAAAACCATTCAAACCAAAACTAACTCTGAGAAAAGATAATAAGAGGAGAAGGGTTTGAATTATGAGGCAATTCAATGATGTGATCTCACAATTCTCAATAATGCGATTAGAGCAGTGCACAATAGCTTCCAAGGACAACTTTAAACAACCTATAAAGTAGCAACATATGGATCTTAATCCAATACAGTCCTCGGAGAATAAACAGATTTAAGGAATTAAAAAACCAAACCCCTGCAACCTAAAACCCCAGTTCAAAGAAAAAGAAAGAATGGGTTTTGATTAAAACCAAAATCAAGATATCCAGGGAAACGCCAAGAAGTAAATCAAGAATCCTAAAAAAAGCACCAAAATTTGAGCTTCCGGGATCAAAACATAACGGGGTTTTGATGGACTCCCATTCCAGAT
Organism: Tetrastigma voinierianum; assembly: GCA_016808115.1. Classification (NCBI taxonomy): domain Eukaryota; kingdom Viridiplantae; phylum Streptophyta; class Magnoliopsida; order Vitales; family Vitaceae; genus Tetrastigma; species Tetrastigma voinierianum. Next base: position 255,342 of record JAEQBH010005211.1, read on the forward strand.
TGAAACACCACCACCAAGCTCTCTGAATCCACAAAATCAGCTGCAAGTCCTGATCCTTAAAAGTCAAACTAGAGGAAAGAAAGATCTAGGGCTCTACATCAAACAAAATCAAATTAAGTGCGTGAAGGACTAAACCACATAAAGAAATAAAATTTGCATACCTGGGAAGCGACGAAGAAGATGATATTGCTTTCTAAATATCAAAAAACCCTCATCGTCATCATTCTACTCATTCTTCTTCCGGGTAGTGCCGTCACAAGCGAGCAGTGATCTCTCTATGTCTCCTCTCTCTCTTCCCTCTTGAGTCTTTCCTTGTTTTTCTCGGTTCCAATTAGCTCTCATTGGCCAAGAGGAACACGCTAACTTTCCCTGCACCTGCCCGCACGCTATTCCAATCACAATTACAGAATTCGATATAGGGCCTGACCACTGTCAATTAAAAGCGCAAAGGCCCATAAAGAGGCCCAGACAATCATAAAACGGGGAAGTATGGAAAGTGGAAACGACGACGTTTTGATCTCTGGATTTGTGGGTCCCACATGGCCCAAATGGGTAAACGATACGACATATAAGTGGCAGGGTACAGTCAGCACTGAATTCTCATCGAATTTGTGAATAGCAATCTTGGCCTTCTGTTCAGTGCTTTCCCTTCATTTTTAATTAATCGCTCAAATACAGTATTAATGTCGTGAAATGATTACATTTCTTCCCATACCCTAATTCGGCCGTCCACTCTTCGGCCATGGTTGATACCGAGAGAATGGGGATTCCACCCACAGCCGTCTCCAAAGAAGCCAAAGCTCTCTCTGCTTTCATATCGGAGGAGAAATCCGGCGAAGTTCCTCTCATCATCTTACAGAATCGCGCGAATCAACAACGGCAGCTTCGGAAGTTGCCCTACCTCCATAATCGCGGCTCAGAAGGAGTGGCAGCTCAGATTTCTTCAACAGCCTGATGATTTCTACTTCAATCACCTCCGGAAGGGCTTGCTCGAATCCAGAACTGTTGTAAAGGAGCTCATCAATGCCGACTACGTCGACGAAGTCTCCCTCATCGACAACGCCACCACGGCCGCTGCTATCGTGCTTCGACAGTCGGCCGCTTCATAAGGTAAATTTCAGAAAGGTGATGCCGTTGTCATGCTCCACTGCGCTTTTCAGTCGGTGAAGAAGTCGATTCAGGCCTATGTTACTCAATCCGGTGGCTCGGTTATCGAAGTCCAATTGACATTTCCGTTGAATTCGAAGGAGGAAATTGTTTCTGAGTTTAGGAAAGGTTTAGAGAAAGGTAAATCCAACGGTAGACATGTTAGGTTAGCTATAATTGATCATATAACATCAATGCCGTGCGTCGTTGTGCCCGTAGCGGAATTGGTTAAGATTTGTAGGCAGGAAGGTGTCGACCAGGTGTTTGTAGATGCCGCTCATGCAATTGGTAGTGTTCCCGTTGATGTTAAAGAAATTGGGGCTGATTTCTACGTTAGTAATTTGCATAAGTGGTTCTTTTGCCCGCCCTCAGTTGCATTTTTGTATTGTAGAAATTCGCCTCTGTCTTCTGAAGTGCACCATCCGGTGGTTCTCACGAATAACAAATGGATTGGCGATAGAAAGTTCATGGATAGGAACAAGGGATTACAGTTCTCAGCTTGTTATTCCTTCAGTTTTGGAGTTTGTGAATAGATTCGAAGATGGTATCGAGGGTATTATGACGAGGAATCATGATAATGTTGTTCAAATGGGAGAAATGCTTGCTGAGTCCTGGGGAACAAATCTTGGGGCACCTCCGGATATGTGTGCAAGCATGATTATGGTTGGTTTGCCTTCTAGACTGTGCATTACCAGTGAGAAAGATACTGAAAGATTGAGATCGTATTTGCGTGTGCATCACGGTATTGAAGTTCCGTTGCATTATCAGGCTCCCACAGATGTTGAGTGTGCACCGAGGGATAAGGATGGTCTTATAACAGGGTATGCTCGGATTTCACATCAAGTTTATAACAGTTTTGACGATTATTTCAAGTTTAGGGATGCAATTAATCAACTTGTTGAGCAGCGACGGACTTGCAAAATGCTTTTTACGGAATAAAGAGGTATGCTTTCTTTCATGGAACCTCTTCTTGACTATGTGCTCTTCATTACAATTTACAACAGCATTCTTTATGATCATGGCCATTCTCATCATTCTTAGTCCTCATTTTTTCCTTTGTAAGTCCTAGAGATATCCTGCATGGAACCTCTTCTTGACTATGTGCTTTTCATTACAATTTACAACAGCATTCGTTATGATCATGGCCATTCTCATCATTCTTAGTCCTCATTTTTTCCTTTATAAGTCCTAGAGACATCTTATATGTGTTGTGTCTATATATATATATATATATATATATAGTTAATTATATAAAGTAATTGTATAGCAGGATTAGCTGAATTATGCATAATAAATCTGCTGATGATTTTGATCACGGACATATTGAGAGTTCACTCTTACCTGTTCCCCGCTGAATATTATATTGAAAATTGATTGAGCCAACTTTCTTGACTTGGAAAGAGCTGCTCCACATGTCGTTTTAATCTTGCTGAAACTTGTTTCTTAAAAGGCATTAAAGGAGTAGCTATCTAAAGACAATTTGAAATATAAATAGTTTTCTTTTAGAAGTATAATTAATCATTTAGCTTATCTGTTATTTTTGGTCTGGATAACAGATTACTGTTTCATCCGTGTGGTGCACTTCTTTACCAATTCAAGGCTTGTTGGCTTGTATGAAATGTCTGCCTGTTAGGTAGGAAAAAAAAACAACTTGAAAGCAAGTCTGGACCCAAAGTAGTGACTGTGTGCAGGCGCATTTTCAAACTGAAAGGGGATTTGAAAAGGGCCATTACCGCATTTCTTTTGAACTGTTGCTTGTGGATGGTTGCTTATATTTTCCTTCATTTGGTCCAAAATAAGGTCAATGCACCGAAGAAGGTTGAAGCTCGTAAGGGGCTTGCAAAGGGCTGCATTAGAGAACCTTTTCCTTCTTTTTTGGCCTGAGTTATTTGTTTGGAATTCAAACCTGTAGTACTCTTGTATTTTCGCATTCGTTAAGATACAGTATCTTCAAAGAAGAGGCAAAAGAAGTAACTAATTTATCAAACAATCGTTATTTTTTTCTGGAGTACAGCATCTTAAAGTTAATTATTCATAGTCAGAAACCTAGCTATTAGTGATGTTTAATATTTACAAAACTAAACTGACAATAAAAATGTGGAAGCTAAGTGGGTGATGTGGAGCAACAAGTATGCCACTGTAAAACAAATCTGAGTCTCTGCTAGGACCCTCTGATTTCATACTTAATATTCTTGAGATTGAGGAATAGAATTTTTTTAATGTATCTGGTAGTTTTGCAGCTTAAGTTGGATTTGCCGATGTGGAATGTCTGGGTTTGTAATTAAAACTATAGGCTTCCTTTAAGATTGTTCCTTCTCTCTCATATGGGATATATTATTGTCAAAGGGGGAGTGGGGGACTACTACAAAGACTACTGCATTATTTTAGCCCATTTGTATTTTACTCAGATATCTCCCCTCCCCCTCTTATATATGTTGGAAAATGTGAATGAAATTAATTTCACTGAAATAGTAAATGATTTAGAATTCTAGGAGTATCTGAAAAGCCAAAAACGTTTGGCATTCCAAAAGTTTAAGAGTCGAGTCTCTCCTCTATATATAGGGTATCAAAGTCTTTTAGGAGACATACTGGAGTCTAGAGAGCCTTAAATTTTTGGTTTCCTTCCTTCTCCCTTCGTTAGTGATAGAGTAAACTCACTTTAGTCTGTCGAAGTGGCTGCAAAGTGATTTTGTTGACCATTCGACAAACTGTTTTTGTCCCTGGAAAACCAGAGGCGATCTTGGAATCACCAGCACTTGATGAAAAAGGTAAATATGTCTTAAGGAGTGTAGTTTCACAAAACTTTGTTTTCTCGTTCCTTTAATGATTTAGTTTGTCATTTGATCTTTTTTTTTTTTAGGATAGCCATTTTTATGTAGTAGAAGAGGAGGTCTGACCAACAATATATAAAATTGCTATAAGTGATAGAGATAACTTCTAGTAAACCTAAAGAGTAGCTCAGTTGGTGTAAGACATTGAGGTGGGGTTACCTAATGGTCACTAGTTTGAGTCCCATAGGATCACCCGGAAGTTATCTCTATCACTACTATTTATATATTGTTGGTTAGACTTGCCTCTTCTGTGCATAAAATGGTTAGCCTAAACCAAAAAAAAAAAACGAGTAGATTAAATGACAGAGCTGAATTGTTGAAGAAGGAATGAGAAAATCGAGAAATGCTATTAAGTCAGCGATTTATGGAACATATTCTGCTGTTGAGATGACGCGAAACTTCAAAGGCTTCTATCTTTCAAAGGATAAAGCGGGTTGTCGAATGATCCTTCGCTTTAAGCCCTCCTTGAAAATGATTTACTTTATCACCGATGAGAAGGAAAACTAAGCTTAGGCACTACAGGCTTTCGGTCGTCTCTAAAAGTTTCTGACACCATATTGAAGGAGACTGAACTCTCAAACTCTAGAATCACACCAAATGTTTTGGCACTACGTACTTTCGAATTCTAAACTATTTACTATTTTAGTGAAACTAGTTTTATTCACATTTTCCAACAATATATGCAAAGACTAATAAACACGAGATCACATTCGTCTTCATTGTACAAAAGCACGTGGTTTGTTGCAATTGATTTTTGCACTGTTTGGTGTACAATGGGTGTTGCACTCTCCGGTTAGAGGTTTCTCCATTTGTTGCCATGGTTCTTTTGTTGGAAAAAAGGCCTGAGAGTTGTTCCATCATGTGTATTTTGGACCTTATGGAGCAAGGAATGAGAGAGGTTTCCCATAACTGTGGAAGTTTGAATCAAACAATCAAAGTTTCTTTCTTTGAATTTCTTGGAAGTGGGTAAGAATACATGCTGGGATGGTTTGATATCTTTGTTAGAATTCGTGGGCTGGATAAGCTCTTTATAGGCATGGTTGATGGTTTTTGTCCTGTGCAATTTTTGGGTTTATTTGGTCTATTTGTATGCATATCATATACACTTCTTTCTCTAATACAATTACATTTACGAAAAACAGAAGTCTATATTTGAGTGAAATTGTGGTGGGAATGATCATATACATAAACTGTTAAGAAAGGTTGTAGGTAGGGGGAGAAGAAATTCTTGAGTTATTTAGTTACACTATCTCTACATGTGGACTTGTGGAAAATGTAGCAGAATTTGATTCCTTTCTGGTGGCTCATGCATTCATTCCTTTTTGTGCTTGTGGTTTGCTTCTTTTGCCCTACCTTGGTAATGTGCATATTTCTCGGTTTACATGGTTCCACACCTTTCGCTATTTAAATCAAGGCATTCTTCTCGGACCAAGTGAAACCTATTGCTTCTTCAGTTACTTTTGACTGCCAGAACTGGTGCCCTTCTTTTCTTCTCTGGAGCCTTCCTCAATTTAATCTGTACGCATTAGATTGACATTTTGCTATTACTGTATGTGTGAGTGTGACTGGATGCAATTGTGTCTCAGAATTTAGGACTCGAAATTCTTTCAATCCTATTTATGCTTACTTATTGGTGGTAAACAAAAGTTGACTTGATTGTTCCATATTTTCACTTGATTCTATTTTGGCAGTTGGTTGGAAGAAGAGGGAGCACACAATGGAACAATGTTTAGTATCTCCACTAATGGCCACAGCTTGCATGGTTTCCAAATAAATGAATGCGGGAGAGTGTGCTATGTACTCACTGTAACTGTGATTGATGCCTAGGAGCCCCAACCCATGTAAGCCTACTTTCTCTAGTATATTAAATCCTGTTATATGAATGTCCCATGGTAATTGATCACCATAATAAACATTTTTGTTTTATAAGTATTGATCACCATAATAAACATAAAAGTATATCAACCCTAATAATCAAGCAGCAATTCCATCAAGTTATGCTGAAAATTTTACATGAACTTCAGTTTAATTTATAGAGGTGTCTAATGATATTTTACCTTTATCAAATATTTTTTAACTCAGATGACCTGGCCTTGGTTTTAGGTCTTTTTTGGTCCTAAATTTTCAAATAAATTGAAATTGAGACCCCATAAATTAGTTTTCCCTATTTTTAATTTTTGTTAAATCCATAAACAGATTAATAAAAGTGTCACCTAATTAATGGATGTTTGTTTCTGCATTCGACAAAGAAACAAGAAGAGAGGATGCAAGAAAATTAGTTGGTTATTCGGATCTTCATCATCTTCTGCTGTGGTCTTCATCCGCCAAACCAGGCTGAAAGCCATGGCCGAAAACGTAGCCAATTCTTGCGCCAGCCAATTTCTTCAATGTCAAGTGCCTCTTTTCTTCTTTCTTCTTCTTCCTGCACTGCAGCTGATCAGGGCAGAAATCAGAAACTCCGGATAAGAGTTTCGATGTATATGATAGAAAGTTGAAACTGAAAGAGACATTTGAAGGCATCGGAAGAACAGGCGGCGCCGTTAAATCGGGCACAACTGTTCGCGAAGCTACAACGGCGGACAACTCCATTGAACGGAAACTGATCGTGAAATCAGTAAGTATATGGAAGGAATAGACTCTTCAGATTAACTGACAGGATACGTTGCGGATTTGATATTGAAACGAGTGATGTCCCAAAATATATTTTTGGAAACTTCTTTCAAAATAATCATCAAATTAGTCTTGAAAACCAGATTCATAAAACCGTAATTAATAAATAAGGTCATGTTTGGTTTAGCTGATTGAGGTAGCTATCCAGAACGGGTAGCTGATTCACCCTTAATCAGTACTTATAAAGTATTTGGAAAAAACATCTAATCAGTTCTAACTCTTGATAGTTGATTAGGAGTAAAAAGCTTAGGAAAAAGTTATAAATAATAGATTTTTTGAAATGCTCCTAAAAGTATTATATTTTTTACTTATATCCTTCTTTCCTTGTTTGCCTAATCTTTAAGAAATTGGTTATTTGGTTATATCTTTTTAAAAAATAAAATAAAATTGGTTATTTCTTTTAAGAAATTGGTTATATATGGAAAACGAACTATGGAAAAAATTAATTTCACAGGTTGGTAATTATTGTAAATAATGTTTTTTATATTTTCTACTTTTACTAATAAAAAAAACTTTTATTTATTTATTTTTATTTGTGTCAAAAATGATTATCTAAGCATAGAAAATAACTAAGTATTAAAAAAAATTTAAAGTAATAGACATACAAATTATGTTTCTAAAAAATATATAAATATATTTTAAAACTCTCAAACAAACTTTTATTTTTATAAACGAATTATTTATAATTCTGAGATAATACTTTTATTTAATAATCTTATTGTTAAGTTTATATACAGATAAATACTTTAAATAAAAATTTGTTTTAATTTACTTGTGATAATTATATAGATTCAAAATTTATTTTTAATTTGATATTAATTTTTAAGTTTTAATTTTACTTATTTAATATAATAAAATCATAATTCAAAATAACTCTACTTCAAAATGATTTTTTTATGACTTTATTATAAATATATTGACATAGAAATGAAAAGAAATAAAAAAAATGAAATACTTAAATATTACAATTAATTTTATTTATCATATATTATATATGTGATTAGAGTTTTTATTGTACTTTGGTTTTTATTAACTATTTTAGTCTAATGAAAATATAAAGGAAACAAAATCTAACAAAAGGTGAACAAAGTACAAGGTTATAGATAAAAATGAAAAATTCTTTTGACTTATATAGAATGAGGTCTTACTTTATTTTTCTATAACAAAATTCGAGAATCCCACTTATTTACATGGTTTTGAGTGAGATTTTGACCTTCTTCTATAATAAAACTAGTTTATCAATTATTTTGAAACATGTATTACTTTTAATTAAAAAAAAAAAAAAACTAATTTGGGACATCGATAGCTGGAGAGTGAGGTGGATTCCATGATTAGGTCTAATAATTTTTTTTTTATCACTAGGAGGGGGGCCACCCAAAGAAGCAAAGGAGCACTCAACTGATGTAACGCCACTTCCCCAGTCTTCGACAAGCAAGGAGGCGTCACACGGGATTGAGAGCTAGTAACACAGCGTTAGTGTTTCGTTTAGTCATGTCATTGTAGCTAAAACTTTGTAAAGCTGCAGCCCATAGTGGTGTTTAAGTGTCCTATGTATACTTATGTCGGAGTCCAACTATTTAATGATGACTGGGACTGCATATCTCGAAATATTACGTTTACATTTTATTACAACAAAAAACCAAATCAGGGCACATGAGACTCTTATTGTTGTGTTATTACTGGCCCGAATCTGGTGTCTCGGCGGCCTTTAGTACATGCGAATGAAACATCCGTACTAAGTTTACAGCTTAGAGGGAAAACAAATAACATATATGACCACTTGTAATGGTCCTCAATTACAGTATACTTAAAATAATTCACATATCGGAGTATTCATATCTCCCGTAGGAGTACTTATCATAAATTTCATAACAAAAGGTATCCGTAGGTACACTATAATACAGAACTGAGATATGCCTTAGCATCAGAGCTGACTTACTTTTTTTTTTTCTTTTCATATTGTTCATTATTCATATATTTATCATATAAATGTTTGCCTACATAGACCAATATCAATGAACGAGAGGGCCGCGACACAATATGGTGCCAGAAGATACGGTACAATGCAGACGAAGTGTCGAAGCGAATGAGCGTGCGCAACACAAATCAGTCATGGCACTAATCAGCGTGTTTGTCTGAAAACAAAAGTGTCGTCTCCTTTTCGATAAAGTCTTGGAGCACTAAGCAGAGCGATACTTTATTCATTCCTCTCCGGTCTTAGCGGTTTAATTATATGCGTTTAGTTTTTATACTAGTATTTTATAACATTCTATTAGTCTTTATAAACATAAAAAGCAAACCACAGAGCGAGAGAAAGAGGCAAGAATAAAGTACGCGAGAAGAGCCCAGGTTCATGGCCCGAGTGGTTTACTGAAGCAAAGCATCACTTCGCTAGGTGGGCTGGTGTGTGAGAAACGTGGTCTCAGGTTTGCCTAGGAGAACATACCTCTTCTTAGGCAAAGAGCTTTGCCTAGGCGAGCACTCATTCGCCTAGAGTGGATAGGTGTCGGGCTTCCAGAAATGAGGCATTTTTGCCATTTTCAAAATTTCCAACCAAGAGAAACAAAAGCAAATAAAACCAATCACAAAAACCCAACTCAAATAACCAAAACACATTTATGGAAGGGTTAGGGTTTTCCTAACACAACATAACAAAGAGGAAGTTAGGATAGTTTCCTAACCTTGATTTCTTGACACTTCCAAAGTAGCTTCCCTTTTCTTCATTTTCTTCTCTTCTTCCTTTCCTTCCTCTTTACATGAACAAGTAAAACGAAATGAGAGAACCAACCCAAATTGTCTTCTCCATAAGCGTATGCCTAGTTCTCGAAACAAAAATGGGAACTTCCATTCTGAAGACAATTTGTGGTCTTATCCCTTTTGGACTTAATTTTTCCCTTTTTGTTTTTTAGTCCTTCTACTTCATTAATTTGCAATTCAACTTATCATAATTCTACTTTACATATAACCTTTTTATCTTATGTCATTTGGTCCTTAATTATCTAATTACCAGTTTACTCTTTTTTACACTTAGCACTTAAATTTCCAAAAAATACAAATTTGACTTTTATTATACCCAAACATATCATAAAACTACTAGGGTATAATTTGGGGATGTCTAATTCCTCCACTTAAAATTTCGATCCCTCGAAATTAATACCTAAACTGAAGAGTTGTAGGTATTGTGCTCTCATTGTCAATTCTAGTTCCCAAGTCGCTTCCTCCATACCGTGGTGTTGTCAAAGCACCTTCACCAAAGGAACTTGTTTGTTCCTCAATTGTTTTACTTCACAAGCTAGAATGACCTTTGGTTTTTTATCATAAGTGAAGTCTGATTGCACTTATACGTCTTGTACTGGTAAGATGTGCGATTCATTAGAACAGTATTTTCGAAGCATTGAGACATGAAATACATTATGTAATTTGGCGAGCTAGAAGGTGCAAACAATAAGCAACTGGTCAATTCTTTAAGATTTCATAGATTAGAATCAAGCCTTGGATTCAATTTTCCTTTCTTTCCCAAGCCCGGGTATCTTTCTTCACGTGTACTTTGAAAACGTTATCTGGAGCTTCATACTCTATGTCTTTCTTTGAGATACATACGACTTTTGTCTATCACTACTTGACTTTTAACCTTTTTTGGGTACCCGAACTTTTTCTGTCTCACTTTATGTCGGGGCGAATTCACTATGCTCATTCAGTTGGTCCCGACATACATAGGTTCATTTCCTTCCACAAAGCTTCATAGGGGTCTACCAATGCAGTGATAACTTAGTTGTTATAGGCAAATTCCATAAGAAGAACTATCCCCATCGACTTAGGGAAATCTAGCATACAACCGAAACATGTCTCCTAACACTTGGATATCTTTGGATTGTCCATTTGTTATGGATAAGGCTATACTAAAGATTCAGTTAGTACCTAAGATTGGTATCATTCTTTCCAAAACCAGCGCAAACAATGAATCCTTGTCGGACACTATTGATAGTGGAATCCCATCTGTCGGACAATGCTGTTCACATCTGATTTTGCTAGATCCATGGAATGGTCGAGTCGGGTGGTAAAAAGTGAGTAGACTTTGTAAGTACGTCGTGATTACTAACTAAATCATGTTTCTTTTGGGTGAGGAAAAATTAAACACAAAATCCTATAGTAATGTTGTCCCTTCCATTGTGGAATTGGGATGAGATTTATGATAGAGGGCCAGTTATGATGTTCGGCGCTTTTGTGACAAGTCGGACATTTGGATACATACTCTACTACATCCTTTTCATCCCTAATACCAATAGTACTGTTTCAAATCCTAGTACATCTTGTTACCTTCAGGATGCATGGTAAATATAGTATTGTGGCTTTCATACATTAATTTCTTTTTCATTTCCTGGACATTCGGTACACATAATCTATTCTTGTAAAACAAACCTCCATCTTCTTCTATAGAATAGTCAGACTTGTCTCCATTTCTGACTTATTGTAACCTTTGTTGTAACTTGACATAATTTTTCTAAGCACTAATCATCATCTGCCTCAACTCAGGCATAGCTTTTAATTGAGCTAACAAAGCTCCATCAGATGCAATTCTCCATGTACCGTGTTTTAGGAACAAAACATAAATTGTTTTCTAGCAAGGCGTCACCTAACCACCACATTAGTTTTTCCTAGGTGTTGATCTATCTCTGATCTTCTAGTCTTTGAACAACTCCTAACCATAGCGTTTCTAAAAAAATTTAGTTCCATCTAGGTTAGCAGATACTTATGACTTTCTTATGATGCGTAATGTTCTACATTTTCACCATATAGTGGTGTCGCCATATTTTCCAAAGCTGAACACTAAGGCGCAATTCAAATCCATGTGTGGGATAATTTGCTCATGCGGTTTCAAGCGTCTTGAGGTATATGCCACCACTTTTCCATCTTGCATCAATACATCCATGCAATCCTTGTAGCATCGCTGCTACATGGCATATTCTCTACCCAATGTATAGAAATTTGAGTCCAACATGGTGGCCTTCAACCTATATTTTCTTTAAGCTGATCAAAACTTGACTTCTTTATTTGTCATCCCATTCATACTTCACTCCTTTCGGAGTAACTTAGTAAGTGGAGGCATAATGAAGAAAGTCCCTTCTGGGCCAGAGTCGGTAATACGGCACGAGAAACTTCTGCTGGTGTTCCGGGGTTTCGATTCCTGTCCTTCAATCTTTGCAGTGATCAACTCAATACCCTCTACGAGACACAATATGGCTTTGAATGACACTTCCTTAAGGTAAAAAAATCACACTTAACTGCGACAACTTTTTCTCTCAGGATTCGCAACACTATCTTCAAATCTTGTTCATGTTCTTATGCATCCTTAGAATACATCAAGATTTCATCAATGAATACCACTACAAACTAGTCCAAATAATGGTGGAATACCCTATTCATCAAGTCCATGAATGCGGTTGGTGCATTAGTCAACCCAAACCTTACTAAAAAACTCACTGTGACATCTATCGAGTTAAAGGTGTTTTTTGACAGCCCGACATCTCACGAGGTGATAATATCTTGATCACAAGTCTATTTTTGAAAAGACACTCGCTCTTTTCAACTGATTAAAAAGATCTTTTATTCTTTGCAATGGGTATTTATTTTCACCATTACCTTATTTATTTGTCGATGATCAATGCACATTTGAAGAGTGTCATCTTTTTTTTTAACAAACAAAACCAGCGCACCCTAGGGTGAAACATTAGGTCGGACGAATCCCTTATCCAATAGCTCCTGTAGTCGAGTCTTCAACTCTTTTAGTTCAGTCGGAGCCATGCGTAAGGTGCCCTAGAAATAGGAGCTGTTCCATGTAAAACTTCGATAGTTAGATCTACTTCTCTTTGATTGGTATGACAGGTGGTTATCGAAACACACCGGGAAATTCCTTTACCACGGGTATATCTTCGGTTTTACTTGACCCTGCCGGAGGTCAAGCCGTCTAAAGGCTTCACGGCGCTTTCTGAAGGCTTATTGGGCTTGCATAACCAAAAAATTATATTTAACAGCGATCATGCATTGGATACCATGCAAATTACCTCAGGCATGTCAAACATTTAGCCTTATTGTTTTCTTATCACAATCAATTATAGCTCGATGTTTGGATAACCAATCAATTCCCAAAATCAAATCAAACTCATGAAAAGGCAAAGTAATCAAATCAACCAAAAACTCTCTATCATGAACCATTATGGGACAGTTCTTATACACTCGGTTCCTCCCAACATGCCAAAGGGACTAGTAACATGTATATCATATGCTAAGGCTACTACTTATAGCGACTTATCACTCGATTGTTCAATGCATATATAGAATGTGTAGAACCTTGATCTAAAGCATGCGTTTTAGTGTCGCAGAAATTAGGGTACGCGATAACCCCTAGTGCATCCTGATATTCGCGAGCTCTCATAACATATGATCTGGCTGGGGATGTAGTAATAAGGTAATTTACTATTTATGATGTAATACTTCTTCTATGCTGCCCTGAACTACCTTGCCCTCTACCCCTATCACGAGTTGGTGGAGGTTTATTTGATCCTCCTCTACTACTTCCTTGAGGATTTCTAGAAATTCGGATCACCAGCGGACGATTCATTATAGATAGTGCATCCTTGCACATCGAAAACAACCTCGGTTATCGATCTGCCCAGTACTAAAATGATATTTAACGACAATGTGGGCATTTGAGTCTTTCCTCTTGTTCGGTTGAAGTGCCCCTACCGGAACCCGGTATCGTTGTAGGTCCCTGCCTTCTACCTCTAGTAGCAGAACTAGGTATTAATTCAACTTGAGACTCTCTAGTTCTTTTACTTGAGAAGGAACTACCCCTAGAGAACTTTCTCTCTATTTTTCTTTCTCAACTCATCATTTCAGATTTCTTAATTTTCATGGCTACTTGCATCAACTGATAGAAATTCACCACTTACAATGAGGTAACAGCTGTGAGGTACCTTTTTATAGAGTCCTTCAAGCCATCCTTAAACTGTCTACATCGAATGGTTTCAGTAAGAACGGGTTCTGGTGCATACTTATTGAGGCGACTAAAATCTTTCTCATACTCTACCACTGTCAAATACCCTTGTTTCAGATTCAAGACTTACTTCCATTTGGTCTCTCGGTAATCATCCTTGACATACTTTGTTTGAAACTCTTGGACAAAGAAGTCTCATGTAATTGGGTTTGGAAGCAATGGATTTCTTAAAACTAACTTCTACCAATCATAAGTTGCACCTTGTGTATGAGATCGCATTACTGGGTCATCTCTGCTCAGGGGGACATTTCACTGCTAAGAGCCTTGCGCTCGGGCCAAAACTTAGCTTTATCAAACTTTTCCAGACTTGTACCACAGAATTCTTCTACTCCATGCTTTTTTACCAAATCAATCGGAGCTCTAGGGGCCGTGAGTCAATCTAAGACCCTTGCCATATCTTGAGAAATTTTTAACAACGCTTCGATTGACACGTGTTCACTTCTAGCTGAGTCAGATGGACTAGAGACAGATGGATGTCTATAGGATTGACGCTCTCAGCTGTTTCTTCCATAACTTCTTGGGATTGGTCCATTCTGGTTAATATACAAAACAATGATATTCGCATTAGACCAACACAATACTATGTAGGTACGTTTTTATCCTAATTATTTTCTAGAAATGCCTAAAACTAGGCTCTGATACCAACTAAACTATAACACCCCTTCCCCAGTCTTCGATAAGCGAGGGGGTGTCACATGGGATTGAGAACTATTAACTTGACATTAGTGGGCCCATTTCAAGTATATAATCATGAAGACATAAACTTATAAAACTACCACCATAGTGGTGTTTAATTGTTCTGTACATATATGTGTGAGTCCAACTACTTGTATTTACACAAGTTGCATTATCTCCAAAATATTACGTTTACATTCATTACAATAAACCAAAATCTGTGGACCTACATCGAAAAAGACCTCACCATCGGTGGTCGCTCACACGCGGTAGATGTCCTAATTATTCTTCGCACCTACACGGATGAAACACCTGTGCTAAGCTTATAGCTTAGTGGGAAAACAGAGAACATATATGACCACTTTTAATGGTCCTCAATTATAGTATACATTTAAAATAATTCATTACATATCAGAGTATTCATATCTCCCGTAGGAGTACTTATCAAAAATTTCATAACATAAGGTACCCGTAGGTACACTACAATATAGAATTGAGATATGCCTTAGCATTAGAGCTGACTTACTTTGTTTTCATATTGTTCATTATTCATATACTTATCATATAAATGTTCGTTTCGTATGTACTGGGGCAAGAATAGAATCGAATCGAGAGGACGCAGCACAATAGGAACTCAAGGTACCTGTGATAAGATCGAACAAAAGTGCCGAAGCACTAAATAGACGTGCTTGCAACACGAATCAAGAGTGTTGTAGCACTAATCAAACGTGTCAAGCCACACGAAATGTATGTCGCCGCACTAGACAGAGGGCGGGCACTAAACAGACGTGCCTTACGATTCACTATCCTGGGCTCTTAAGGTGCCTCAAGCAATTATATGTGTTTCAAAGCTTTTTATACTAGTATTTATAACATTCGTTTAGACTTTATAAACATAGAAATAAAACACAGACAGAGAAGAGGCAAGAACAAAGTCTGCCAAGAAGACAGGTTCACCGAGGCGAAATGATTCGCCTAGGCACAACATCCCTTTGCTTAGGCGGAGCAGACAATGGCTAGAAAACGTGGTCTCGGGTTCGCCTAGGAGAACAGACCTTCACCTAGGAGAGCACTCTTTCTCCTAGGCGAGCACTCTTTTGCCTAGGTAGACAGGCATCAAGCTTCCAGAAATGAGGCATTTTTGCCATTTTTCATCGAAAATTTCCAACCAAAACAAAACAAACCACAAAACCCAACTCAAACCAACCCAAAAACACATTTATGGAAGGGTTAGGTTTTTCCTAACACAACATTGAAGGGTTTCGTGGGAGGCAACACTTTCTAGTAGCAATGGAAATACAAAAAAAATCCCAACAAAAACCCATCCAAGGACCCCTAGTAGCATCAAAACCGATTCTACAACAAAGAGAAGGGTGTAGGATTACCTTGCGGTTTGCCCAAAACCCAGCCGGTGGTTCGGTAGCTGACCTAAGCTAACCAAGTCCTGTGTCTCTAATCCAGATTCACATGAAGAGTGAAACCGGCCAACCCCAAGGCAAATGCCTTTAAAGGTCCCTAAGTGTTAGCCAAGTCCCGATCCGAAGAGGCTTAAACCCAAGTCTCTCAATCTCAGAACACTGGAGATGAGAGCACTTGGGTTTTCTCATGAACTCTCTTTTTCGCCTCAAAAGGTCATCATCATTTTAGGGTTTTACATTCTATTTATAGGAAAACCCCCCATCATGTCTAATGACCAAAATGCCCCTCACTCTAAGTGATGATAGGAAACACGCATCCCTATGTGTTATGGTGAGTCCCACACGGCCCTAAGCCGAGGTACAAGCCCAAGCCTATTATCTCTCTATGTGAGGGATTTCGATTCGGGGATTCCACTAATCCCGTGACATTTCATTCATGAAAATTAACTCCCTCATATATGAATCACATCCAAATCCGTTTCATATCAGCCTTACACTTTCTGGTGCGTGACCCACAGCTCCTAAGATAGCTGGCCACTTGATTCAATCCATTGAATTATGCAAGTCAAGATTGGTGCCCAGCAACACATCATGACTCCCCACCACCGAGTCACGGCCTCGACTACATACCCTTCCCATGCATTAAATACCGTACCTCGTCCTTCATCTAACTATATCTCTACTTGGTTCAGAAAGCATGGAGAATTATGTAGTTCCCACTAGACTCGGGGCTATGCCACACCTAGCCTTTTTTTTAAGTGATATTTATCTTGTCCCTGCATTCATCACTCAACCTGTTATGCACTTGAAGACACTCAAGGCATTTCACTCTAGCCGTAGATTCCCGCACGATCTCCGACAAGAGGCCTTAGGCGGCTACTTCTCTCGGCGAATCCTTTGTTGGCTACTCAATTACCTCCGAACACCTCAAATTATACCCAATCCTCATCCAATGAGCGACCCCATAAGAGGCAACGTGAATTAAGGTCAAAGTACAAGATCGAGATTCAAGATATCGCCACCTCGTGTTTAAGGATATTTCAGATTATTTGCATGGATTTGGTGATAATCATCTACATTTAAATAGATGATCCATATGATTGTCTCATTATAGGTCTTCGATGTACTTAGCTACTCTTAGCAAGCATCCACACGCCAACTCTGATCAACTCTTGATCACAGTTTATAAGATCTACTGTTTGATCAAATCAAAGAGTATGACATGTGCTAGTCTGTTTAGATCAACAATGTCCAATCTCGTTGATCCTATGACTAGGGATAATTTAGATATTAACATAATTGCACATGATAGGAATCTTATTATCATGATTTCCTTCATGCTATGTTATGTATCACGGACTTCATTAATTCCATTAAAGATCCGTATCAATTCAACGTATGAATATCAAATTAACGAAGAAGCCTTTCATATTAAATAATACGTTGTGCGTACAATAAGTGCTAATGGCGATTGCCTTTAGAGCACTTCTCTAACAAACATAATAAAGAGGAAGTTAGGATAGTTTCCTAACCTTGATTTCTTGACACTTCCAAAGTAGTTTCCCTTTTCTTCATTTCCTTTCTCTTTACATGAACAAGTAGAACCAAAAAGTAGAGAGGAATCAACCCAAAATTTGGCTATTCTCCATAAACCGTATGCCCTAGTTCTCCAACACCAAAATGGGAACTTCCCATTTTAGGAGACAATTTGTGGTCTTATCCTTTTAGACTTAATTTTTCCCTTTTTGCTTTTTAGTCCTACTTCATTAATTTGCAATTCAACTTATCATAATTATACTTTAACATATAACATTTTTATCTCATGTCATTTGGGTCCTTAATGGTCTAATTATCAGTTTATCCTTTTTCACACTTTAAATTTTCAAAAAATACAAATTTGACTTTTATTATACCCTAAACATATCATAAAATTATTAGGAAATGAGAACTCCACTCGTAATGGAAGCCGCAATGTTGTGCCCTACCATACCGTGCTAGTCCATTGGCCACCTGATTGGCTTCGTGTAACACATGCTTGAGCTCAACTCGCCATGCACGCTGGATGAGATCCTGGCACACTGCACGCAAGTTGTGGTGCCTCGGCGACCATTCCGCTTGGTTCGTGAGCCAGTCCACCAGAACCAAGGAATCCATTTCCACTAGGAGGTTGGAATATCCCTTCCTCCAGGAAATACGTAGTCCAAGAATCAGGCCCCACAACTCAGCTTCCTCTGCCGAGCAATCGGCAAGCCGGGAGGAGAATACACAAATCCACTTCCCCTTCCCAATCCCTTATTTCCTTCTTGTAGTTCTTTATTCTCTCAAGCTTCATGGATTCTGGGAGCTCCTTGTATTCAAAGACAGTTGCCTTTCGCCACTTCCAAATCAACCATATGACAACAGTGAAGGTTTCCTACCAGTGTGTCTCATGTGGGGAAGGGTTTCTGGCCTTGAGGTTTCAAAAAAAAAAAAAATAAATAATAATTCAGGTTTCGAAATCTCCTGCAAGTTGCTCCAATGTTCCCCGTCGTGCAGCTTAGGCCGTAGAACGCACCTTTAGTGCAATATCGGAACACTTGGTTGCGGTCCTCAACTTCTCTCGGGCAGCAATGGCAGAAGGGATGTCATGCCTCTTTGCTCTCTCTCTCTGCGTCGTCATAACTTTGCCGTGGAGCAGCTTCCATAATAGAAACTTCATGCACGGGGCACCCTTAACTTCTAAATCTTGTCCTGCTGTCTACTATCTGTGCTGTGGGAAGCTCCTACAATAACATCGTAGGCTGATATGATTGTAAGGGCACCCGTAGCCGACGCACCCCAACAAATGGAGTCTTCGGTAATCACTGCCTATAATTACAGGCGGATAACCGACGAAAGGGCGCTTGCTTTTTTACTCACGCCGACGTAGCTTTTGAGCTTAATATCGATTAGTACTTAATAGCATTAAGTATTAAGTCGTTTGTTTTTTTAACATTTTATCTCTATTAAGCGATGTTTCGTTGCTTTTTACAAATAAAAATTAACATCTTTAACAAATTGATATATTAAGAAATTTTAAATACATATTTTAAAATATCTAAAGATATCACATTTGATGTCAATATTTAATATCTCATTTCATACCATGATAAAAGCTAAAATCACAAACCTTAATTAAATTAAAAATATAATAATTCAAATGCATATTCAACAAAGAGCCACATAATTAAAAAGGATTACATTTTAATTTTTATTAATCAAAGACATTGACCGTGGATTGTGATCTAAATTATTTGGAATCCAATGCACCAAGTCACATAATGGAACTTTCGCTGCCAAACAGGG
This sequence comes from Tetrastigma voinierianum, assembly GCA_016808115.1. Classification (NCBI taxonomy): domain Eukaryota; kingdom Viridiplantae; phylum Streptophyta; class Magnoliopsida; order Vitales; family Vitaceae; genus Tetrastigma; species Tetrastigma voinierianum. Next base: position 274,460 of record JAEQBH010005211.1, read on the forward strand.
TGGGGATTACCAATTTAACACTGAGCCTACAAGTGAAAAAAGAAGAAGAAAGCAAATCTATGTTATCTTCATCTTCAAAGAAAAAGATCAATCGCAAATCCCCATAATATTACAATCCTAGCTTTGAAAAGGAAAATCAAAATATTTTGTTTTGGATTTTTTAAAGGGATAAAAAATATTTACATTGTGGAAAAACGACACCGCTAGCGGAGATGCCGCTACGTAAAGACATGAAGCACTCTGGAGGAAACAAGGAGGGTTTGAGCTGCTGCTTCCACGGCGACTCCGCCGTTGACTTCTCGACGCGCAAACTTTTTCAAGAATGGCCGGCGGGCTTCAGAACTATAATCGGCCGGATGTGATCGGCGGGGGCTTTTTCCCTCGAACGGAACGGATCGGCTTCCACTAAATCGCCGCCGGGACCTCTCGACCATCACGGATTTCACCCCAGTGGATCACCCCATTCGCCTAAGACGCCAGCCCCTCACCGTCCTTGACGGCACCCGGTTGAGAATAGGTTTTCGAACGGGAAGGGAGCTCCAAAGAGGTTTTCGATCCAAAAGGAGATAAGAGGAGACGCTGTCAGGAGGGTTTCTCGAGATGGCTTTTCCGAATTTCTAAAGTGTCTCAAATTTGTTTCATGAGCCAAATGTATTTTAAAAAACTGTTAAGTGAGTAAAAATAAAAAACAAATGGAGTTTCTCAAGATTCAAATTAAAAACAAACACGCCCTTAGGCTACGTTTTGGGAGCTGAAACGAAAGGGTAGAGAAGTCCCATCCTTTAACTCGGTCCCAATACCCTCTCACACACTTGTAAGATTCAACCAAGGACAAGTCAGTGAGAGCCTCTTGTAATAGCAGGTAGTTCTCCAGCCATGTGTCTAAAAGGGTTGATCTTCCGTTGTGGACCTCCTTTCTCAACCCTACTTTAAGAATCCTGATTGACGAACACCCCTCCAGGCGCTGGAATTTATTAACTTCAGGATCTCCCCAAATGTATTTTTTTCAAGACTACCCTTGCCCAAAGATTCTGCTTCTCCGTCAACAACCTCCAACCTAACTTATCCAAGATGGCTTTGTTCATAACTTGCATGTTTTTTATTCCCAAACCCCCCTTGCTCTTGCTTCTGGTCACAACACTCCGGCTTATGGCATGCACTATTCTCTGAGTTTTTTAACCACTCCAAAGGAAACTACGAAGAATCTTATTAATCTGATCACACACCCCCACCGGAAAGGACATCGTTTGCATTAAGTAGGTAGCGAGGGAGGAAAGAATAGCTTGCACTAGAACATGTCTGCCGACCAAGGACAAGGATTTGGCCTTCCAGCTCTACGTTTTACTATTCAGCCGGTCCAACAACTGTTGAAAGTAGACCTGCTCTATTCTTCCATGTAAGGAAGGGGAACCCAAGTAGCGCCCCAAGTCCTTTGTGAGAAGGATGCCTGCTATTTTCACAATATCCTCTGCCACTTCCTTGGCTACATTTTTGGAGAAGAAAATGCTAGATTTATGGAGGCTCACTTTTTGGCTAGACATGCTACAAAATATCTCCAAGCACTTCATCACTGCTTTAATCTGATCCATCGAGGCTTCTGCGAAAAGGATTAAATCATCGGCAAAGAAAAGGTGGGAAAGATTTGGCCTAATTTTGGATAGCTGGATTGGCTTCCAGGTTCTTCTCTCGACCACATTAGAGATGACATGGTTTAGGAGTTCCATGCAAAGAACAAAAAGGTAGGGTGATATCGCATCCCCTTGGCGAATACCCCGGGAAGGGAGAAACCACTCCAACTTTTTGCCATTCCACACAGTGCATGATATTGTTCACCCATTTTGCATGAAGATTTAGGAGCTGTAGTGTGTTCCGGATGAACTCCCAGGATAATCTATCACAGGCCTTCTCTAGGTCAATTTTGATAGTCATGAAACTGGGGCCCGACTTTTTAGTCTCATTTAGTGAAGAACTTCTTGATAAATTACTATGTTATCTGTGATTTGACGGCCCAGGACAAAACTGCTTTGGTTGGGCCTCGTCACCCTAGGCATTATCACTTTGAGCTAGTTGAACATCAGGTTGGTGATGATTTTGTAGCCAACATTGTATAGACTAATCGGTCTGAGCTGCGCTAGGGATTCTGTATGTTGGACTTTCGGAATTGGCACTAGGAGGGTGTCATTGGTGCCCTGGGGGAGGATTCCGGAATAAAAAAAATCAGTGACAAAATTGCAAATAGAGATACCTGTTGTGTCCCAGGTGACTGCAGAACCCATGTGTGAATGTGCCATTGAAACTGAAAATTTGAATGAGCCATGTCCAAAGTAGCTTTCTTGACCTCATCAACGGAGACGGGTTATTCAAATGCTGATAAGATCCCTCCGATAGGGGAAGCTGTTTTAGGCCCATGCTTACTCAGTCCTACTCTTCCTCTTCCTGGAACAGGGAAAATAAAATTCCGAAGCCATGGTCTCTATTCGTAGGGCTGAGATCCACTCTCCAACTTGGTTCTTCAAGGTATATATCAATCATATTCCTTATGTTTCTGACTAGGGCGGAGGCATGATAGTACCTGATGTTCATGTCCCCCGAGGCTATCCATGTAAGAATGTTTCCAAATATTCTTAATTGACTAGCGTGATAATATTAGATTTAATATTATAAATAATTTAATTCATTGGTTTATATGGACACCGCTTGATGGTACGGTAAATGATTCAAATTTTTGAATTTTAAATGAATCTATTTTATAAAGGCCCTCTCTCCACCCATAAAAGACTCTTTGATAAAATTTCACTATCATGTATTAAAGATTCACCATCACGTATTAAAGAGAAGGGCAAAGGGATAAAAATGAATAAGATTTTTTCTTGAAGATTCATACGCTATGGATCCGTGTTATTAACACCAACTCTTATTTTAATGTGAATGCGAATATCATGAAATCAAAGATTATGTGTTTTGGGTTATTTATGATTTTTTTTTTATATTTGGTATAAGAGCAATGTGTTTTAGAGATTCATGATTTTCCAGGAATGAACTTGATTATTGGTGATTTACAATATTCTGTCTTATGTGCGTAAGACAATTTAAAATATATTGATTATGTACTACATATTCAATGTACCCAATTATAGATTATTAAGCCTGCATGTATTTTTTATTTTTTATTTTTATTTATTTTTGGATAAGGGGCAAAATGAATAAGTTTGTTAGTCTCCTTTCACCTTTTTCGAATTTTATGATTTGCATAAAATTTTCTTTCCATTGTATCGATTTATTAAGAAACCGATAAATTTTTATTTTTGATACTTTATCTCTTGTTTTGGTTTCTGGCCAACAAAGTTCCATTATGATTCAAGATTCTCATTCGATTTATATAGATATATATTTATCTCGCAATTTTGAATTTATGTTTATCGTTGTTTGAATTATCCAAATATTCCTTTGAATCACTATCTAAGTGAATGTGATATTATCTTGTTTAATTTATTATTATCATTTATGAATCCTCCGTGGAATAATGGATTTGAATCAAAAATTTAAATTTTAAATAAAATAAAAATAAAAAAAAAAAAAAAACCTTATTTTGACAATAAGGAGTCTCGAACCCATGGCCCTATGTGTTCTTCCTATGTTTGAACCCATGACCTGGGTATCTCTTAATGGTTTTAAGGGTTTATAAAACCATCAAGCTATATAACACATGTTGTGTTAATTTATGCAATATTTATGTATATAACCTTATGTGGTAAAACATTTGAAGAAAAATTTTCTTTTAATACATAAGTAAATAAATAAAAAAAAAAAAACTTGTAATCAAGGTTTGTTAGTCACCAAAGTGGCCTACCCATAAGTGTTATAATTTTCAATTTGAATTTTTGTTTATTTTTTTGATGTTTATTTATTTTAGAAATGAAAATTGTTCTCATAATGGATGCTATAAATGATGTTATATGAATAATTTTGTGAATGATTGTGATTCATCGTTATAGAACAGTTAAGGATCACCCAAAGGTTGATTGTTTGTTCTAATAACTTATGAACATGAATGTTGGTAATATGAATGCATTAGTAGTTATGTTGTGTTTATATATCCAAAGATAATACATCTAACTACTACATTTATCTTTACCAAATTAAGATAAATTTCTTAACATCATTATGTTGTATGTAGTATATTGATGGATTGCCGAAAGATGAACATCAATATATAATTATTATATTTACTATATGTTTTCTTAGTCTATTAAGCATGTTAATATCAAGATCCAAGCATTAATGTTATGATATTTCTCAGCATCAAATGCTCAGGCACTCTCGCATTTCCTCGTATGTTCCAGCTTTTAATAGCTTTTAATTTTTTGAATGGAGGAACATATCCATTTTTACCGGGGTAATGGATCTAGGATTTGGCACCGAAGCCGAAAAGCCATGAATATCGCTGGCTTCTTTGAGCACTACCGAAGAAAAAGAATCATTATAAATCAGAAATGTCAAACGCATTGAGTTTGACATATATGCGAATGAGCATAGCAAACAACATTAAGACAACTCTCCCTAAAACTGATAATGCTAAATAAATGTTAAAGTTTGTGGAAGAGCACTCCCAAACAGCTAATAAGTCTCTTGTTGATTAATAATGAGTACTTTAAATCACCATGAAATTTGATGGTTCTGATTTATGCATGAACATGTAATTGAGATGACTAATTTGTCAACAAGACTTAAGTCGTTAGGAATGGAGGTGGATGAAAGTTTCCTTGTACATTTCATTTTGAACTCCTTACCAAGTGAGTATGGTCCCTTCCAAATGAACTAGAATACCCTGAAGGACAAGTGGAATGTGCATGAACTGCATAGTATGCTAGTTTAGGAAGAGACCAGACTTAAAAACAAAGGAGTTCACTCCATCAATTATGTAACCAATCAGGGAGCTGGAAAGAAAAGGAAACATGCTAATAAAGGAAAAGGGCCACCAAAGTACGAAGAGCCTGCTTTTAAGATTCACAAGAAGGGGCCTAAAGTTGATAGATGCCACTTTTGTAAGAAGACTGGGCATTTCCAAAAGGATTGTCCCAAACGTAAGGCTTGGTTCGAAAAGAAAGGTAAACATAATGCTTATGTATGTTTCAAATCATATTTATCGGGGTTCCTATCAACACTTGGTGGCTTTATTCGATGTACAACTCATGTTTATAATATAATGCAGGGATTCAATCCAAACCACAAGACCAAATGAGAAATTTGTCCTAATGGCAACCGAATGAAAAGCCCAGTTGAAGTCATTGACTTACTGGCCTTATTCCTTTACAAGGACACATCATTTGGACTTATTTGAGACCTTTATGTACCTAGTATATCTAGAAATTTAGTTTCACTTTCCAAACTTGATAAGCCGGATATGTATTTAAATTTGTAGTGATTGTTTTGGCTTGTACTAAAACACATGTATGATCGTGGTGGTACATTATGTGATGGATTATATAAAGTAATCCTGACAATCTATATGTTGAAACTCTTATGACCCTGCATCATAATGTTGGTACTAAACATGGTTTAGCCAATGAACAATCTGCTTACTTGTGGCATAAACGTTTGGGACATATTTCCAAAGAACGAATGGAAAGATTAGCAAAGAATGAAATCCTTCCAAACTCGGGATTTTATCGATCTAAGTGTATGTGGGATTATATTAAAGGTAAACAAACAAAACACACAAAGAAAGGAGCTACTAAAGAAGCACACAACTTGAAATAATACACACCGATATATGTGACCTTGATGTCAGCTTTTTAATAAAGAAAAATATTTTATCACTTTTATCACACAATTATATATGGTTATGTTTATTTGCTACGCTGAAAATTCAAGCCGTAGTGCCTTAGAAATTTTCATTAATGAAGCTGGAAAGGCAATTGGATAAAAATGAAAATTGTAAGATCCGATAAAGGTGGTGAATATTATGGAAGGCGATGGAAAAAGGGGACAACACCCCACCATTTGCTAGGATTTTTTAGAAAAGCATGGTATATGTGCACAATACACAATGCCAGTACACCACAACAAATGGTATTTAGTATGCATTAGAACTTCTTGTGCTAGATATGGTTAGAAGTACAGCTAAGTAATGCATCTTTACCTATTTCCTCGCTGTAATTCGATTTCTAAAGACTGCCATGTATTTGCAAAATAGGTTCCTAGTAAGGCGCTTCCAAAAACACCTTTAAACTAAGGACAAGAAGGAAACCTTAGTCTAAGGCACCTACATGTTCGGGGGTTGCCCGCGTAAAATTAGATATTATAATCCACAAGAAAAGAAACCTGGGATGCAAGCAACAATCATATTATTTCCATCGGTTATCCATAAAAGTCAAAGTGGTTTAGGATTTATCGCCTCTAACCATACATGGGCGATTATAGACCGGGAATGTTAGGTCTGATTAGAAATGATGAAGTAAGCCGGGAGAGAAACATCCCGAAAGTGGATATTAAAGAACGAGGGTACGCATTCCTTTACTTCTCAGATTCCTAATCAAGCTGTTCTTCCTCCAATTGTTCCTCAAGTTATTGAACCGGTTAATAACCCTGATGAACAATATGAACAACAAATTAATGATCTCATTACTCATAGTGAAATAGTGATTAATGAACCTGGAGTAGATGAATCACAACCAATAACATTAAGGAGATCTCAATGAGAAAAGAGATCAACTATTCCTAATGATTAAGTGGTATACCTACACGAGTCAGAAAGTGACTTAGGAATTGAAAAGACTCAGTGACATTTTCACAAGCCATGAATGATGTTAATTCCTAATAAAATGGTTAGAAGCCATGAAAGATGAGTCAAAGTCTATGGTACACGAAGTCCTAGATCTTATCAATTACCTAAGCGTCATCGTAGGTTGGTTGCAAATGGGTCTTTAAGACCAAACGTGACTCCCATGGTAATTTAGAAATTTACAAGGCCAGATTAGTTGTCAAAGGGTTTACTCAAAAGATGGTGTTAACTGTAAAACCCGAGAAAATTCAATTTTCTAAGAAAGGGTAAAACAGTAATTTCAATCAAAAGTCTGGAATTTTTTTAGATCTTGGATGACGAAACGGACTTCACCGTTGAAATCGTCAGGTGAAATCTAACTGTCATGTTGAATTTCGTCGAATTCTGAGATAGTCGGAATTTCACGTTTTTCGAGACACCAAGGTAGCACGAGACACTTGGCATGTGATGAGTGGATCACAGTGTGCCACGTGTTGAGTTCAGAATGCCTCAAACTAAGAGCTAAAGTGGAATCCAAATGGACATGTGGCAACATGTGGTTGGATGGAAATCCAAGTGGATGGATATGGCGGTGTAATCCAAGAGAGCTAATAGCGATCGACACGTGGCGTGAGACATCCCTATGACCCATCTCGACCAATCCGTGGGATGGGAGAGGGGGAGAGAAAGAGGAAAGAGAAAGAAAGAAAGGGTTTGCAGAGAGAGACTCTACCTTTCTTTCTCTAAATTTCCGACGATTGACTAAGAATGCCGACTGAGGTGAAGAAAAGAGCTTCTCCACAACAAGAGCTACACGTAGAGACTAGAAACAAGGAGTTTTAACAAACTCCGAAAGGTAGGGGTTTTCCTCCTACTTGGTTTACACCTTATTTAAGAACCATACAAATGGTTAGAAAGTGTTCGAACCGAATGGTCGCGGCATTTCGCCCAAGGATTAAGACTGAAAATCGAAATTTCGGATTGCTCTCGGACAAATTTCGCTGATGTATGGACTGCCTTCGGTGGTCCTCGGGAATCGTGTTCTTGTGGATTGTTTGAGCGCTTCCAAGACGAACTGTCTGATTGGTTATCGCCCATGGTCGATCGTGTGTTATTGCTAATGATGAATAACATGATGATCACATGGCCAGAAATTATGCATTATATGTGCATGTGATATACTGACATGAGTTGCATGAAATGACATATTGCATTTCATATGCACGGGGACACCATAGGACAGTAGGTGTGAGTGCATGACATGATTTCGGAGGGTTGACCAACAATTATTTATCGGAGTACGTCCACTATATATATATTGGAGGGTTGCCCACAATTTATATCGGAGTATGTCCACAATATTATATCGGAGGGTTGTCCACAATATTATATCGGAGGGTTGTCCACAAATAAAACAAATATCTTTGTTTTGAAACAAATTTTCATACATGGCAACAGATGTGTGAGGGAGCTCTAAGTGGAGGACTCGAGGAATGGGGACTCGCATGACATTCAAATAGGAGAATGCATAATTTTACTTGAATGTGTGTGTTTGTCATTGCATGAGCACTTAGGTGGGGAGTAACCCATGTAGGGAAATTCAACTACTGGGCATTGCTCACCCCGTTGTGGGAAAAACATTTCAGGTATTGGAGGTGCGTCGGGCGACGAAGTTCATCCGAGGCCTTAATGGAGGAGTAGAGGCTAGATTAAGCCTTATTTTTGTATCATGTAAATCTTGGGTGGAAAACCCATTTTTGTATTATGTAAGAAACATGGAGTTGTAATTAAACTCTTTTGTATAATAAATACATTTTGACAAGCTCGCTTAGATTCCAAAGAGCTCCAAGAAGGATAAGGCTAATTATAGTGATTTTAGAACGTGTTGAACAAAAAGAAAAATGCTGGAGAGAAAATGGAGGGCTACCGCCTACTTCCACCCTCGTGGTCGCGGCCCCGAGTGGTGTCGAAACGTATGGGCGGGCAGACATCGCGACGTGCCCGCGGCACAATAGAGGACTCGCGCACACGCTGCGGCTGGGGAGGGGTCGGGCCGCGACACCGAGCGGTCACAACGAAAATCGTCGCGATGCATAGCTCATCCCGTGGTCGCGAACCCAATCTTTGTGTCACGACAGACGCTTCGGGGCCGTGAGGATTGGAAGTCCTGGTCGCGACGGTTTTCTCTATCGCGGATGCAGGTGGCCGCCGGGGGTGTCGGACAAGGTTGCTCGTGTCGCACAAGAAAGTGGTATGGTGGGGATCGAGTCCTCGTCACAGTAGAATTTCTCCGTCGCAATGCAGCCGGTCGCCCGATGTTGCGACCCAGGCTCAAGGCTGGCGCATGCAGCTGCCGAGCTAGGCTAAGACGATATCGCACGCGCAACGCACATAGTGCCCAATGTGCACAAATACGCGGATACAAGGCGATTGCGAACATTTACAACGCCACAGAGCACGCGCACCGTGCATTACGACCTACCATGATGCTGTATAGTGTGGTGCACTATTTGGGGTAACTGTTCATGGACACTATTCATGGGCACTGTTAAAAAAATAATAATAAAAAAAGAATACAAAATTGACCTCCGGGATTTGAGGCGCCACATTAACTATAAGGAGACCTTTTCACCTGTCTCTAAAAAAGATTCATTTAGAATTATCATGGCTTTAGTAGCTCATTATGATTTAGAGTTACATCAAATGGATGTGAAAACTGCCTTTTTAAATGGAAATCTAAATGAAGAAGTTTATATGGATCAACCAATGGGTTTTAGAGAAAAAAAAAGGAACATATGGTGTGTAAACTTAAAGATCAATATATGATTCTTAAAACAAGCTTCTCGACAATGGTGTCTTAAGTTCAATGATACTATTGTTTCTTTTAGGTTTAAAGAAAACATTATTGATCGATGTATATATCTGAAAGTCAGTGGAAGTAAGTTTATATTTCTGATTTTATATGTTGATGATATCTTACTAGCAACTAACGATCTTCATCTCTTATATGAAACGAAAAGGTTTCTCTTTAATAACTTTGAAATGAAAGATATGGGTGAGGCGACCTATGTGATTGGGATAGAGATATTCTAATAGATCAATATGAAAGCTAGGTTTGTCTCAAAAATCCTATATAAATAAAGTTTTAGAGAGATTCAGAATGCAGAATTGCTCTGCCTCTCCCGTTCCAATTCAGAAAGGAGACAAATTTAGTCTCATGCAATGTCCATAGAATGATTTGGAACGAAAACAAATGGAAGCAATTCCGTATGCATCTGTTGTTGGGAGTCTGATGTATGCTCAGATTTGTACAAGACCAGATATAAGCTTTGCAGTGAGAATGTTGGGAAGATACCAGAGTAATCCTAGGTTAGATCATTGGAAAGCTGCAAAGAAGGTTCTAAGATATTTGCAAGGAACAAAAGAATACATGCTTACTTATAGGAGATCTTATCATCTTGAAGTAATTGGATATTCGCACTTGATTACGCCGGGCCGTAGACACACGAAAGTCCACTTATATTAATCAGGATCTTTTAGCGTGAGGCCATCTCGAAATATCCAAATAGTCAGTGATTGCTACATCTACCATGGAAGCTGAATTTGTGGCGTGCTTTGAGGCCATGGTTGAAGCTAAATGGCTACAGAACTTTATTTCATGGCTTGGGATTGTTGGATGCGATAGCCGCACCGCTGAAAATTTATCAGGATAATTTCGGGCAGCTAGCCTTCTTCGCAAGAATGATAAGTATTCCAAAGGTGCTAAGACATGGAATTGAAATATTAGATTTTAATATTATAAATAATTCTAATTCATTGGTTTATATTGGCACTGCTTGATGGTAGCAGAAGGATTCAAAATTTGAATTTTAAATGAATCCATTTTATAAAGGTCCTCTCCCGCCTATAAAAGACTCTTCCGAAAATTTCCTCACTCATCACGTATTTAGCCAGATAATATAAAAAAAAAAGGTAAAGGGATAGAAATAAATAAGATTTTTTCTTAAAGACTCATTGTCATTATGGATCTTGGTTAGTAACAATTAACTTTTATTTTGCATAAATGTGAATATCATGAAATCAAATATTCTATGTTTTGGGTTATTTATGATTTTTTTTTTTTTTTTTACAGAACCCAGAAAGTTATTTTATTTTGATTTTACAATCCACTCCTCTCTGGACCTCCGATACCACAGGAGTTCGTCTTGCTGCAGGGTCAACTCTAGATCCTTTTGCAACTTCTTTTCCAGCTTTAGGAGCCTTGGGATTATTCTGGTAGGCGTGGTTTTGGACCCTGCAATTCTAGCCCACAACCTGCTCCTTCAGGAGAATTCCTAACCTGCATTAAGTTCTCATTGGAGTGGGAGGTCATGTTACGATGAGCGGACCAAGTCCTGAAATCCCGGGTGCGTTAGCCTGAAATTTGAACTGCTTTTGGGTGCGAGCTTGTGCCTCTCTTTTGGTCTTGATGAGAAGGGGATTATGGTCTAAATGAATCTGGGCAGATGTGGCGGATTTTATCATCGATTGGCTGCGACAAGCATGCGCAACGATTTAGACGACAAATCATTTTCAATGATTTAGACGACAAATCATTTTCGATTATACGCGATAACAAATCAAATCATGATCCTCAATATACTATATAACTAGAATAATAGGTATTCTAATCATTATATGTGTAGGTTTTGAGTTAATTCATTAACTTGAATGTTACGATATCCTTTAAATTTTTTAACAAATTTGATTATGTGTTTCTATAGAATATATTAATAATTTGAATCAACAAAAATATCTTTTTCTCAACCAAAAAAAGAAAACTTTTATGAGAGTTGGCCATCAACATTCCCCCCTTATTTTTCTAAACCCGAAATTGAATTATCTTGATTTAATTAAAATTGGATTGATTGAGTCAAATTTGGGGTTATTAAGTTAAATTCTGATTAGTTGGATTTCAGTATTCAAAGTCCATGGGTTTATTAGGTTAAATTTATATAAAAACTTACGTCGTGAATAAAACAAAATTTCAATATAAAAAAAAAATTTAATATAAATATATATATATATATATATATATATATATATATATATATATATATATATATATATATATGTGTGTGTGTGTGTGTTTAGAAATAGAAATTTTTTCTAATATAATAATAAAAACATATATATTTAACCTGAAATAGAAAATTATATGAAATAATTATAATTCCACATTTTTCTTCTAAAAAAAGAAAAATAAATATTATCATATAAGACAATAAATAATTTAAATATATTAAATTACATTGAATCAATTTCTGGTCTATCTTGAATTGTTCACACTCCTGACGTGAGTTGGACTCAATATTGTACTATTTTCTTCAAACTCGTTCAAATATTGGGTCTTGTAATACGTCAGGACTCAATATTGTAATTATTTTCTCAAACTCGGTCAAATATTGGGTCTTAATTGATTTTCTATTAAATTAAGCCTATTAAATCTAATAATAGTGTTAGGGTGATACTTTTTTTTGGTTAAATTTTAAATAAGTATTTTAAATATTTTCTTTAAGATATGTTTACCTTATTTTTATTGTTATTATTTTAAAATTTTACATCATTTAATTTTTTTTTAAAGAAATTAATTGTATTGATTCAAACTAACAATATATCGATAGTGAAAGGAAAACTGCTTGTTATGGAAAATGTTCTACCATTGGTACACAAGTTCGGACCACGCGCATGTGAATACGGTGCACTATATCACGAACTATCCACGAGATAACAAGTAATTCTAATATAAAATAAAAGCATTTAAAATAAATCAATATATGCAAGGATACAAGAGATTTAGGAAACTCGAAAATTCAAATTTTCGAAAATGCGAAATAAGAATTTAAAAATCTAATTTCTCAGATCTCGGGGACGACGAAACACTTCATCGTTGAATTGCCCCGCGAAATCTAGCCACCACGACCTGGCCGGACTCAGATAACCCACTGAGACTTTTCGAGGCGAGCCGCCTGACGACACACACATACTTCACGACGCCACACGATACCCTACAGAGCGACACTGGCAAAGCCAATGCGCTCACTTTAGTGCTGATTACTACAATGAGCCACATGGGTAATGCTGATTAAATAAAAGAATAGTTAAATAAATAATAAAGGGAGAAAAATCACGCCACTCAAGCTGGCTTTAAGTGAAAGGAGGAAATTGGCTCCCCTTACTGATCTGGTCAACGGCAATTCAAAGAGGGAGAAACGCCGTGAGAAAATGAGTAAGAGAGTTAAACATGGAAATGAGACGGTAATATAAAAGGAAAAGAAAAAAGGTTTAAAAAGAAAAGAAACAAAAAGAGAAAGTGATCGTAGATATAAAGAAAGAAATGGGCGAGTGCCGAAGAAGTGAAAATACGATTTCTACACGGCCGGGTTCGATAGTCCGAAGACTAAAGTTGGTGCACGCAATGCGACTACGTGTAGACACTGAAAACTCGAGCTTCGACAACTCCATGCGAGAAATTTTCCTACCAGCTTTATTTTTAACCCAAAGTGCCATATAACCCGCATGAGTTGCTCGTGGCCGACAGTTTGCATTTGCATTCGCGCGAGGGAATTAAATGGTGGAAATTTATGAGACCTGTTGACAGTCCGACCTGCTTTGAAGGTCGCATCCCTACCGCTTTGTTAGGGGACTCCACGAAAATGCATGTTTGACTTTGTCAGGCACTTCGAACTGGCTTCATGACGGTTGAGGTGGGTTTTGATTCCAGGAGATGTCAGCCCGCTTTTCCCCTTCGAATCTTACGATCACATGTTAATGAGACCGGCCATCACTCACCCGACCGAGCGATTCAAATTTCTCTAAAGAACTAGACTTCCTATGGGGAGAACATATCTCCTCTTAAAATAGGTATATCCAAATTCCAAACCCTTGGGCGCTCATAAATTATCCAGCGGAGCAAAGACGCTATGGTGCGCCAGCCCGTAGGACAAAAATGTCATTTTTTCTAATTGTTGGCCTCCAACTCGAATACGACCATAACTTTCGTCCGAACTCCGCTTTCAGGGTGTTTCGACTCTACAAAGCCCATTGAGTCAAGATTCCAGCCATGTTTTTTTGGAAGGAGGGGTATTAGGTGATCATAACCTTTCTGGAAAACCTATGTTTTATACCGCGTGCAGGTTGCTTCGGGTCATATCGATGTAAATAGCCGGTTTTTGACATTAATTCATTGCATGACATATTGTAGGCTATTGTATTGGGTAAGAACTGCCATGAATTAACCTAAGGAAGGTTGTACGACATTATTCGTTTAGTCATGGAATGATGTATGGATTTACGGAACCAAACTCGGTTCATGCTGCGGAAGGGATTCACGAGGTACCCCCGGCTGGATGGGTCCAAAGATCGCGAATTGGCTGCAAGCGTTAAGCATGACTGATGCCAATAACACGTCAGGATACATTGTACGGATAAATTATAATAAAAATTATAATTATCCACGTTGGTGAATAATGTTCATGCAGCACCTGCATATATACATGCAACACGGCGAAAACAGACGCAAGATCACGCGACTTCATACGCACGGTCACATCATACGAGTCGAAAGTGTGGCATGGTATCGAGTATTCACCTAAGTGTTGGCGGAATGAGTCGCGGAGCTCTAAAATGGACAAAAGTCCAAGGTTGAGACTCACTCGGCTGCAAATCGATCAAAATGATAAATTACATGTTTTCGGCGAAAGCAAGTCGGGTAGACCCAGCAAGGGAAAAAGACCCAAATGTTATTCGTGTGGTTGCATGATTCCCCTGAGTTCGCGAAAAATGTCGGGTGCTATGCGGTGACGCTCGCTTTTAAAACCCGAAATCATGGCCCATAGTTAAAAGAAAATCATGATTTGATAAATTAAAATCGTGAGGGTCATTCAACCTATTTAAGTCATCGGGTTAAATTCACTTGGCTGGTTTCATTAATTTTGCAATTTCAAAGCGGGGGAGTCGCAGGTTGGGACTAAGTTATGAGCATGATGGGTCACATCTCATGCATGTGACACGAAACATTTCATATAACGTCAGATAAATTGTATGAAATGTGATTGATGCTTACGTATGCCATCAGATGCAGATTTTAAGTTTTTAAGTAACCCTTATACGAGATTATCACTACTGGACTTTTCTCACCCCGTCGTGGGACCCCTTTTGAGGTACAGGTCCAATGTAGGTGGCTGACTCGCATATGGGATGAGAGCTGGATATAGTTCATATATACATTTTTGTTGTATAAAGGGACTATAAATGGACTGTTGATTAAATAGTCTATCATATATTTTTGTATATTTGTGAATTAAATATACAGGAATAGGTCTTAATATATTGAGATAAATGAGTGTAATATTGGAACACTCGATATTCACAGGTTTCTGTAGGTTGACGGGTTGTCAACGGGACTCCCGGAATAGGGATGTCACAAGATCGGTTACACGGTTCGGTCAAGCCTACATTCGTCGAGCTAAGCCTAGATGTAAAGGATTTCATAATATTTTCAAAACTAGACCAAACCTGCCGGTTCGACCGATCCGACCGCCAACCAATCAATGTTTCGGTCCAGTTCGAATGATTAAATAGGAATGCAATTGAACTGGACTCGAACTATGTGAACTGGCCGGTTTGTATAGAACCGATTGGTTCAATAATTTAAAAACAAAAAAATTAAATTCAAAACCGATCGAATAGTCGTTTTGATGTTATTGGCACCAAAACACCGTCGTTTTGATTCTATACATAACAAACGACTGAAAATCTCAAAATTGATCGAATAGTCGTTTTGATGTTATTGGCACCAAAACAAGTCTTTTTGATTCTATACATAACAAATGACTGAAAATCTCAAAATCAATCGAATAGTGAATACCCTTTCTTGTTTGTTGTTTCTTCTCTTGCAAATCTGCGATCGAAGCCCCTTCTCGACTTCGTGGTCGCTCCTGATTTCTCTTCCGTTGCCATTGTCGGCGGTCCCTTCTCTCTCCTTAGTCCTTACCGTCGCCAACTTCGTTTGAGATTCAAGTGAAGATATCTTCGATTTTCGATTTTCGATTTGCAATTTCATCTCCCATGTAGTTTGTACACATTGAATGAATTTTTTCTTCCTCCATATTGTAATTTAGAGTTTACTTTTTTTTTTTCTTTTTTGTTTGTTTGTTTATGAGAATCGGAGTCTTTTTTTTTCTGGAGCAATCAGACATTCAGACCTAAACCTGAAACAATTTTTGATTTGCATTCTCACCTCCCATGCAGTTTGTACACTTTGAATGGATTTTTTTCTTCCTCCAATTTGTAATTTAGAGTTTCCGTTTTTTTTTCTTTTTTGTTTGTTTGTTTATGAGAATTGGAGTCTGTTTTCTTTCTGGAGCAATCAGACATTCAAACCTAAACCTGAAAAAATGGTTCATAGTTCATTCACTCATTGTTCGTTTGGTTGATGGATTCATTGGACAAAAGGAGTTTGCACTCTTTAGATTTTATTGAGAAGTTTTTGAGATTCCTGGTTTTAGTGTTTGCTTTGATTATTGGTTGATCCTTGTGTGTATTGTTTTCTGGAGTTATCCCCTATTTTAGTACCTGGTTTGGTAGAGGAGGGTAGTGCAGTGGTCGAATTGGTATATGGGATATTGAGCGATACAATAAGAGTAAGAGGAGGAAGACATCTTTTTTCATGGGTGAAATATTAACCGTATTCAAATCCTTCTCTCTTGGACTCTTGTTTCTTATTTAGAAACTGGGAAAAAAAAAAGCCTAAAGGGCTTGTATTTTATAAACTAATAAAGCCATGAATATAATAATTTTATGATGGACTGTTTAACATCTCCTCCACTCCTTCCTTGCCAGGTTGGTAGTAAAAAAGGATGTGATCAAGTAAATGGGCAGCATGCTAAAGATCTTGAGATTTCAAGCCTCTCAACTTCTAAGTGAGGATTGATTTCCTCGTAGCTAAATTTCTTGATTGGGTTTTTATAATATGAAGCATGGATGGATTTGTTACTCTGGCCTATGTGTATTGCAATTTATAATAAACTAGTCTATGCTCATAAGGGGATTCAAAGATTTTTCTGCAACTTCTAATTCCCTACTTTCTTGTCTGTACCATGCAGATTTTTTGAGCCATTCCCATTGCCGACTCTAATTCTGAAGAATATTGTTTTATCCCTTGATGGTATGGTTGTTTTTTTATATCTGGCCGACTGTTCTTCTACATCTGCTGATATTGTTTTGGTCTTCATATAGTTATGTAAAGCTTGTGGCACATGATGAACATTAGAATAGGTAGCCTCAATTTTTTGTTCACCCAATGTTTCTGTTCATTTGAATTTTACTATAAAGCTACAAAGCCCATACGACCATACCTTTTAGGTCTTTTGACTCTTTTTTTTTAAGCTTCTTCCACCTTTTTTGAGAAAGTTTCAAAGTGTCTTAGAAGGCTTACATCATAAGCAGGAAATTTTAGTCTTTTAGAAGTTTAGGCCCTCTTTTTTTTTACAGTTTTTGAGAATTGTTTCTTTGTATTGAAAAACAAGGAGAATAAGGAAATCTAGGAGAACAAGTTTTGGTCCTTTTTTTTTTTTCTTTTTTTTTCTTTTTGAAAAACAATTTTGCACCTGAAAACACAAATTCTGCAAGAATCTAACAACTTTAAAATAACAAAGAATTATGTTTTCAAAAACTATTCTTGAGAATAGTTTAAAAAAATCAAAATTTTATTGATGGTCTTTTTTTCTTTTTTTTAATTTTTCTGGTCAAGATTCAACTACAAACTCATAATCAAGTAAAAGCAAGACTAACTCTGCATGGGAACATGTTTACGAAGAAACATTTAAACGGAAGAAAGCCTGACGTGTGCGTATTGCAAAAAAAGTTGCAAAAGGTGGGGAATACATAGAATAAAAACATCTTGCCGGGAGTGAAAGGAGATTGACCCCGTAAACTGCTCGTGGATGCTAGGATTTCGAATGGAAAATTATTTACAAGAGCTTGTGAGATCCAAGCAAGGATCACAAGAAGCTTATGAAGGTGAGAATTCATATGGTCCTAATGTATCACAATTTGAGAGAGATATACCAAGATGCGGGATGAGGATTCAAATAAATAAAATTCTATAATAGCAGCAACAAGTAGTGGGAAAAGGAAAAAGTCAACTGTAGATAAATATTTTGCACCAAGAACTACCAAGGAGCCTAACTTCTATAGCAGTGTAATTCACGGGAAAGAAGCTTTTTGGAGAGCTGATATGGTAGTTGGAAGATTCTTTTATGATGCATGCATTCCAATTAATGCGGTGAATTCTTTCTGCTAAAGTCGATGTTAGATCTTTATAAGCTACTTGATTGATTCACAGATATAAGGGTCCAAGTTACCATCAATTGCGGGTTAATCTTTTGGAGGATGCTAAGAAGGAAGTTCAATTGCTTGTGAACTCTTATTGTGAAGTTTGGGCAAGAGTTAGGTGTACAATAATGGGTGATAGTTGGACAGACAACAGACAAAGAACACTCATCAACTTCCTTGTTTATTGTCCTTAAGGGATCTCATTTGTGAAATCTGTTGATGCTTCTGATATTGTGAAGGATTCTACTAATTTGTTTCATTTATTTGATGAGATAATTGAGTGCGTGGGTCCAAGCAATATAGTTCACATGGTCACTAATAATGTAGCAAATTATGTGGTGTAGGGAGATTGATTTCTCAAAAGTACAAACATATTAATTGGTCACCTTGTGCAACTCATTGTCTTAATTTGATCTTTAAGGATATATGTAAGTTAGACCATGTTGATGAACTTACAAGACGTGCATCAAATGTGACAATCTTTGTGTATAATCATATTGCTTTGTTAAGCTAGTTGAGAAAAAGAGAAAGATGGACAGAGATTCTTCGATCTAGTGCAACTGGCTTTGCTACCACATTTATTGCACTTAAGAGTCTTCATGATCACAAACATGACTTGCAAGCTTTGGTGACTTGTAAGTTTTTTGTGGACTCCAGATATTCAAGGGATAATAAAAATAAAGTTGCAGTTTCTGTCATATTAGAAAACAAGTTTTGGAATGATTGTTTCATAGTTGTGAATCTTATGACTCCCCTTGTACGCTTATTACTTATTGTTAATTGTGATGAGAGACCTTCGATGGGGTATGTGTATGAAGGCATGTATAGAGCTTGTTTGGGGATTAAGAAACTATTTAAAGATAACAAAAGACTATACAATCCTTATACACAGATCATAAAACAACGTTGGGATCAACAATTGAGTAAAAATTTTCATGCAGCAGCTTATTGGTTGAATCCTTGTTTCCAATATGATCATGAAATTTTTTGGCATAAGCCATCAATTATTGGAGTTGTCATGGATGTTATTGACCAAAAACTTGGAAGAGGCAAGCATCAAACAATGCATGAATTGAGGTTGTTCCGTGATCGATTAGAAAGTTTTAGAAGAGAGCTTGCTTATTCTTCACGTGAATTACTTCAACTAGGTAAAAAAAGTCTAAAAAATTATCATAGTGTGTTTTCGTTAATTACCATTTAATATTTAATAGTAAGCTTTGACTCTTAAGTTTAAAAAAGCAATTATCATATTTATAAACTTCTTAATGATTTTTTTTTTTCTTTTAATGTGAAATGATAACTAAATGAATGGTGAAGGCTGCATGGGTATAGTGCACCAAATTTGCAGAAGTTAGCAATTCAAATATTGATTCAAACTACCTCATCTTCTGGATGTGAAAAATTGAGCCCGTGTTTGAGCATTATACATAAAAAAAAAGGAATAGGTGGAACATCGAACTTCGATGATCTTGTATATGTTCATTACAATTTGCAACTCAAAAACAGGTATAGACATCAAACACTTTTTTAGTTGTTTTGAATTTTATTTTTTTTCATATAAATGTTTGCATTGTGACGCCCCAAAACCCGGGGGTCCGTTGACTACCTATCAACCTGCGGAAAATCTATACGTCTCGTATCATGAGACCCACACTTGAGTAAAAATAGCATCTTGGGCCCATAAACCAATACTCATCAATATATCCAACCAACTATCTTACATGGTTCAAGAGTTATACATTACTCTTAATACACATACATATTAAAATTTACAATTCTAATACATATATCCCCAATATCAAGCCATGACAGGCTTTCTTAATCAAGCCTATAAACTGATCGTCTTCTCGACGCTCCTTGTACACGAAATGATATTCCCTCGACGGGGTGGTATCGCCGTGGTGGAATCGCGCAAATGTGTTACTCATACCGCTTTATGTGCATATCTGATAGTCCAATTTAAACATACGCTCAAAAGTAAATCGTGATGATCTATGAATGTCTACATACCCAATCATGTCTCGAGTCCTCAGCGACTCCTCACATACTTTAAGCCATGTATAGAAAAAAACACAATTTTCAAAACAAAACTTGTTGTTCTTGAAAAATACACTCATAGAGATGGTAAAAGATGGGACTACCCTCAGGCCCGAATGTGTTGGAGAACTTCCGAAAGAGTCATAGTCCTCATCAAAAATGATACGTTGGGCCAGTCTCCCAACCCACATTCTCATTCATCTGTGAAATTCCTTTCGCAATCATGTTCGTTTTGAGAAAACTCGGTGGTCATGCGCACACACACTTAATTTCCTAGGTTACGGTCATGAAAATGCATTATGCCATTTCAACACAATTTGCTATAACACATGCAAATATATCATCATGCATATATTTATATAATTTAAATCACAACAACATGTTATATAATTTCTCAATACATTACACCAAAAATTAGCTCACATTGGCTAATTTAGCTAATTTAACAAACACGAGCAATTCGATTTGAATTACTCAACCAAATACATTTTCTCACAAAATATTTTGTGAACACTATTCATGTGAACAGTGAAACTCTTGGTTCTTTGTTCATGGCGATCACCTGACATCGGTTCCACTTTAGCGAACCCAATCGTGGCCATTCGGAACTCATACACATCAAAAACATGATTTATTGCATAAATCAATACGAAGATGCTGAAAACGATCAGGTACCGCGTCACCCGGTTTGTCACGAAAAAACTCAACCGATTTTCACATTTCGGTTCCAAGTTTTGGAGGCAGATGTGCAACATTCAAGGCCTGTATAGAATCATCGACAAAACACTTAAACAAAGTGTAACTCAAGTAGGATAAACCCACACCTCACGAGGTTTGTGGCTCAAAGCAGAACCACCTACGCGTTGCCCTCGCCGCGTAGAACGACTTTCCTTCTTGCTTCGAAGGAATCCGACAGTGGATTAGTCGGGATCTTAGAGAGAAGGTACTCACTCTCTCACTAAAAACTCAACGTCTCAGCCACTGCATCAATTTCTGGTTCTCCTCCACGTTTTGGTCTCAATTTGAAGATAGGAGATGACACTATTTGGATTTTGTCTTATTATCATTTAAAATTTCCAAAATTCTCATCTTGTCCCTCTTTGTCGCTATTTGACACATGGCACGATCTCGGCCGTTCGTTTCCATCCTCTCTCTACTAATGCAACATATAGGTCATCACATGTCGTTTTACGGCTGTCTGATACCAGCGTCTGGAAATTAGGTATGCCGAGATTTGAGTGAAATTCTATAGTAAGCTGGGTTCGCGAAATTGATTCTAACGGTGAAGTCGGATTTAGGTCATCCAGGATCTAGAAAAGATTTTGGGTTTTGACAGGAAATTACGATTTGCCGTTTTTCCGTGATTGGAGTTTTCGGGTCTTCATTACGTTGTAGTATGAATACGTTTATGCTTTTTCTTGTTTAGATCTACGACAAGAAAGTTATGATCCATTGATTATGAATGCATTGATGAGACCCGATTTTGGATAATTAATGAGAATGGTGGGAAGAGCTTGGTTTTGAAAAATTAGAGAACCTTTTATATGAAGAAGAATCAAAGCTGATACATGAAGTAGAAAGTTCAAATTTGGCTACTCACATTGGTTAGTAGAATACTAGAATGTGGATTTATAAAATTTCAATAATTGGTAATTACTATTTTCTCTTCAAAAGTAATTAATTTCTTATTGATATGTACTTGATATTATTTTTTTTGTAGATAACGAGGATGCCAATGACATGGCTGTAGATGGAATTGATGTGCAGAATTTTGGTTTTCCATACAATCAAGTTGAACATCAATATCCAGAGTTTCAACATGAATGAACACATTTTTTGCCAATATGAACTTGAAGTCATGTATTTTGAATACCTATTTAAGCATTGTGGTTGGCATTTGTGATATGGATAATGTGTTAATGACTATTTTATAATTTGGTCATTGTTAATTCATTTGGTCACTATGCATATATATATATATATATATATATATATATATATATATATATATATATATATATATATATATATATATATATATATATATATATAAATTAATATGTGATAGCTACTAGGTGTAGATTTTATGAAAAGCCTTAAGCAAAGGAAGAAATCTTTGTCAAAATTTATATATAAGTTATTTATTTATTTATTATAATATATAAAACATATATTTATGACATCACTAGTTCGACTGTGGTTCGATCACCGGTCCAACCAGTGAATTGTGAACCGTGAAACGATAACTTTTCCGGTTTAGTGACCGGTTCGGTTATGAAAACATTGGGGATTTCATTATATATCAATCATGTTACAAGTTGGTCTTATATGAGACAAGGCTTCCCCTTTTTCCAACGCCTTCTTTGTCTAACTATCTCACAATGAAACATAAAATCAGTTCCCCTCATTCCCCTAACACCGTTTAGACTCTCACAAACCTAACAACATCATTCAACAAGAGATAAAAATCTGCCCAACATTAAGAGAGTTGAGCCATACCTCAAATTGGTATACTGATACCAAAAACACATTCTTCTAGCTTGCATGCTTATCTTCTATATTTTTCTTCAAGATGTGATCTCCGCACAATCCTCGAGAATTGAACAAAAATTTCATCACCGCACGTTTCATTGCTTGGCTCAATCAAGACAACTTGACAATCTACCTTCCATAGAAAGTCCTTCAATCAAGCTAATTGATTTCCTTCCATATTCATTATTTAGGAATATTTCCATTTCATAGAAAAATCATTAATTTATGCTCAATCTTCCAAATTTTATCGGCCTAATATCATCATTTGATCTTCCTTATTTTTCATTGTGAATCACAGCTACTAATCTTTAGAATATCCTCACCAAAATTGCATTAGACTTAATATTATAGAATCGCTATCTAACGGTCTGACATGAACCTGACATGTTATAATTGAGAGCTGATTGGTGAAAACATGCGAGGAGTTTTTTCCTGAGGCCATGAAACATGATTTAATTTTTACCTAAGAATATGACAACAAATATCTCCAACAATCTCCCCCTTTGGCATTCTTTGGAAAAAATAAAATTTGGATAACCCAACGTAATCAAGGAAGTCACAATATATGAAACCATGGAGCAATAAGTAATAATATGTTCAGTAGAGATGTATTGTTGACCCAATCAAATAGCACCATAACTATAGAAACATACATAAGTTATTATTCTCCCCCTTTTTGTCAATGAAGGCTAAAGAGAACAACATACACAGACCTTGATATGAGAGATGAATCGGTTCAGTGTCACCACTAGTAGTAGGGCTTGGAACAACCATAGGGGTAGGAAAAACAAACCTTGGTCTTGTAGATGATGCAACACTTTCACGGAACACTGTGTTTATTAATAAATCACCTAAATCGAAACAATATGACTAAAACATCTATAAGTATTAAATAACACAATATAAGTATGAACATCCCTCAATGCATAAATATAGCCTTTATCCTCAGCTAATACCTCTAGAAACTCAGGTTCTCCGGGGTTCATCGACATCAATAGTTGTAACAAGCTCATAAGCAGAATCTTTATGAACATCTAAAGTAACAACTTGAGCACAAGTTGTTCGAACATGTTTTGGAGCATCTTTTGGAACATGTTCTGGAGCATCTTTTGGACCGTCTTTCTATATGGGAACTTCCCTTTTGACATCTGAATCATTCTCCCCCTGAGTATCACCAACATACTTTTCTTTGATCGACTTCCAAATAGCTCGAATTTCATTGGATTTTTTGTGAGACATATTGTTTGACATCTTGTCTAACATTGGTTTCTTCACAAATTTTCCATTTCTCTTCCTTTTGGCTTGTTACCTTGTGCCATTAACCATCTTGCTAGGGTCGTGCTTTTGAAGAATTTTTTATTTGAGCACTGACTCCCTCTTAAGTTGTGCACCGAACTTATCTTCCTCTTTGATTATCCTAATAGTGAAAGAATGAATGTTTTTGTTGCTCTTCTTTCTTAGATCTGCTAAGTAGGTAAAACAATGGAGTCTGATATGTCCTAAATGATTACAATAGTGGCATCTAAGGATTCACTTCCTTTTCAAGCTCTTTTCTTCAAATTTCATATTAGGTGTACCGACTTGTTCCTTGGCTTCTTGAGGTTAAATGAATTTGTGGCTTGGACAAAGATTGTTTTTGGGTCGGATCTTGTACCAGTGTAACCCAATCCAACATGATCTCCTGCAACCTTTCCAAGACTTAAAATATGATCTAATTTTGAACTTCTAGAATTAAGCATTTTGACTGAATTCTTCATTTGATTAAGTTCAACTTGTATGTCATCATCTTTTGCCAATTTTGTTTTTAGTTTTCAAGAAGCTCATTTTTCTCCTTGCTCAATTGAGTGTTTTGTTTGATCAACTTCTAGTTCATGATCATGGTTTGCAGCCATGTATTGAGTTGGTATGCTTGGGCTAGCTCTTCGTAAGAGATGTCGTCATCATCACTACTTTCTACATTAGTTGTCTCACCATCTAATTGACCAAGTGTAGAAACATGGTCATATGCTTCACCACTTGGTAGGCTTATCTTGTGGACGAGTGTTGGAACATGGCTAAAAAATTGAGATCGACTTTGAGGAGATGTTTTTTATAGGATAGTGACGAAGTACCCGCAAGCTCACTTGAATATCTTCCCCATCCTTGTTGTTCTCTGAGTCTTTATCATTCCAAGTTGTTGCATATGATAAGACGTTGAAACACTCTTCTTAAACATGATCATAGCCTCCACATTCTCTACAATTTATTCCCCTATTCCTGCCCATCCTTTAAGCATCATAGTTAGTATTTAAGCGAGATTCTGATTGTGAAGTAGTACATTTTCATCTTAGGAATACACAAATATCCTAAAGTAGACCACCAACTCTTTGAGCTTCATGGTTTTGATATTTTTGGCTTCGTTTATGGTGGTTACCTTGTAGGAAAATCTTTTGGGAAGAGATCTTAGAACTTTAAAGGCGAAGCCTTGTCACGCCGTAGGATCCCAGGTCGGCAGATTGAGGCGGATCAGAGCAGAGATCCCGAGGGCGCGATACTATTATACTATATCTTGGGACTCTCATTGACACATTCTTTCTCGGATCTGAACTTTATGCACATTGGGTTCTAAGCCAATTCACGTAATAACAAAATCATTTTACATATCACAAAGAAAAGAGAACTACCAGGAATTGTTCATCAAAATCTATACATATCTTTTTGAGTCCCATTTACTTATACATGTACATTTTCTATTGAATATATTTTGTAGCGTGAATCTGAAATATAATCATACTCCTTCATTGGAGTTTTGCATCTTATACAAACATACATATACATATAATCTAAAGAAACATCGAGATTGCGGAGCGGCTGCCGGTGAGCACCTATCTCTGAGTTGGCTGCTCTGCTGATGTGGGATGTCTGTCCCTCTAACAGCCTCCTCTTAGGTACCTACACGGGTTGAACACCAGGTGCTAAGCTTTTAAACTAATTAGAGGAATATAAGCATGGACGGTGACACAATGGCGTATCCTATGACTTTATACATATGCATTTTTCATCTATCTATACCATATTCATATAACTGGTACCTCATCATTACATTCTTTTTGTCCATGTCAATCTCTTCAGGTACATGGTCTATGTCTTTGGCATATCTTTATCTATACTTTTCTTTGTATTCTGTTTATGCTACGTATTTCTATACTTCTCATCTTTCGGTTTTATGACTTATTGCATTCCATGTACTATTACTTATATCATTTCTTAGGCGTATTATATCATATTCTTATTTCATGTAAGTATTTCTGCGCCCATGCTATACTTTCATGTGTTGACTTAAACGATGCTTTCATATCTTTGTACTTTTCATATACCTTTTCTCTTTTATCTACTTTGTACTTTACTTGTTCATATCCAGCACTGTACTATGCTTGTACTTTCCTTATCTTTAACCAGTGTCTTTGTTCATTTCATATCTTGTTTCTTGTTATACTTTTCATATACTTTCTCTTTCATGCATACTTGCATATTTGTCATATACTTCATTTTATCTTATCTTGTCATATACCTACACTACTTTCATATAGTATTCATATCATTAGCTCCATATGCTTTTCATATGCTATCACATCATATACATTTCGTGTCATGGACACTTTATTTCTTGTACTTGTATTCTTATCATTTACTTTTCTCTTTCATATACTGTACTTATTCATATACTTTTCATGTACTATACTTTGTACTTGTATACTTATCATATACTTTTCTCTTTTCTAATACTGTACTTGTTCATATACTTTTCATGTACTATGTACTCTTATCTTGTCATATTGCATCTCTCTTTGATAATCCCAGGTACTTTACTTGTTCTTGTATTGCCCTTTGCTATCACATCGTATAGCAGTGCTATGCTTCTCGCATATCCATGTCATATATTCTATACATTTCATTTGCATATACTTGTCATTTTCTTTTGGGTTTCATGTTTGCAAATACCTTGACGGATACGGGAAATAACTATATGTGCAGAAAGGTGCCCTATCAACATCACGAGACAGGTGATCTCTATCTGTGCCAGGAAGGTCTTATCTTATCTGCAGAGACAATTCTATACGTATATACCCGAAGGTATCATCTTGTCTGAGGCAGACCTATGCACATGTACTATCATATTATACCTTCGGGCCACACATTGATCCCAACGGGATCTATGTCCTTCGACCAAACAGGGCCTCTCGATATACGTATCTGTATATCGTATCTTTGCGACAAGCGTGTCCACATATGGGCATGCATATCTATCCCGCCACTCTTGGGTTCTAGCCAGACGATCAGGATATTTTTTTCCTGTCATTTACGTACATATTTCATGAGTATGAATACTATTGTTATCATGATCGCTTATCACGATATATACTATCGATACTTTAATGTATTCATTCTCATATACAGCTTCTAGAAGAAGTACGGTTCTCATATTTCTCTATAATACATATGTCCATATCTTTTTATCATTTAGTTTTTTGTCTTGGCATCATATAACATGTAATCCTCCCTTATATCGTAGATACATCCTATACTCTTGTATTTATATATTCATATCTTTTTATCTCATGTTTGCATCATATCCTTTATGCGTTTCTATCATGATTTAGCTATTCATGTACTTTCTATATTTATATCATGTATGTTTTTACTCATTCATGTGTTCCTATCATGTTCCATCTTATTCATTTCGGTATGTCTATCATATATTCCTCTCATATATTAGCATATAACATTTGCATATAACCCATCGGATCATATCTCTGTCATCTACTTGTAACATCTTATATCTTGTTAACTTATATCTTCATGTACTCTATCAGACTATCGTATCTTATGACATATACCTATCATATCTTTTGACATATACTTATCATATCTTATGACATATCCCTATACATTTCTATACTTGTACGTTTTACTTGTACTTTATCAAGCGTCTATCTCACTGGCTGGGAGTACATAGAACTCTTCTTTGATACCCATAGAATTTTTCTTATCATGCTCCTTTACATGTCAGTCCTACATATATTTTATTTCTTGTTCATATCCCATATCCTTTCTTATCATGTATTCCATTGCTTTGTAACTGACGATTAGTACCTGGTACAACAAGTCAATTTTCGGACAGGTGTGGGAACCAAATGCTAGTAAATAGCATATGGTTGAATTCTAGACTCAATGAGCTTTCCATATAGAGTCCAAAATACCCATAATGGAGTCATAACGAAAGAGTTATGCAAGTTGCAAGCCGTGACAAAAATCAGCAACTACAGGCCACCTATAAGCAATGGCCCAGTATGCTCTTTTGTCTTTTGGGGATCTTAACTGTATTTGACACTAGATCTTTGTACTCATTTAAAGCTAAGGTGCTAAGGAGTTCTTCTCCATGGAATCACCGTCAGACTTCCAGACTTGAATTTATATTTCTAAACAACTCAGAGTTACTCTATGATCCATGTGATACGGGAATTGGCTTACACCCTACTTTGAGTGAATTTTTGAGCCACATAGAATCAGAATTTGAAGGTATCTATTTCAGGATGTTTGGTTCTCCTTGAAGTCTAGTTTAATCAGCCACTTGAATCACTCAAATCGGATAAGAAATGAGCAAGTTATGGCCAAAATACGAACACTGAATTCAAATAGAGCATGATTGTCTTGAGTACATTTCACAAGCTGTCACCGTCGGAGTTAATGGAGGAGCTGTCGATGCAGGTCCAAAGGTGTGCCGGTACGGGTCTTATAAAATGCCAGAATGTGTGTTTTTTTCCATTTTCCATATATTTGATACCCAGATCAACTCAATCTCCATATACGTCAAGACCACTCAAATTCATCTTGAAATCTATTTACTCAAATTATCTTTCAATGCACTTATATGCATCTCTATTGAACTCAAACATATTTTCTATTCATCTCATAAGGCCTAGGGTTTACTCAGCAAAATTCAAGAAATCTAGAGGTTCTTATCAAAACCTAGAAACAAGAACAAACATATCATGCTTTATATACCAGAACTGAAAACACATGTAATGGGACACCACAGGTCTTCTCATAACAAAACCACCAGAAAAACAAAGGTTACTGATGATTTCCATACAGAACTCATTCTAGGGTTGGGTTTCCTGACCACAACCTGAACACTGTATCTATACAAGAAATCCATGTGATCCATACAATTCCATATAGTTCCATACCTTTTTGGCCTTGCTTGAACTTCTCCTTCTTCCTCTCTTCTCTTCTTCTTCTCTTCTCTTCTCTTCTTCTCTCTTTTCCTCTTCCTCTCTACGGTTTGGTCTCTTAAAAATGAGAGACCATTTATCTTATCCCATTTGTCATTTGTTAAGGCCATGTTTGGCCTTCTGATTTCAACACTTTTCGTTTTTGCATAAGTACTTCCTTTCTTTGTATTTCTATTCCATCTTTTCTCTAATTGCCTTGAATCCATAACTCCTTCTATTTACATTTTCATTTTCAAGCATTTTAGACGCTAACCCTAGTCTTTCCCATTTATGACCAGTTTCAGGTCCTCAAGTATTGTGTCCACTTTACCCTTGGCTCTAATATTAATTCCGGGTCTCTCGTTTTATTTTCCGAAAATTCCTATTTAGCTTTTAATATACCCTAAACAAGTCCGAAAACTGCTAGGGTATTTTTCGGGTGTTACAAGCCTTCTTCAGGAATCTTCTCTCCCAAAAAAAAGGTCCCATTTGCTATGTCGCATACCCGTGCATTCTATTCTCCAATCATCTTGTCCTCTTGCATACAAAGGTTTTCAAACTTAGTTGTCAAAAGTTACAATCTTGCTTCTCGAACCGTATTAGTCCCTTCATAGGTTACTTGTAAGATGTCCCATGCCTCCTTTGTTGATTCCACGTTGAAGATAAGTTTGAATTGGTTAAGATCAAGTCCATTAAAAATTGCATTGAGTGCCTTTCGATTGTTATTTGCCAATTTGTCTTCTTTGTAACCCTCTCTAATAATTCTGTCTTTGGTACAATCTTTCCTTCATCATCCATTTTCGTTGGAGGACTCCATCCAACAAGTACTAATTTCCATGCCTTCTCATCAAGAGTATTGATAAATGCTCACATTCGAACTCTCTAATATGCATAATTCATCCCATCAAATAGGGTAGGACCCTCCACCGATCCACCTTCCTTCAATAAATTCATCTATGACTCACAAACAAACAGTTAAAGAGCTCACATATGCTCTGATATCAATTGAAAACTACTGGCTTATAGAAATCATTTACCTAATTAGGTACAACAAGTTCTAAAACCACATTATAGCAACATAGTGCCTATATCATGAACCATATGTGGAGACAATGCAATTCTAACAGAAATAAAAAAACGAAATTAAATCCCAGCATATGCATAGGGACACAAGAAGTTTGAGTCTACTGGGTTGTGAAATTCATCAGTAGGGTTGAGTCCGGAATCACGAGATTTCATTATATATCAATTATGTTACAAGTTGGTCTTATATGAGACAAGGCTTCCCTTTTCGCTAACGTCTTCTTCATCTAATTCTCTCACAGTGAAACATATAATGAGCTCCCCTCATTCCCCTAACACCATCTAAACTCCCACAAACCCAACAACATCATTCAATAAGAGATAAAAATCTGCCCAACATTGAGAGAGTTGAAGGCCAGCACACTGCTTGGTTTCTTAGTGATGCAAAAAACACTTTCTTCTAGCTTGCATGCTTATCTTCTATATTTTTCTTCAAGACGTGAACTCCATTTATAATCCTCCAAGGGAATTGAACCAAGAAATTCTATATCACACATTTTCTTGCTTGGCTCAATCTAGCCAACTTGACAATCCGCCTTCCATAGAAAGTCCTTAAATCAAATTGATTGATTTCCTTCCCATATTATTACTGAATATTTACTTTCCATAGAAAAATCATTAATTGCCTCAGAAATCTAGATTTTATCCGCAATGTCTTCATTTGATCTTGTAGCGATAAATTGCAGGAATCACGATGCGATCTTGGAATATCCTCCTGAAATCGAATTAGACAATATGATAAGTCTATTTGTATGCTTGGTCTACCAACATGTTATAATTGAGAATTTATTTGCTAAAAACAAGCGAGGTTTTTTACGAGACCATGAAGCATGTTTATTTTACACAAAACCATAAACAACAAATATGCCACGAAAAGCAAGCGAGATCTGACCTCTCCAAAATCATGGAAATAAAACCAACAAGTGTGTTATATCAATGATGAAGCCTATCCGTTGATAATACTCATAATAACTGAAATAAAATAGGCTCCAGTTGCCAGCAATGCGAAACTATAATCTTGAAAACAAACGTCTTATGACTCGTTTCTTGGAACATGGATCTTTCGGTGACTCTTGTTATTGCGTGATGTGGTGCACTTTCACGACCGATTACCACCCAGCGCACCGCCGTTTCGATCTTGTGGGACCTCCATCTTCCGCCATCGTTTAACAGTTTATCAGCCGAGAATACCCGCCCGTTTTGATACGTTTTCATGAGACACGCTGGTTCGTGGCTCGCGCGCCACGCATCTGCCCTCACGTTCCTTCGATCAGCGACCGCTGATGGCGGTATTTCTGGTGCTAACATCCGTTACCGTGTCAATAACTTCCGAGGTTCATTGAAGGTCGCGATTATTTTCCATCGTAATCTTCTTGGTTTGCGCGTCCTCCATCGCTGATCGCCGCCCGCCGGTTTCAGATTGATGCGGTTTATAACTGGAACATTCATCGCCGAATGATTGAATCTGCCCCTTCAAACATAATTCGGATGATGAATATTAGTGACGGTGGCGATCGTCGTGATGTGTTGACGGTCTCACCGCCGAATCGCAGTTCGATCGTACCGACGATGCGGTGATTCCATCTCCACATCGCGATGGAACTTTTCATCTATTTGGCGAAAGATGGTCACTCAGAACAATAGTAATGAAGAAACAAAGGTTATATTGATTATATATAATTATGATACGTTTGAAATAATGATGATAAATGATAAAATATATTGCTCACGTATCTACCAAGTGGACTTTATCGTATCTTTGTACCAGGCTAAATGGTCCCGGTAGTCGATGGCGAAACGCACGGCATGCCATCTCGGCACGGTCTTCCGGCGTGCCAACCATTGAAGGCGCCATGACGCCAATTCAACAGTACCGATTACGGCGACCAACCGTTAAAACGTTCCGGCGAATCGCCATTCAAACATTTTCTTGACGTTCATTCGCCACAAACGCCGTTGACGGTTGTTGCGACTCTGCGTAGTGTTGTTTTCCTCTCGCGTCATTTCGTTCTTGGCAGTTGATTAAGACGTCGCGCCATCGCGTTCGTCGACTGGATGACGTCGTGCGGACCATCATCAGTACTCCGTCGCCCCGATTGAATCAGTGGATAAAACGACACCACTGTCGCCGTGGTACGGTGTGGCGCGCGCGAAAAACTTTAAAATCAACGCTCCGATCGCGACGTATTTGCTATGATGGCTGTAAATCCGTATATCATTGTCTTTCCCACGTATGCAAATTTGTCATGTAAGTTGAAGCTGACAGCGTTCGACCTTTCCTTGACCGGCATGAAATTGGCCGTATGCGTGATCGTAAGACAATTTCAACCCAGGCAAGCCCTCCCGCGCCGACGACCACGAATGCGAGCATCAACATATGGAGTGAACTACTCATCCGATGCCAATCTATTAGCACTTAGTTCCCTTCTTGCAATAAAGTAACTGTTAAGGCGGAAGACGGTCAACCGTACTAATGCAGTTAATGGTAAGATACGAGCTCCTTTAAGAACACTGTTAAATACCTTCGACATGTTGGTTGTCATTATCCCATATCTTCGACCTTCATCATGTGAAAGAGCCCATAACTGAAAAGGGATTACCTCTAACCATTGTTGTGCTTCAACATTAATTCTCCCAATTATAGTCATATGCTTATTGAATTTGCTTTATGTACTCACTAAAACTGCTTTGCATACCAAATTCTTTAAGAGTATATCTTTGAACCGGGTCATAAATTGCTTACAAGATGACGCATGCAAATCTTGTGATAGGCTGATGGTGCAGCGCAACCAAGATGGGGATCGATCATTGATATAATAATGTGCACGGATGTGCGTCGGATATAAGCATGAATTCAGTCCTTTGAGTTATTTTCCCATTTACGATACATGCGGGGCCATCCCTGCTATCGATTATTCTCACATACGTAATAGCAAATGCCAATGAAACGATTCACTATTTAGTCACACCCCATAGCAATCAATAACGTGCCTAATACTTCCTATATAAATTTGTACCATCAATACTCATTCTTTTGGAATGACAATGTTGAACCCCTTCACTGAATGGCAGATAGCCCGGAACAGCGTTGGAATATCAGTGTTTGGCGCGTAATGTCACCTGTTTTCCAAATTACAACACATCTAGGATTTGCTTGCTTTATGGCCAAGAACAAACGTGGCAGCTCTATATATGACTGAGAGAAGTCACCAAATAACTGT
The DNA here is from genome assembly GCA_016808115.1 of Tetrastigma voinierianum. NCBI lineage: Eukaryota > Viridiplantae > Streptophyta > Magnoliopsida > Vitales > Vitaceae > Tetrastigma > Tetrastigma voinierianum. Next base: position 307,726 of record JAEQBH010005211.1, read on the forward strand.
CTAATTGCTTTATGCTTTCCATCAAATGCCTTTTTGTATGATATTTCATATCCCCATTTCTCCATCATCACACTTGCTTGAGCGAAGTATTAGTCTCAATGTAGTTATTGCCTTAATTATTGCCTTTATATGAAGCGGCAACCAAGTTTGATTCAAGTGATGATGGTCCGGTTGACGGATTGACCGCAGTATGCGATGAAAGAAAATTTGCGCTTTACTTTTAATCTGTGACGATTTCTTATAACCAGGAACCACATCTGAACAAATCAATTCCAGCAAAATATGATGAAATTTAAACCTAAAAGAAAATTAGGAAACTTACTTGGATCCATAATAGTGAACTTGATTCCATGAAATTATTGGTATTGTTTCACCTCTTTAATCTTGTAGCCTTTGTCTACTTCTTGATGAATGGAGATTTTCTCTTTTAATGGATTTTGTTTCTTAGCTGCCACGTTAATAAGCGGTGGGTTTTCTCAGCACCTATGTGCACTCTAATTACTAGAGTTTAAAAATTATGAGACTTTTCTTATGCTTTTAACCCTTAAACTTTAATTTTAACGGGGACAAGAGGAGGGAATTTCACGAATAATTTCAAACATAATACGACACTAATCCCATCACCATGTAACAATAATTAAAGTTAAAAAAAACTATAAGTACATGAATCAAATATTAGACATAATTCTAACATGCGACCCTTTATATTTGTTGATAACAAATAAGTAAGTAACTTTCACAACCATTGCACGAAGCTTCCATGGATAGTGACATTCTTTTGCCTTCTTACATCTTAAAATGATCAATTTTTTTGAGGATGCAACAACGACAAACTTTTGGTGTGCTTTAATTGAGTAAATCTTTAGCACTCTTCAGAATCGCTATTTAAATTAAAAAACACAGCCAACTTCAAATTCTCACTCTAATAACCGGTAGTATGCTGCACCCGTGGGGTCTGACCACTTACAATAACAATACCGGGTTTTCAACATGATATTTCAAATTAGGCATTGGTGGTAAATGATATCAGAACAGGAGATGACTTATCTAATGTCTGACATCTAAATTTATTTGATACATGCGGAGCCCGGTAACTGCTGGCGAGACATATATCCCTTACTCATTCTCCAAAACTTGGTTCAAGTTAGAAGGGATGATGCATGTCCATCGACTTCAACGTCATCTCCATGCGTCATCATCAACATTTTCCATCATATTCATTATTACCTTCTTCATGCCTTGGTCTTAATCATCCAAAACTCGATTATCGGAATTGCACGGACCGCTCTAAGTCCTGACCATAGTCAAAGTGCCGCCCATCTTAGCAATTGTGGCAGACAATGAAATCTACATGGCGCTACAGTTGATTAAGCATGCCTTGACTCGAACAACTTCAATATACGATTCGATTTCTGATGGTAGTTATTAACCCAGCTAAGTTCGACGTGGTAGCGCTTCTTTGTCATCCCATATTGGAAAATGTTAGAACCTATTTCCACTTTTTAGGGGATACTTACAATTGAGGATGAGCTGACCTTTATTTTACTTCGATGATTGTCCTTGAGTATATCATAACCGGTCGATTATTCAAAGTGCATTCAGCAGGGTACATCTAAAGAGCCTGTCTTTACTTTTCTTCCTATGGCCCACTCTGTTTTTAGGTCCTCAATGTTGTCCATTGTAATAACATACAGCGGTATGGATTGAAATAAACATGAATGGCTTTGTACAAAATGGTCAATAGATTAAATAATTGAGAGGTCATTATCTGATATCACTCAAACTTTATAATGAAACAATTAGGTTCTAAAAAATAAAAATATGACATTTCAAATTGTCTTCAATTTCAAATGTATGGTTTAGGGTTTAGGGTTTAGGGTTAAGGGTTTTTTAGGTTTTAGGGTTTTAAGGTTTTAGGATTTTAGGGTTTAGGGTTGGGGACAGGGTTAGGGTTAAAGTTCTGGTTTATTTTGGGTTGGTTTTATGATTGAGATACACCACTAAAAAATCACTCAAACGATGAGAAAAAGACATAACAATTCAAAGGAAAAAATGATTGAATTATGAATTATGTGTGTGTTTTGTAATATCTACCTATGTGCTCTATATCTCCATAGAGCATGTCTGATCTTTTTGTAAACTTTTATTTCTGTGCTACTAACTGGAAATCATAATTGCCATAAGTCTACTCTCAAGATATATGAAAAATCCAATTCAAATGTCATTATAAACTACTAAGATTTAAATGTTTACAAGGATCTTGTAAATAATGGCATGATAGAGGGGAGAGGGAGAAGGATGTGAAAACATTCAATCTATTTTTGTTTGGAAAATATTTTTAAATTTTATTAATAGAAAAACTATTTTAAAAACGGTTTTCAAATAAGGTACTAATAATTTTTCATTTTATGCAAAAACATTTTATAAGTGTTTGCAAAGAGTCCAAGTTAACATTTTACATATATTGGATTATGACATGTTAGAGGGAGAGGGAGAAATGAGTTTGGGAAAACAAACAAAATATATTTTTGTTTGGAAAATGTTTTTTAAATTTTATTCATAGAAAAACTATTTTAAAAAAACGGTTTTCAAGTGGTACTAATATTTTTTCATTTTTTATGCAAAGCAATTTGTAAGTGTTTGCAAGGTCAGGGTTAAACGTACATATATTGGTTATTTCATTTTATATGGTTTCCCATAGGCATTCAAGAACTAATAAATAAAACTAAAATAAATTAACTCACTATCATTTAAGTAAAAGCGAGAAAAACATATTAGAGATTTGCAGTGAATCCTTAATCTATTTAAATGCATAGAAAAGACAATAGTCTTTTATCATTCAATGGAAACACTCTAAGTATAAATATTTTTCCAGTTTTTCTTTACCCTTTAAATGTTCCAGGAAACAAGCGACTGGACAAAAACAAAAAAAAATTGAAAATGACAAATTTTTTTTGTTGATTCCTTAGGTCATTTACTCCATTTTTTTTCCAAATATGATTGTTTTCTTAGAAAGTTGATCATAACTAGGGGTGCTAATGATCTGGTGAGTTCGAGTTCAGTGAGCTCAGTCGAGTCGGTCACGGTGAGTCAAGGCACTCGGGCGAGCATTTCATTGGGTGCGTTGAGTCGGTAGCGATCAAGCCTGGCGAATGACTGGAGGCCAGTTAACATTCAGTCGAGCTCGAGCTCGACAGTCGAACTCTTTCGGTGAGGTTTGGCCGAATTTTGATCGGGTCGAGTCAGTGACTCGCCCGAGTTGTCTGCGTTTCATTGCCCCTAATTTATTATATATCAACACAAGATAATCGATTAATATGGAATATATATATATATATATATATATATATATATATATATATATATATATATATATATATATATATATATATATATATCGCGTTTATAATACTAACATTAATATAATTTATAGAATATCCTATTATACCCATATTTTCTTTAAAGAAAATTAATTATTTTATAAATACTATTTATAACTAAATAAATAATAAAAATGTATGATTGTTTAAGAATAAAAAAATAGAGATATATTATTTATGTCATCCCCTAAAGTAGAGATATAAAATTAAAAAAAAAAAAAATTTTAAAATTTTATATAAAAAAATATTCGAGTTTCTGCGAAACTTCAGTCGAGTTCTGAGTTCTTCGGCTGTGGATTCTAACATTCTGATTAAGGCTCAGGATGAGTGTTTCTGCAAGAGTCGGCTGTGCTGAGTTGAGTTTTGATCGAGGAGTTTGGCCAAGTCGGAGTCAGGAAGTAGCTAGCGGAGTTGTCTCGTCTAGATTAAGCGGCCCACTAATCATAACCGCTGAAGATCTGAATCTACAGAAGTGAAACTCTGAAATTTCACCACAAATAAAATAAAAAAGCAGAGAGAAAACCTTGGACACCAAACCATAAAGAAACTGAATAAATCTAATTGAATAAAGAACTACACTTGATTGAATCAAAGAACCAGGACCACAAACCACATAAAAGAAACCAATAAACCTTATTAGATCAAGTTGATCTAACACACCCGAGAAATATCATGAATCATGACGTGGCTTCTAAATTCCACCATAAACAAAAATAAAAACAGAGAACACCTAACCGCTAAATACACATAAAAAAATAAATAAATTTGATTCATCGAAAGAACTACTTTAAAAAGAATAAATAGCCGACCACGATAAAAACAAACCTGATTGAAAATGCAGAAATCAAATATGTTGATGAATCCGGAAACGAGGGCACGACGGATAAGCCAAGCGAGACAACGGCGGAAGCGAACAAGCAGCGGCGAGAAGAAAAATAGGAAAAAGAAGAAGCCTGGTAAGGAGATATAAACGTCAATCATCACTTTATTTATGGCGACATATAGGTATGCGACAATTGCTAATGTCCCATAACAACCATCTCTTTGACATTTTTATGGACCCAATTACCACTATCACAACTATATCATTCATCACTAGTTTGATCTTTGTTTTACCATCCAAACTAAATAATTTTTTTTTTCAAACGCATTATTGACGTCTATAACTCTGTCTTTTCGCCGATTTATACATTTAGTCCAACTCAAAGTTCAGGAGAAAGAGGGTACTGCTTTCCCTCCGCTTCCGTCTCCATCGTCTCTCCACGCGCAAAATCAAAGTCAACCGACAAGAACAGCTTCACTTTTCTAGGGTTTTTTCATTTTCGATAATCGAAACCCTAAAAACATCGGCCTAAAACTCATATCTTGTTCATCTTCCAAAAAATGCGATCATTTCCTCAGCCGGGCTCAGTCACTGTCACGAGTGTAGAATTTGAGTGCTGGTGTCTCGTCTGCTGTTGCGGCGTGAGTTCTAGGGTTTCTTGAATGGACATTGACATTTTTATGGTTCGTATCGATACCTGCAGTTACCGCCCTGAACCTTTCTGATGATGGAGCCAAGGACGCATATGGAACACAACTTGTAACCCCATCCCTTCAATTTCATGCTTATTCGTATAAATGGGACGCAGAAGTTTATGTTTAAGTGTTGGGTGTCAAATTTAAATATTTTGAACGGAATTTGAAAATTTGAGCCATCTGATTGCAGGGAATGGTATTCAGTCCGGTTCCTTTTCAGTGTGATCAACTGCGGCGCAGCGTGAGTCTGCGAGCGGAGAGCAACCGCCGCAAGCAACCCGTGAAGATGTTGCTCCAAGGGGAAAGGGTCTATCAGCAGCATTGCAACGAATCGTGAATGACTGCCTCAAACAGTCCTTCTACCCCAGTGATGTAAGGGCATGTTTTGGTTCTTGAATTCGGCTTTCGAAGCCTCTATAAGCATTTTATTTATCGTTTGGTTTTTGGTGTGACTTATAAGCGGAGATCATTGTTTGAGTGCCTAATGGAAGGGAGTAAGATGTGTACATAAACAGGCATCAAATTCCCTTTGAATGTAATCATTTGTTTCAGATGTATTAGGACAGGAACATTGGGCATATTGTGAGGCCTATTCCATCTTAATTGATCCGCCCCAACATCGCACAGAGATGGAGCGTCCAAGGCACTTCTATTGATCATCATGTCATTTATGCCCAAGTACCCAGTTCATATTAGATTCTCAATTTTATCTTTTCAGTTGTTTGCTGGAAGGTGTTCTTGGATTACCGCGAAACCTATCAAAAAAAAATTTATGCCCAAGTCAGACACACAATCGCGTCAGTTTGAATATCCAGAGAATGCTTGTAATTTGACTGGATTAATTAATGCCCTGAATGGGATTTTAGGGCTTGGGTTAATATTAGTAAGATAAATTGATCATTTGAAACCTTTAAAGAAAAGCCATCGATTGATGGGAGCTAGAAGTTTATTAACTTTTAATCCTTAAATTACCGCTTCAATTTAAAATCATTTTGCATCATGATATTGTTTTTCTTCTTCATGTTTGGATTTCCAATCTTTTAAATGATATTCATATGGTTGGGATTCCCTTTATGGTGGTGATGGGTGAGTTGCTAATTACTCCAGCTGTCCTGCCCTTAGATACAACAGTGGAGTCATGTTCAGCTGAGAAATGAATGCCCATTGCCTTAGAGTCTGTTGGTCACTGGCAATGCGAAGAGGATATTCAGAAGAATGAGCTTACTGTCAGGGCACAGCAGTTATAGACTTGTCCAAATCTGAGGCAAGAATAACCGCTGATTCTAAACATGTCAGCTTGGATAACATGACTTAAACATGTTAAATTGACAACCAGCATCTACATGTATATAAAAAACCACTATCTTAAGCACATAGATAAGTTCAGAAGAAAATGGTTGAGGAGTTCTAAGACTTGTTTTTTCACGCCCTAAACTTTTGTAGGTAAGCTGTTTACCTGAGGTTGATCTTCAAGGAGTAAGTTGGCACCAACATAAGCATATTTTAGCATTTATCTCTGGGCCAAATCAAGTTGCAGTTCGAGATTTCGAGAATTCAGGTCTGTAGCATTCATTGAAATCCTAGCTGTTCTTTATTCGAATTTGTTGGCATTTTTTTTTTTTTCTTTGTGTGGGTTTTCCTTTCAACATCTTTTAGTTCTTATGAATGCAAACCTTCATGTAGTAAAGTAAACATTTTCTTTTGTACAGAAGGGAAGGAGCCATGCATTCTAACCTATGAGTCTAAAGAGATCATTAGAAACTTCTTAGGTAGGCCAATAGTGGGAAGACACTAAATATTACAAACAAATATCGTTACATTTAACATCATTTAAATCATTTTTTAAACCAAATTGTTAAATCAGTTCTTGATGATGATTAACATCAATTTAATCATATATGATATCGTGGTGGATCGATTTAAATGTTTCAGAATTGAAGTATTTGGTGTAGACTGTATTATCTGTAGTAGCAACCTTTCTAGATCAGGGTTAATCTTTGTTTGAGACCTATACTCAGAACCATGAATCAGATGGACTGGTGAGATTCTCTGAGTCAAAAATGATGAACCAATTAATTTTATCATGATTCCTGATGAATCTCTAACAGTGTTGTCAACATTCATTCTCCATTCTTCAAATCATATTATCATGTTGTCTTGGAATTTGTTCTTGAAGCTGAGATCTCTATCAGAACAATATGCATTTATCAAAAAAAAAAAAACAACAACTCTATTATAACACCAAAGCCTGTACTATTAAAATCTGTCACTCACATGCATTTGGTAACCATTTGAGTTGTTGCCCATAGATATGTTCTTTGTTTACAGGTTTGAATTTATGCTGTCTTCTTAATAATTCTCGTTTCTTATTATGTTTATTTGTTTGTCAAAGCCCCATTTATTAACGTGTGACAATATTAGCGGTCCCTTTTCAATTGATGATGAATCACAATTTGCAGTCACTCAGTTTTCATTAAACAGCTAGTGGGGCGCCTTGGTACTGACCACATATAAGTCAGCTTATGAAAGCTCATCATTTACCATATGGGATGTTGCCAAAGGTAAGATAAAAGCATCTTCCCCTCATTTTTTTGTCTCTTAGTCAGTACTTCTTCTGATCCTTATTGAGTGATGATTTTAATGTAATTGGATTCTATCAATCTCTTTTTTAAGCTGTTGTTCTATCTTGTTTATTATTTTTAATTCTCTCTCTCAATATATACTATATATATGTAACCAAGATGGTGAAAATTTAATAATTTTTCATTGATCACAAATAACCTATTTATATACAGATAATCCTTACAAATCAAAAATAGGAAAATTTGAGTTTTCCTAACTCTACATGAATATGTTTCCTTTTCCAAGCTAGTTTCTAATTCTAAAATACTATAACACTCCCCCTCAAGTTGGAGCATAAATGTTGATCATGCCTAACTTGTTACAAGATATTCTTTCGAACCCCCCGCTCCAAGGTTTGTGAAAATATCTACGTGGTGTTCTTGATCTTTTTCATATCTGTAAGAGATCCAGCACTAACAGAATATTCTCACGGATAAAATGACAATTTAATATCAATGTATGTTTGATACATTCAAAAAATACTAGTTAGAATCTTTATATGCATGCGCGTTGGATTATCACATAAGCTTAGTTAAATGCTGGTTTGATACTACTTCATAATGGATTGATGTCCACATGATCTCGCATATAAACATTGCCGCTCTATACTGAGCTCTGCACTAAAGCTGCGAGACAACTTAACTTTGCTTCTTAACTTTGATGAGCTTCTATAACATTGGGAATTAGATCCTCATTAAGAAAAATTTGAGTTAGGAGGTTACGACGGAGACCGTAATCTATTTTTAAATCAAGTATTTTCAGTGAATCTTGTTTACTATTTTGATTTGGAATTTGTTTCATTATATAAAGATTTTGTTATTCAAGTCAGTACTTGATTTCTTTGTTAATTTAGAAAGTTTGTTTCCTAGTCACAATAAGAGTTGCTATTTTTTCTTTTAGAAAGATTTGTTTGAGGAGTTGCTTTATTTAATTTAAAAATCTTTGTTTTCAAGTCAAAGTAGGAGTTTATTTATTTTGATTTGAAAGTATGGAAATTTATCATACCAGCAATGTAAGTCTTTTGACAATCCGTTTAAGTTTAGTAATATTTTTCAGATTTATCTTTTTTATGAGTTCTCTCTTGTTCTTTTATCTCTTGGGTGGATTCATATGATGATGAGATTCATTGTTTCTTATCTCTAAGTGTGGATTCAGCAATTGGCAAAATATATCTTGTTCTAATCTTGATTTGATTCGCGTTGGCGATTCAGTGACTTCTTATCTCCTTGAGTTGGTTCGCCGGTGATTTGAGGCATTTATCACTTCCATTGTACACTCATCTCATCATCCTTCTCTTTCTTTTCTTAACCAATTTCTGCCTTAACAAACTTTGAATCTTGTTTTATCCACTTTTACCATACCATCGCGTTTTAGTGCTCAAAGGCCCAGCGTGCTGATTTCTAAACTTGTTTGACCCCCAGTTAGTGTAATACTGACTGCTTTTAAAACCTAAACATGACCTCGCGGGTGACAGTAATCAAATGTTACCTGGTATAAGTCATTCATTCAAACCATTTCGTCATGCAATTCCTCGAATGTGTGGAATGGATCTCATCCATGTTAAGTGATCCATATATAACTATAACTGATAAATAATTTACCCCAAACAAGTTTGATCATCCATCATGGTCTAATCGCCCACACATCATAATCTTCCTTGAGGAATCATATATCCTCTAAAGAAGAAAGGGCTTGTCTTCTGGAGTGGATCTATCTTACCATAGATCTACCGGTCATCAGAAAAGCGCTCGATCCACAGTATGCTATTCTTCACTACATACAATATTCCATATCCAAGGCTTCATACCAATCCATAGGAATATTCTTTCACCTGCTCTGATGATTGGCGTGGAGATGACATATATTGACTCAAACACTTCTTTTGAATAAATGTTATCGGGCAGTTACCTCCAGGGTATTGAATTTCCCGACCAGGTCTTCTTGCTCTCTAGGGGTTTTTCAAGCCAGATATACTTCTTACTGTGATCTGCTGGTAGGGTCATAGAATGCTTGCGACTTGCATCCCATTTCCTTGTTTTGATAACCAAATCGACATGGAGATTTATACGAGATAATAGAATTCCTGCACTTACTTCTTGATGAGGAAAATGATCTTTCGTTCTCATTCAATTTCAAAAAGGGAAATATACAGAGTTGCCGCTTTGTGTTAGGGCAAAAAAACAAAGAAGGTCAACATTAGGAGACTAAAGAGAGAAGAAAATAATCCTAATCGGAGTAGGAGACTAAACCTTAACACCCCCTCGACTAAAAGCATATCAGATTAAGTACGACATCTGCACATATACCTTTATCTAGGACCTCTAGTAGGCAATGATCAGAATATCGCTGGTTGGTCGGTAAAGAGTTGAAACCAAACTGATAATCATGCATCTCGATCTGATCTTCTCTTTGATAAGTGGCAATCCTTGATGTGTTTTAGTCTCTCATGGAAGCGGGTTAGATATAGAGCTAATAAGGTGACTTGATTATCTATAAACTGCCACGTTTTTGTCACTTCCTCGAATCTTGACTCTTTGGAGATGCTGATCTCATGAGTTCACATTGTTCCAGGGCCATGGCTGAATACAAACTTTTTAAATGCTAGATGCCATTTCACAAATGTATTTTTATTCCTTTGCGGGGATAAATGAGTCTCCCGATGACATTACGATATCGCGATGTGGCAAGTCATACCGTGTGGTGACACCTTGAGCCATGCATCATTATAGCCGATGATACAGATTGGCGTTCTCTATTTCCTTCAGCACTCACCCAGTGTGTTGTTCCACCCCAGCATAGCAGGAGAATCTGGCTACACCAACATCTCAATGGCCATCTGGGTGAGTTGTAGAGCTAAACCTAACTATGCTCTGCAGGAAAAGAATGTGGGATCAGGTGAGTAGTGAACATCGTTCAGTTTGCATATGAGTTTGTGGGCCTATCTCTGGGATCTGGTGGAAACTCTCTGACCTGATATGAGTTTGACATTGAGATCCTAAGGTAAATACAGCTTGGTCAAATATATAGGTGTCGTAATCATCATCCGATTATACTTTATCCAGAAATAAACCACTCGATTATTCTTGAGGTACCTCGTCACTAAGAAATCTTAGTTTGATTCTGCACATCTGAAGTGGTTGAAGAGTCATTGTTGATTTTGAATCTGTCAGGATAAAGTGCACCAATAATGATAATTCTAATACATAACTTGATCAGTAAGTAGTATCCAGATGAATGAATGATGATAAAAGCGGATGATCTATTTATCAGCCAGATGTGACAAACTCTTGGACTATTCAGACTCAAATCTGACTAAATGACTCCAGGGTTGTTTTAAGTCTCCTCTAGAGACGACAATGGTTTATAATGATGGACCTCACAGAAGATTAACCAAGCAGGTGGGTTGCTCCATATCAGTATCTCAGAACAGGATTACCATGGAAGACATTCTTGAATCATCAGTGCAGAGGATGTACAGGGCCTGCAATTATAGAAGAATGGCGAGCAGGGATGATCTTGGTATTGGAGAAAGAACATATAACCATTACAGAGCCATATTGTTGAGTGCCCACCAACTGCCTTAAGTCGATCAACCTGGCCATCAAGTCCCACCTTCATCAGATAAACCCAACGCATAACCAACGAGACTCACAAGAGGAAGAGCGACAAGCTTCCAGCGCTATTTGGAGTAAAGAGCACACTTCCTCTCTGCCCATCTGCTTTTAACCCTGGATGAGAGATGTACCTCACTAGTGCTTAAGCAGAGACAAGACAAGGTGGAAACAAAGGCAAAGTAGGGTATAGATAAACAATGAAAGTTGAGAAAATTATAAACAAGATGTGGGTTAGAAGTAGAGCAAGTACCTTTTCGAATGGTAATAGGTAGTCATCAGATGGTTGCGGAACCGAAGCAGGAGATGACTGTGGCATAAAAAATGATTCAATAGGAAGCCCTGTAGGAGGATGAGGACGGCGAGTATAAACCTGAAATGGTCGAGTCACGACATTTGTAGGTGAAGGGGAATCTGGAGATGGTAAGACAAGAGGAATAGATAAGACATTCGAAATTGGAGGACGCGCTGGGTAGAGGAGAAGGAGGAATTCTCAAAGAAGCGATATCACTGAGAGATAAAGTAGCGATTAATGCCTGAGAATTAACAAATGATAACTTCAAGGCTTAGAATAACCCAAGAAGGCATTATTTACGGTTAATGAGAGTTTGTTTTGCCCATGAGTGGAGGGTTACTTAAATTAAAACAAACACAACCAAAGTCACAAGGAGGGAGACAAAAGAGAGGTTGATCAGGTAGTAAGACAAAACGAGGGATTGATCATGCAAACAAGAGGATGACATACAATTAATTAAATAATACGCAATTAAGATACAAGATCTCCCCAAAATCGCTGAGGAACTCCATGAGGAGGAGAGGCGAGCTATCTCTAACTAATGATTTATTCTTATGCTTAGCCACTCCATTCTGGCTGAGAGGAGTGTAAGCACAAGATGATTGGTGAAGAATCCCATTGGAAGACATAAAAGAAGAGAATGACGTGGAGAAATATTCCTTTGCATTATCACTTCTTAAAATACGAATAGAAGTATTGAATTGAGTGCGAATTTCGACATGAAATTTTTGAAAGATAGAAAATAACTCAGCTTGAGTTTTCATTAAAAACAATCAAGTACATCGAGAATAATTGTCTATAAAAGTAACAAAGTAAAGAAATCCTAGCAGATGTGTGTGCACCTGCATGACTCCAACACAAGGTGGACAAACCTCGTAAGGACTTTGTCCGAGGAACCAAACGCATGGAACAAGACACGAGTATGTTTCCTGCCGATTAAGGATTCACATTCAAGCGAAGATAAACTAGAAAAATGAGGAACCAACTTCCGAAACATGGAGAGGCTTGGATGACCGAGATGACCGTGGAGGAGGAAAGTAGCTTTTGTGGAAGTGCAAGCAGTGGAACAAAAAGGCGAGTTGAGGTGAAAGAGGCCTTGTGACTCATGTCCGATGCCAATCGTCTTCCCGCATCTGATCCCGCAAGGTTACAAGAAGGCGTGAAAAGTAAGTACACAATAAAGGTCACGAAATAACTTAATAAGATTTAAAAGAAAACGGAATATGTTACTGCAGGCGGGGCAATGAAGGAGGACAATGAGCTACACGCTTTAGCTATGGTTTGAGAACCATTAGCTAAGGTAATAGTGGGTAAAGGAGACGAAAAGGTAAAAGGAGAAAAAAAGTCTTTATTACTAGAGATATGATTAGAGGCTCCAATATCAAGGATCCAAGGTGCAAATGAATAAGTAAGGCAAGTAGAGATATTACTGGTCTAGGCAACATAAGCAATGGAGGAATATTTGGTTGCTTGAGTGAGAAGTATTCCTCATATTCGTCCGGCGTAAGAATGACATCCTAAGGTGTGGATGAACTCCCTGAGACAGAACTCGAACTTGGTGAATGATCAAAAGACTAAGCCAAATAAGCAGTACGGGGAGGTCGACCATGTAACTATTAGCATCGATCACGTGTGTGTCTAAGCCTATGACAGTATGTGCATTTGAGGACGTTGTCCTCTACCTCGGTTGTTACCGCTTCCACCTCTAGAATCGCTTTGAGAATGAGACTGAGAAACCATCATGTAAGTGTCTCGGTGTAATCTAAGATGTATGACTACAACGAGCAAAGAGCCTCATCAAAGCTCGGGAATAATTGCTCTAAGTGAGTATCTGTTCCCGAATGTTTCAAAATTCGAATTCGAGGTTAAGAAAAAGAATGACTATAAAGACACGATCTTTATCTTGACGTGAAGCCTCGCAGATAGTGTACTTTGGCAAGATAGAGATAAGTTCATCCTTAAGGGCAGACATTCATACACCATAAGAAGATATATACATACTGAGTTGTTTCAAATTGGCAATGGAGGATATTACTCCTAGAGAGACACTAATATCATTAGTGTGCGCTCTTCACTCTAATTCCAGAGAGTGTAGGTCGTGAGTAGTCCCAATATTATATGTAGTCTTCGCATTACTGGATCACAAGAATATTGTGATAAGAAACACGCTTTGTTTTCCATCAGCACGTTTATCTTCGGGAATACTTGTGTCCACAGTAGTAAGACGATCCTCACAACCATTACCAATAAACTAAAGGTCCATCGAGTTCGCCCATGATTGATAATTTTCGCTCCTCGTGAGTTTATCCAAGGTAATCATAGGAGTTCTAGATACAATTTCAGCCATAGAGGCGTCTTTTTCAATCATAGAGATGAGAAATTAGCAGAATGTCAACAAAATCAACTGAAACAACTTCCAAGGTCTTGAAGGTGTCGTAAAGCTTCAAAAAACACAAAAACAATGGAGATTCAGGCGACATAATAGCTTAGAAATAGTCATTGGAGAAAAAAGTGGAAAATGAGGGCATTTCCGATGACGGCGGGGCGTGTGGAGTGGCTGGATAGGCTCATCGGCTGTAGATGAACTTGCTGGAGGAGGCTGCACAAACAAGGTTTTAGGGCCACCAAGCACCGGTGCATGAATTTCAACGCCGTAACTGAGATCGGTCGGGAGGTATTTTCGCCGAGGCCGACCCAAGATGTGATCAAGAGAGGCGCCCCGCTGCGTGTGCTCGTTGGTTGGAATGGAGGTCGTTAGAAAATCTCACGGAAAAGTCGTTTGCATGGTGGTATTCCAACAAAGGGTCGTTGGTCAGTCTAATCGACCACACGGAAAAACCCTAACCCTATTATTCTTAAACTTTTTTATGGCTCTGATACCATGTTGAGAGAAAATGAATACTCTGATTCTCATTAATTTACAAAGGAGGAAACATATGTTTTTATAATTCTAAAGGTTAGGGCAAAAAGGAAACAGAGTTGTAGTCTAATTAGAGACTAAAGAAAAGGAAAGCAATCTTAAATTATCAGGGAGACTAAAACCTTAACACTTATCATGACTTCAACACCCAAGAAATACTTTAACATTCCTAAATCCTTTGTGTGAAACTGACCGTGAAGAAAAGATTTAAGAGATAATATAATTCAAGTCACTCACCTATGACAATATCATCCTCATACACTACTAGTAGAATAATACCAGAACTGGAATTTTTATGGAATACGGAGTGGTCAGACTTACTCTTCTGCATGCCAAATGTCTCAACTACCCGACTGAATTTGCTAAACCAAGCACGGGGATTCTGTTTCAAACCATACAGAGATTTCCAAAGACGACACACCTTCCCTGTCTCCCCTAAGCAACAAATCCCGGAGGTTGCTCTATGTAAACTTCTTCCTGGAGATCGCCATGTGGAAAGACATTCTTGATATCAAGCTGATGCAAGTCCTAATCATAATAAGCAACAAGGGAAAGAAACAGACGAATAGATGTTAGCTTAGCTACGGGGGAAAAAGTATCAGAATAATCAACGCCATAAGTTTGAGCATAGCCCTTAGCAACAAGACGGGTGTTCAATCTAGCAACAGGCCCATCAAGATTAAACTTTACTAAGAAACACCTTAACGACACAACCACGCCTTCTTCTAGTAAAGGCACTAAGTCCCATGTACCATTGTCATCTAAAACTTGCATTTCATCCACCATAGCACTACTTTAACCAGGGTGAGATAAAGCCTAACGGACAGTGTTAGGAAGAGAGATAGAATCAAGAGATGCAATAGCCGAACAAGATAAGATGGCAAACTGTTATAGGAAACAAACGAAGAGATCGAGTGAGTACATCGATGATTACCTTTAATAAGAAAGAATCGTAAGACATCATTTTTGATCAGATCGGGATGACGATAAATTGTTGACCAGAGACTAGAGGGTCTTCTAAAGGCCAAGAATATACCTGAGTAATGGGAGGTTTAATAGGAACAGGACCTGGAGTAGGATTCGGTGGAGCCAGTGAGGAAATAATGTACACTAATAAATCATCACCCTCCCCCTAACTAGTAATAGGAGAAGAAAGGGAAACAGGTAGACTCCAAAGAATATATAATATCAAGTATATATTATTAAAGAACGCCAAGTTTTAATAATAACACCTATAATTCTTTACCTAGAATATCCCACAAAGATACACTTAAGGACTCCTATCAGTTTGTAGACATGAGGATGGACATTTCGAATTAAAGCATGTGCATCCAAATACTGGGATCAATAAAGGAACAACTGGACATTTGGAAACAACTGGTGGTAAAGAGTAGCTCAATTTAGAACCGATGGTGCTCGTCCCATTAATCAAGAAAACAAAGCAGAGACTACATCAACCTAAAGGTTCGGGGAACATGCATCCGGAACAAAAGAGCTCCGGCCTCAAGAAGATGCTCTATTCTTTCTCTCACCGCCCCATTCCGAGAGGGTGTATCAACACGTTAAGCCTCAATTAATCCTATGTTGTAACATGAAGAACCGAAAGGTTCCGCAAATATTCTTCGCGTTGTCATTCTCAATGCTCAACAGGACATGAAATCGAAGCCGATTTTTAGAACAATACTTTTCATTAGATAAAGCTGCTCGACGCGAGAGAAATCACAACAAAAGAATTAAATACTTAAACCTAATGGTAGACATAATCGACAAGGACCCTCTAAATATCTAATGAACTAACTCAAAAGGGAGCTTTAAGCTCGTTTATTGACTCTGTGACTCAAATACACATGATGGTGCTTAGCATATTGGACACGACCACAACCAATGAGGATAGACTAGAAAACTCGAGGATACGCATGAGAGAGAGAGAAGGATGACTTAGGCGACAATGTAATTCGAATGGTATAACAACTCCAGGACAAACAACAGACTTTGGCATCTCTGTTTCAAGGATGTAGCCAATAATCTGCTTTGTCGAAAGATCCTGAATCAAATAATAACCAGGAAAGAATGAGATACTGCAATTAAGTGTACTTGTGAGTTTACTCACAGAAATTAAATTAGAAGAGAATCGTGGTAAACTTAGAACAGGCCGCGATTGAGGTCAAAGTGATTGAGTCGGATGTAGTGTCCTTGACCCAAGAACACAAGATGTTGACCCCTTTGCAAGGGTAACAATAGAGGTAGAAGGGTGAGACTGAAACATAGTAAATAAACTGGAATAACCTATCATGTGGTCGGTGGCTCAAAAGTCAATGACCCATGTAGAGGAAGTTATAAATAAAACACGTGGTTGGCTTACTTGACTCGATACAAGTGTAGCTGACAGAAGCAGATGCGCATTTCATGATTTTGAAAATGAACACTCTGAAATCTTCGATTTTTATTTTTCAACTTCATACACTCACAGATACGTCTCGGGATTATGGCACACGACACACAACTCCTCGTAAGGGTTTCTTGTTAGATATAGAAACAAATCTATCTCAAACAAGCCTTTGAAAATTCGAAAAATACTAGAAAAATAGGATTTTGCAAAGTCAAAAACCACTCTTTTAAGAAAAACACTTCCCGATGTAGAACTTGACCCTACAATCCACAAAACACATTGGATCTTGAAGAAATCAAGGAGAAAAACACAAAACCCTAGAAAAATAGGGTTGTCAGACACAAAATCCCCTAAAAATCACTATTTCAAGGCTTGGACTGGGAAGGCAGGTGGCCAGAAAGCTTTGTCAACAGAAGATGTCATTGGAGAAGGAAGCTGGTCGCCGAAAGTGGTTGCATGCGCCCCCACGCGCCGGTGTGTGGGGGACAACTTCGATAGCAAAATCGGCGTGTGACGATGTGTTATAGATTTGTTGCTGGAGATTCTTGCTCCAATGGATAGATCTCCCTCTGACGAATCTTGTGGGGTGGTCGCCAGCCGGAGATGATGGTCGCTAGAAAAAGTTGTCGAAGAACCCCTTTTGTTTTGTGTTTTGTTTCGAAATTCTAAAATTTTTTCCTCTTTTAGGGAAAAGTCAAACCCTATGCTTTGATGTCATGTAATTAGAATTAATTGAAGGAAAAATTGTGTTTTTCATTGATCACAAATAACCTTTATATACAAGACAATCCCTAAATCAAATAGGAAAGACTATGAAGTTTCCTAACTCTACATGAATACATGTTTCTTTTTCCCAACTAGTTTCTAATTCTACAATACTATAACATATATATATATATATATATATATTTATGTGTGTGTGTGTGTGTATGTGTGTGTGTGTGTGTGTGTATTCATATATGCACATATTATAAGTTTATTAATGCAATATTTAATATCAACCTTGTCCTTTTCCTTTGCTCATTTTGCTTTTATTTCCTGTGAAAATTTACCATTTGCACACCTGTGCAGGACACAGGTTGTAGTAATAGCAAAGTAATTCTTGAAGCCCTTTTTGAAATAAATAGAAGATGATTCTTTTGAAATAAGTATGTTCAAGATTTATGTATCAAATGTATGTCTGAATGAATCACCCTTAAACTCCTTGAGTATGGAGCTCCATGTCACAGAATAATAAAAAATTACATCTGCAATGACTTCCACTAAAACAAACTTATGATTCTCACTTGAAATGGAAGTCTGTACAACATATTTGAAATCTTGAGTGTAAACTTTGACTTAGAGTTGTTATACTTGTATATCTTATTTAAGATGATGATTGTCTCATATTTTTACAGGGCTAGGGACACCCATTCGACGGGGATTGGGAGGGATATCAATACTGAAGTGGTCACCAACAGGAGATTTTTTTTCTCTGCAAAATTGTACAGTCATTTGCAAACAGAGATTTACAATTGCTACCTTACTTATTTTCATGCTGTTAATTTAATAAGCTAATTGTTGTGTTCTTTTTGCAGTGATGGAACATTTATCTTTGGGAAGTCAAACACATGGACATCAGAACCATGGTCTTCATCTAGTGGCTTTGTCTGGTAAGTTGATCATTAGGAGGACTTCCAAGAGATTATAAAAATAACATGGCTCATCTTCTTCAAGCCAATTTGGATTGGCTTGGCCATTAAAGTAGAAAGTTTAGCTTTATTAAAATGCATAAAAAAAAAGAACCTTCCATGACAATAACAAATTTTGTGGAGATTCCTCTGGCTTATTTTTCGAACTTCCATGGGAAGAAGATGCTCATGATGAAGGATTCTTGACTTCTATTTGGACATGGTGGTTTCCTGTCCTCAGAGGCCTGGTTTTAGATCTTATCTCCTTGTGGCCTTCACTCACTTCTATTTGAAGATATTTTTGTTATTAAAAATTGAGCTCCATGCTCCTTCTTAGGAGCAACTTGGGATCCTGTTGGGCATATAGTTCTGATTGCTTTCTCTCAAAACTCTGACATTGGGTTCTGTTCACTGCACTGTAAGCTCCATCATTGGGTAAAGGTAACATTTTCTTAATATTTAGTCATTCTTTCAACACACATTCAGTGTCTTAAAGGCATATGACGGCTAGTGGGATATTTTTTACCAATAATAGTCTTAGCTTGATAGAAAAATTATATTCAAGCCCCATAATCATGGGATTGATTTATGGCTCTTATTAGCCAACTGCCCTACAACACAACACTTTCATTCTTCTATAGATTGGGACCAGCTGCATGAAAGTGCATATCTAAAACTTCTCATTTTTACTTGAATTTGTGTAAGCATGTAGAATTGAATGTATTTATTTTGCATAATGCTGCTTCTTCATTTCCTAACTGCCTTTTCCAAGTTCTTGATGAACATGTAAGGATAATTTTCAGAATTTTATCCATGAATCATTATAGTTGAAACTAGTCTTGAATTGATTTATGTCAACTGATGTGTGATTGAGAACTGTACCTGTTTAGAAAACTTTAGGAAGAATTTTGTAATAACATTTTTTGCTTGCAACTTAAATTTTTTGCCAGACAACTTGTATCTAATATAATGTGAAAGATTTGAAGATAATGATTTGTTGGTTGCCTTTCCATTGCATATTAAATTAAAGATGTTTTATTGAGGGAGAGAAGAGAAAGAAGCAAAAACCCCTATTTTGACTTCTGGGGTTTGTATAACCGCATAAATCCAATGCTATTAGTTCTGTTAAGTTGTACACTGGCGGGATGTGCTTCCTGAATGTTAAGAGTATAGTATTATTATGGGTCCAAATCTTTAACAGCCTAAGCTTTTGGGATTGGAACTTAATATTGCTTCAGAACTAAGGGTAAACTGCGTTCTTGTAAAGTTAAGGCCATGATGTTTTGTCTGGGCCAGCTCTAGAAGTTGCAGTACACACTCTGTACCCTCCTTGGTGTTATTCTAATTCTATTGTCAGTAGAAAAAGCATATTGATTTTGTCTGCCGAACTTCTTTTGATTAATTTTGTTTTGTACCCTCCTTCTGTATTTAGTTAATTCAGACACATTGTTATAGGTCTAGTTGATTTCACCTTTAGAGTTCATTTGTTAATTTTGTTTTGATTATTTCAGATGCTCACCCACAGTTGATTTTCCGATAACATCTTGACAGGCAGGTAGATTTCATTTGGTTTCCTCTTTCTTGCATTATTTATTTTTTGTTGGGCTAGTCATTGGTGTCAATGAATTTAATATTTACTTGGAAGATCTTTGCAGGGAGGTCAACCTCTTTGAGAATTTGAATTTTTGCAGATTTTTATTCTTTTTTATTTTTATTTTTGAATAAGCAAATAGAAGATCGTGGTGGTTCAGTAAATTTTTGCAAAACCTTAATAACTATGAAATGATATCTTGACCTTCCTTTAATCTTTTCCTGAAAAGCTGATTATTGATGTTGTATCTCTAGAATTTCATAGAACAGTGTCAGTCAACAGAGTGCTAATGTCTTGATCCAGGTTTGAATTTTAGCTTTACCACTAAATGTCATAGAAATAATAAGCTTATTATTTTAGTAATGGTAGACAACTTAGTTTCTCTCTGGGCTTTTATTATCCACCTTCACCTGTACTTTTCTTAGATAGGGTAAAATTTTTTTTTGTTGTTCCCATTAGAACTTGAACCTGACTCTCCTCCCACAAACCCCTCTATCCCTACTACTTGAGCTGCTGCTTTTAAGGGCACTCTCTACCTTTTTATTTTCTATTATCAGTTATATTTCTGTGCTTTAGGTTTGTTTGTTTTACACTCTCATCCTCTCATATTTTCTGATTATATAATTTTTTTCCTTACTTTTTGGCTCTTTAATATTAAGTAACAGAACGTTTTCCTTGAGAAGAAATGTTTAGCGGTTCATATTTTTTGTTGTCTAACTGAGATAATATGTTGTGCCAGTGAAGGTTTAGATCTGAAATTTGTTTATTGAATAATATTGGAAAACATGTACTTCACTCAGGCTCTGTTGTACATGGGTAGTATTTGTTAAAAATAATTTTCTTTTCTTTTCATTTCTTTTTCCCTCTCAAATGATACCTGTTATTTCATGCAGTCAATAAAGGTTGAGAAGATGGTATTTGGATGAAGATAGAGAGTGGTCATTTATTACATAAAGATGGGATGAATTATACAAGGTCTAATTGCCGTATAAGAGATGTCGTGAAGGCTGAATCCTCTGATTTGTAGAGTATTATTATGTCAGCAGCTATCTTCCCCTATTTTTCAAATGGTGTGCCTTTTTTTTTTTTTGTTTCGTACATATCTTGAATAATAATAGTATTCTAGTCTTAGCTTGGGGATGATGTCTAATCTATACTTTGCTTTTATTTGATCCAGTGGGTTTATTAGGGGGCCTTGGTGAAAACTAAAACCTTAGCATTTTCTATTTCATGACAAAGTTCAAACACAAGGACCATTGCTTTCTTGTGGTGAGTGATGGAATTCAAATCCTCAGACTTCATTTTTGTCTAGCCTCTGTGATATCCTTAAATGAACTTTTGAATTTTACTGTTCTTGACTCCACTTTATACACTAAAAATGCTATCCAAGAGATAGAAGCATGGGCATCTTGGTCCGCATTCATATTTATAAAACACTTATACTGTATTTTCTAACAGAAGAACTTTTGAAAGTTATTTTGCCCACTATGGGCATAAATCTGTGTTATATAACAACATTTTATGAAATTAGTCATGCATGAGAATATCTTTCACCTTTAGGTAGTGTTGGAGCAGTGGCTTTTTGCTGCACCTACCCTCTCATTTTCCGGGCTTCCATTTTTCTTTCATAAACAAGGTAAGGCTCTCTGTTAGAACTTTAGAACTTGTTTTGACATATACTATTTTTGAGAGTATTTTTCTGTTCTCCAAACAAAAATTGAAAAACAGATTTGGGTATCAAAAAATACAGCTTAGCTTGTTCAATTCTTAAGAAGAAATTGGGTGTTTTCAGATAATGTTTTTCATTTGTTTTCTGCTGTTGTCACCTGTTTTCTATGGGTTTGTTTTGAAAAATAATCATACAAATGTATAGAATGATTAAAAAAATAACTTTTAAAAATATTAAAACAGGTTAAAAAATTTTAGATTTTCAAACAAACTTTTATTCTACAAAAACATAAGCAAATAGTTTTTATAAACTATTCTTAAAAATTAATTTGGAAAACAGTTACTGAGATTCCAGCAAAGATATCTCATATTTTCTCTTGCATAAGGTGAAGTTTAAACCCTTAAAAAGATAAAATCTGTTATTTTATTTTTAAAACTAGTACTATATTAGATTTGACTACCCTTATATACATGATGAAAATATAAAATTTATATTATATGCTACTAAGACATTACTATGCTAAGTAACATAATGTCCTGTGCTATTTATTATTGTAATGCATTCATAGCATATATAAAACAGTGCTTCATTATTATAAGGTATAGAAAATCCCAATATGGGTACTAGGGGTATTCAGTATTGTTCCTTCGGTGTTAAAGTACAAATAATATTCTTTGTTGGGAAACTTATATGAAGTAGTTCATTCCGATTACTTTCTGAGCTTTCTCTTGTGATAGCAAAATTTTCAGCATATAGATCCTGTTAGATTCTCAATTTTATCCTTTAGGTTGTTTGCTGGAAGAAGTTCTTGGATATCTGCGACTGATCGATCTTTTCGGGTTAGGTTGGAGTTCCTGAATGCAAACGAGTGCCTCCAGAAGACACCTGCCAAAATTTGTCTCCATTTCTCACCCTTATTACTTCTTCCGTTTGAAAATAACTGACGTTTTAGAAAGTTTGTTTTGTTTTTATTTATCTATTGTTTTAAAAAATCAAGAAAGAATTTTATTACTTTTTTCAATTTTTACCCTATTCTACTAAATTCACTTATTAATTGATTTTTCAATTTTCTAAGATTTCAATACAAAGCATTTTTTACACCTTCCCAATATGAATTACTAATAATTGTAAATTGAAATTTTGGCTTAAAAATTCGCTGCTAAAAGAATGAAGAGTTGTATATTTTTTTGAAAGAAGATAAAGAGTAAATGAGAAAAAGATAATTCTTGGGAGAGAAGAGGAAGAGTTAATGAGAAAAAAATATGATAATTTGGCTTTTTACATGATAGAGTCAATATGAATAATTTTCTTTAATACGTATGAAAATTAAACGATGTTATTTTCAAATCCTGAGGGAGTATTATTTTTTTTCTTTCTTTCTCGTGAGTAGTAAGTAGTAGGTGAGATGGGTCATTTACATAATAAACAAATGCAGCAGGCATTACAAGTATTGAGGGTTGTACATCGCCATTCCCTTGTAATCGAATACAAAGCTATGTACCCATCAATAAATTGAATTGTGACTTTTGCTGCCAAGAAAACGAGACTACTCCAAATGAATAAACCTAAGACCAGAAACGGTTCTTGGCGACAAATGCGAATCTACAAAGAAAAGACAAAAGAGGTGGTACGATAAAAAAGATTACATGAGGGAGAAAAATTCACAAAGAATGTTCCCTCTTATAACTTAGGCTTCAAGCTATTTCCAAAAGAAATTAGTCAAGATAGAGTGTCCACAGTGGTGTAAATAAGTGTCAATTATTTGGAGCAATAATACTAAAAGATGAACTTAATTTAAAGTAAATGGTTTAGACTAAAACATTATCTGAGGAAACATAAATGAAGTAGATCCGCATTTTGAATAAGGAAAAGAGTTTTATTGTAAATGTAAGACATTTTGTAAATGAACGCCTAATAAAACATATTAATTGATAATTTCTTTTTGATATAATCTTGCTAAAATTTCAATTTTATAGTTAACTTAATTTTGATTGATTTTGTGTTAGATGTTATAAATTTAATTTTGTTAGAAGTTTTATTTTATAGTTTTTGCTGAATTTTAGGGACAGGGATGATGAACTGGAATTGGATGTTATTAGGAAGATCAGAAACCCTAAAATTGTAAATTTTCAAAAAACGACAAACGATATTAATAATAATAAATTATCAAATGATCTCAGTTCTTAAAAATTCTTTTTTTTTTTAAAGTAGATCTTGACGATTTAAACGGATCGCTGGCCGCTAAATTGCCTCGCTGAACAGGTAACCAAAAAAAATTTCGTCGACTCGAGATGGACTGTATTCTTTTACGAAGCCTGCCATAATTTACTGGTTGATTTCGGGGTGATGAGATTTTACAAAAATCTTCGGAGGTAGTGAAATGATTTGAGCTGTTCATATTTAAAAATAAATTGAATCAAAATAACAATTGTTTTTGGGGTAGAAATGCACTTAATTGAGATGAACGACACAAAAAAAAGAAAAAAGAAAAGTCGTGCAGAAAACAAAGGAAGAAAATGACAATGAGAGAGAGAGAGAGAGGAAAATTTTATTTTATTTCGTTTCTCTCTAAGATCTAATGAAATCAGATCAGAGTTTTTGTCTGAGAAAAACAAAAATGATCCACAGATCGCAGTTTACGCAGACGGCATTAAATTCTAGTTTCACAACCGCACGAGGTAAAGAATTTTTTAATTTGGGTTATTTCTAGCCTAAAGACCATTTAATGGTTTGAGGTTTTCTTAGAGGTCGTGAGAGACCTTAAATTTCAGTCCCAAATTTTTGGGGCTGAGTGTAAGAATTTTTAGAAATTTTGGGATCAAGTTGCATACAAATAATTTTTCTGAACTTATTTTCGATAATTCTTCAGCGCGAATTTTTAATTGTTTTAGATAGTTAGTGCTGAATTTTTGTGGGACTCAAGTTGCTCGTTTTAATCTTAATTATGTTCAAGTTTATGGTGTGTTTGGTATCACACAAGAATTCGACGGAACCATGCGAAGGGACTAAGATGTCATGTTTTATGGGTCCAAGATTCGGGGTCATTTCTTTGCGTGTAATTGTTAAAAACAAATAACATAATCATAGTGTAAAATCATGTTAATACGATATGTCGCAAAGTGACGTGACACACAAATTTACGATAATCGAAATTACATTTAGGAAATATAATTATCCGAAATTTATAAACAAATGTTATGATGTAGCTCATTATGCATGGATATAGCATGAATTGCATATCCGTGACATTTCATACGCATATGGACATCAAAGATATTAGGTGTGTGTGCATGGGTATGGTCATCCATCATCGTGTCGACATGAATTAGTAAATAACTGCATTTCGTGATTTATCATTCAACAAACGCCTCACTAGCTTAAAACATGTTAAATATAAATAATATGTGTTAGGCGGAGCAAGTAGCGGATCGTTAACCCCTCGTGTGGAAAGCCCGGAACATGGGTGCAGAGACCCATTTTTCCGCTGCAGTTTAAAAGTTCTCGTCGTTTCGTGTAGAAGATACGCATCGTCATGATTATCATAGACTTTGAATCGCGCGATGTGAGTCGGATCGGACTTAATAATATTCATCGGGCACTCGTATTGATACTTCAGTGGAGCCGCAGTTTCTGTGATATTGCGCGCCATTTGCATTTACCAGCTGGATGTTGTCAGCACTCGCATAGGCACGTGCCGCTGGCGAGTCGCGAGCGACTGGGATACGTGTACAAGATATTCCACGCACGACATACGACATTCGCGTATATTTTCACTTGGCTGGTCGTCAGTTTGATCATTTAACGAAAGTAATTCATAGTGGGACAGTGCTTACCGTAGTAGGAGAGATTATCACCATCGAGTGTCGTCAACACGCGTGGATCCCTTCAACAAGGAGTTTATATGGAGATTTACATCCGGACGAGGTCGTGATCGTAGCTAAGGCCGACATGTAAAATTCACAAATACTTTCAGAAGATTTTACGTAAAGTTAATCGTAATTAAATTTTGACTATCAGATAAATAGGCTCATGTAATTATGGTAAGAGGTCGTGATCTACCTTTAAGGACCTGTAATTAAGCATTTATTTTACATTTTAGATTTAAATGTGAATGAATGAGTCCCTTTAGTAATGGAGTATATTTGAATATGGATGATGGTCTCAAAGGGTCAATACTGGCCTGTACACTCACGAAGCATGCTTATATCATATATGTTTCGATTGCCAAGAGAATCCTCAAACAAATGAGATTCTTGCCTGATTGCAAAATACGAATCCCGATAACATGATACAACAAGGGTCGTCACCCAACCATGTGAATTTGACGGCCAGCTGACGGTCATTAACTAGGTATCCCTGGATTTGGGCTACAAGCACATATTCTCAACCGAATATGCGTAAAATGATACAAGGCGAAGGTGTATTTCCATTTCCCCACTTTTTGCTATAATAATAATGCATAATTGGTTGGGAGGAATTTGAAATTTATCGTGGCAAATTGCTTAGGCGCATTGTTGAATACTTTGATGAATGATATTGAGTGAAGAATCAGAATTGTTGTTCATACTTGAATTGAGATTGTTCGTTGTAAAATGTGTTTTCACATGCATTAACTAAGTAAAAGACTTTATCGCATACGTCATCCGTCAAGGCTGAAAGTATGAAAAGATGGTAAAGAATTTATGAGAGGTAAGACATAATTTAGTGATGTATACTATTACCACAATTTTTGAAATTTGTTAGCGTATGATATTGGTTCTTTGTCGCGACAAAGAAAATTAAACCTCAACGATGTCAGAAATTATGCTATTTACACACTTCTTCACTGACAGTTGGTGCGTTAACAATTGATTTATAATGAAAGAGTTTGTCGCGACATATTTTCTTTATGTCGCAACAAATAACAAACTTGGACATAAAAAAAAATCATGTCGCGACAAAGAATTGCCTTGATTTATTGAAAAATTTATCGCAACATTAATTTTCTATGTTGCGACACAATATTTAAAAAGGGCACAACTTTAGGTCAAATCAGAGCCAGACAATTAGCTAGAAGACAACAACTCTCGACCATAAATAGGAAAAGTCATGAAGATCGAAGAGTCACCCACTATAAACCTTCAACCCAACTTTCCTCACCAAATCTCTCTTACTCCCCTTTCTCTCGAACCCTAAATGCCTCTCCTCAAATGTTCCGAGAGCTAAATGAACTCGTTCCAAACCTTAACGTAATCACAAGTGAAGAATATGCCGAGAGGGAGAGAAAGAAACAAGCCTGCAAACCGTGGGCAAAATCAAGGCTAAGTGAAGGGGTGAAGTGATCAGAGAAATTGAGCAATAAGTGGAAGAATCTAGAAAGAGGAAGAGAGGAGATGAAGAAGCAAAGAGTGAGACGTTGAGAAAAGTTAGTGATTGGTCTCGAGCATGGCTTATATTGTCTGAGATATAAACACAATATAGATTCTATATGAGAGAGGGGCTTCAAAACAAGATCTTCCTTCAAGAGCTTTGAAGGTCGAGCAAGGGATGGCATCCGTTCTTACGAGCACACCCTCGGACTGTAAATGTGGTGAAGGAGTTCACGCGAATATGGAGGAACTATATTAAAACAATTTTGCCGCAAGAGGAAGAATATATCCTTCAGCAGAGAGCAAATAGACCACACCTACAATCTTCAGGAGAGGTAAAGAAATCTGTCGTAAATTCAAAGATCGTGGAAGCACCCATTCTAGAAAATTGTAGACTCACGACGAGCAGCAAGGGAAAGCGAATGCCACCAGAAAACCCACATGAATCCATCATCACAGAGGGAGCAAATCGACCCAACCAAAGAAAAGGTGTGGTTTTATATTTTATGTTCACCATCTTCCTCTCCAAGCACCTATGCACAATCAGGGAGAAAGAGGCAGTATTGTTATATGCCATCCTCAAGGGGTATAAATTCAAGCAGGGCAGATAATAGAAAACTCAATTTCGAGTCATGCCAAGAGGAGACGTAGTGGGGTTGACCCCACGCCGCTGATCTCGAGGCTCATTCGTGGTGTCCAAGGAGACTGGAAGAAGAAGAGAACTGACACAGACATCGTCTCTAACATTGTCAGAATCACTAAGGGGCCTAAAATAGAAAAAGGGAAGACAAGTGAAGTCGTAAGAGAAGAAGAAGAACCAATAAATGGTAGTCACGACAACTTGAAAGTGAAGCTCCAAAGCTCCAATAGAGGCAGAGAAGTGTGAGCCTAATACTGACCTTCTCCCTGAGGTGAGACAAGTCTACCAAGAGCATGTTGAAAGCTTAGAGCCTTTAGGTAACGATACTGCAGTCCTAGAAATGCTTAAAGCCACGAGGCAAGAAATGGAAGAAAGGGATAACCAATTAAAACTCCAACTGCAACTTAGGGATGAGTATATGGATGCTGAGTTGAAGAAGAGGGACCAAAATTTGGAAGAAGCCCTAAAGTAGAGAGATGAGGAGTGGAAAAGTATATGGGAACTAAGAGAACAAGAGTTGAGTGAAGAACTGAGAGCAAGAGAAGACGCTTTTCTCTCAAATCAACTCAGGAGAGATAGTGAGCTACTCAAGATCATGAAAGAAATGGAGGATGCCATGGAGAAGAACTTGCTGCATGCGCGTTTTCAGACCAGATAAGAACATCAAAAGGAAATAAGAACTGGATGACAAAAAAAGGATAAGGAACTAGAGGGCAATCTTAAACTATAGGAAAACGTCGGATTGAAGTTCTGATAATGATCAACAAAAATTTGGTGAAAATGTACTCGCCTGTGTGAGAATTGGCGAACCCGAATTCTATTAGGTAAAGACAAAATGAATTGATCAAGCAATTAGCCATAACCATGGAATGGTCTGTACCAAAATGTGTGACCGAGAAGGTAGTAGGTTGCATGCAAGCCACAAGTCCATCCCCGAGCTCACCTTCCGTATCGGGTACAAACTAGATCCAAAGAATCCTATCTTCCTCCCAGACGCATGAAAGAAAAAGAAAATAGCTCACCCGCTCTTCCATCTCTTTCCCCTTTTGTACCCAATATCCAACTTAGAGATAATGAATAGCCAGAAAATTCTTTGCAAGTCTGGTGTCTTCACTTTTATTTCATTTTTGTTTGTTTCTGTTTTAAACTATCTTTCCTATGTTTAATAATTTGAAATTGTTGTACTTGTAAATAGCTTAGTTGAATAAATGAGAAACCAGTTATTTGGATCTAATGGTTAAATTGCTGCAACATGTTTGGTTGAATGGAATTGATGAAAGAATGAAATTGTGGTTGTGTTGGATTGTTTTGAGCTAAATGCTTGATTTAATTGAACTTCTTGACTTGTTAAACAACACAACAACAAATCTGGAAACCAAACAACAATTTAATAGATGCATTGGGGTAGGATGAGATGAATTAAAAAGGGAAAATTGTAAAGATATTAATAAATGTGTTGAACTTCAAGAAGAAGGAAAGTTTTAATAAATTGATGGAACATATAAGACCTATAATTATGTTTTTCAGAACGCTTGGTTATAAAAATCCTGATAAACTTTGCACATGGTCAAAAGTAACTTTGAAACAAATTGTGCCAAGATCAGGAACATCTTTTGGAATCTATCACAGTAATCTCTCCAATGTCCTAGAACTTGTCGAATTATATTAGTCAAGGCGAAATCTTAGACAATACCTCTAACAAAAAATGATTTAGGCCATCCTTGGAAGTTTGAGCCTTTCAAAACTTGCCCTTATGATATGCATAAGCATACACACTAGTTCCTTATTTGAGCCTATAGCCAATATCATCATCAACCAGCAAATGAGCAACCCACTTCTTCCTACATATATTCCTAGTAAAGAGCCCTTATTCTCGCTCTGCATGACAAGACAAAATACATCAATGACGTAGCGGACAAGCTCGGGGGAATATTATTTTAAGCCAGAGAAGGGTTAAAGGGTTGAGAAAGAAAAATGCATAGAGATAAGAAGAGATGAAGAGAATTAGTGAAAGAAGTTGTGAAAAGAAAAACATCAAGGAAGAATGAGTTTATTCAGGGCCTTCCATTTCTTGAACAATTAAGTTCTTAGGGGTGTTCAAACAACTAGTACCCATACCAACCCGGTATGGAGTTACTATCTCAAGTTCGTTAAAGGTAGAAAGCTTAAAAGATTTTGTCATTGCACCATTCCATAAACTTTGGTGAAAGATGAAAAGTGAAAAAAACTTAAAATAAGGAAGATAGTTATCTTCTATGTGGACAACTAAAAGAGAAAAGATACCAGCAAGAAGAATATAAAAGATGCACAAAACCTGATGGGGAGGTTAGAAACTTAAAATCAAGAGAAATCAAGGATGCATGATGAAGGCAAGAGTGTAAGTTGTCAGTGAAATCTGGGTAAAATTGAGCCTAAAGTGTCAAATTATCTACCTAATTACCCAAGTCATACATTACAAGCCTAAAAGACCTATTTGATCTTGAAGGCAGTGATATGCCTACATTAGTGGAGATTAATACGCATGTAAATGTTGATACGTATCTTCTTAAAAATGAAAGAGAAGTATGTTAATCGAGTATTATTCTGGTAGAAGATTAACTAATCACAAGGAAAAAGAGGGAAAGACTAGCACACACACAAAAATTAGGGTTGAATGATTAAATTGTTTACACCATATGAATTATTTGTTGGTTCAATGAACTTAATTGAAAATCTCCCTTGATTTGATTTCTGGAAACATGTTTAGAAATAATTTTTACAATCAGACTTTATGTTTCGCCCAATTAAGGTTGTTTTAAACAACAAAATGTCCTTAAAATAAAAGCTAATTGTTCTGGGAGAACAAAACAAATTTTATTTTCTTTGCTTTCTGGGGACAAGTAAAACCCATGCTTGAGGACTCACGAGTCTTAAACTCATATATTTTTAACTTACATTTTTCTGGTATGTTTTTGAATAAAGCCAGATCTATTTTTATGTCAAATTATGGAATATTCAATTAACTTTTGTGTTTGGTGTGTTAATTGAAAAAAGAGATAATCTCAACATAAAAGGAGCAAAAAAGTGGAAATTGCAGTAGTCTTTGTCGTGACATAGTTTTTGTGGCTGTCGTGACAAATTTCCAATATATCGAATCATGTCGCAGCCAGCTATATGTCGCAGTAAATAAAGTTCTGTTTGTGCGTGAACTCAAGGTTGAAAGAGCATTTCTGTTGCGACAAAGAGTTTTTCTGTTACGACATTGTTAAAGAAGATTGTGAAGAAGACTGTCGCTATATACCCTTCACTTTTCGCAGATAATGGGATCGGCAGTAAATGGCAAAGAAACTTTGTCACGGCTAATCCTTCCTTCCCGCTTAACATAAAAGGTTGAAGATCACATGAAATACAGATATACGGGCGAACTCTGTCATGATACAAAAAGATCACCGCCACGATAAAGATGTACCACAATACAAAAGACAGCCTGGCTGTGAACGGAAAATGGTAAGTGCGAATACAACACAAGCCAGCCAAATTTCAGATGTTTTTATGTTGCGACAAAGTTTTCAGCATAGAGCCAGCTCAAAGAAGAATTTTTGTCGCAACAAAGAAAATCCTATCGCAACATTACATTCAGACCATAATAAGGAGCACAGACTTCGTTGCGTACTAAAGATTATTTTTATTGCATAAAAACAAAACATGAGGGAGGTGAATTCAATGTCACGACAAGAAGTTATAGAGCAATATAAGAGGAATGACGACAAAGAAATTCCCTCTGCTATACATCGTGAAATTTCCTCAAGGCAAAATCTTGTTGCGAGCAAAGAAGTTTAAGGAGAAACAGAATGTCAAGTAGGTTGATAGAATTCGTCGAAAAGAAGAAAACTCCTGGGCCGCTGGATAAATTGTATGAGAATTGAGAGATGAGCCAAGTTTGGTTGGCCCAACAGATCTTCAATGTCAAACAAAGTCGCCAAATGAAGTGAAGACTTTAAAAGAATCATGTTATGATGTGGTAAAATTCTGGCTGCATTTAAATTGTGAAGAAACCAAAGAAATCCTGTTGCGACATAGAAAACTCTGTCGCGACAGAATAGACAAGCTAAAAAGAAAATGCTTGTCGCGGCGCTCTAGTGGAAAGGGATTGTAAAAAGAACCCGGTTGCAATAAATTTGGTGTCACACAAGACATTTTGTCAAGGAATACAAAAAATACAAGATTACTACCCGCATCAAAATTATGTTGTGATATTTATCAAAAAGTTGTCGCTACAGAATCCGGGGAAAACGCTACCTAGAGAACAGTCACTGATGAAACCCATACATAATAATCTTAATATAAGATCTGAACTCCGTCGACGCAAAACTTATACACAAAGAGCTAATTAACTGGGCAAGAATTTGGGAACTACAACCCACTATTGAAGTGCGCATTAAAAAAGTTCATTATAAATAGACGCACTAGGGCATCAGCGCAAATTTTTGCAAAAATCCGTGGATTTCCGGTAAAGAAGACTTTGTATATTTTTATTCTTTTTTATTCTTTTTTTGTTTTAGTAGATTTTGGATTTAGCTAGTTTTTAGTTAGTTTTTATTTTTTCTAATTAAGAGGTAATGAATCAGAAGGCAAAATGTAGCCGGAATTTTGTTAAATTTTTCTTCATTAATGTTTGAATTATAATGAAGTTTAAAAATTTATGGATTACTTAGTTCGGGGCCTGCTTTTACACTTTCAAGACACTTTCTCCGATCATTAGCTAATGATATATAAGAATGTTTTTCTTCTTTTTGAATCCATGAAGAGTCGAGTTCCTTTAACAGATCGATGATGATCATCATCATTTTTCGCACAAATGGAAGAACGCTTTTAGTTAGAATTCTAAATTTATTTTGATTGAGGCTATTTCGAACTTACTGTTCCCGGTACTAGTACTGTACCCAAGCAAAGTATTACTCCCAAGCCCATTCAGGAGGCCCTCTCGCATGGACACGTAGATGGAGAATTCTCATGAGGCTGTATAGCTTTCTGGTGGGTATGGTAGATTATCACTGCGGAACTAATGAACTTTGATGGGTTACTCCGATAGATCACTCAATCTCATCATCAGGTGAGGATAGTTGAATGAAGTATCATTTTAATCACTCGGAGGTTCCTTCTCTTTCTGATGAACTGATTCGATCCCGTGTTAGCAAAGATCTAATCTGTTGATAGAAATTTTCTATCGAAACAGAATTGAACGATGTGTCAATCAAATTGAGAAGGCTTGCAATATCCCGTCTATGGGGTAAGAATTTAGTCCTAAGATCCAGGTACAAGATCAAAAGTTAAAAAATACTTAAATCTTAGAAAAAGAGGTTATATCTACAAGAATTCGATTAAATTCATATGAATAGAAATGAACATAAACCTCAATCAAAGGAAAATAATGGTTAAGGAGAAATCCAAACCATATTTACCATGCATCTTTGACAAACTCAATTTTCCAAACTTTATGGCTGAGTTTTATGAATCTATGGTGCAGAATTGATTATTAATTGATCATTCTGGGTCATTTTATCAATACGAATTCTTAAACCCATTTTTATTAAAATTTATTTTCATGTATATCAAAGAAATCAATCTTGGATTAAATTTTTTTAGTCCTCTCATCGTCCTAACAGTGGAGTTCAAATAGTAATGATTTTGAGTAGTTGGGATAGTTAGTCTTTTGAATTATCATCATTCATCGTAGGAACGATATCTGGACTTTAAAAAGATCACTTGCATATTTGTACGAATGGCACTGGTAAAGTGATTATGATCAAACTTAAATTTTAATGAATCCAGTTTACAAACAAAAAGGGACAAACAAATATTTTCATCACATTTCAGTTTCAACAAGTTCCATAAATTTGTTTATATATAACTTTGTTTGCACAGTTTAGTCTATTGAAAAATCGATCAATGAGTTTTTGGCGCCGTTGTCGAGGAATAGATAATATTCCTTGGTAACAATGTCATAAATTTGTATATATACGTATTCGTTAATGTTTTTGCTTTTTATGTCGCTGAAACAGAGTACCACTCGGGGCTGTAATTTCTTGGGGGATTCACAATTCGCAATTGGCTGAAGTGCGTCCAAACATTGAAAGTCTATAAATATACGCATCTAGGGCACTTGGCGCGAATCTCGCAAAATCCAAGATTTGAAGAAGACTCTGTATTTTTATTCTTTATTTCTTTATTTCCGCTAGTAGATTTTGATTTAATAGTTTTTTAGTTGAAGTTTTCTTATTTTTCTTGAAGTGAGAAAAGAATTTGAAAATTTTCGAGCTGAATTTATTGTTAAATTTTTCTCTTTCACACGTTTCAATAAATGAGTTTGAAAAAATTTATGCATTTCATTTATTTCAGCCATTACACTTTCACGAATTTTATATCGCTAGGTCATCGATATGGGTGAAATCAGCTTAGTGAGCCGAGCTCCTCTGAATAGATTGATGGATGATCAGCCATTTTTCTTCTAATAAATGGAAGAACGCCTTAGTTAAAATTCTGAATTTATTTGATTATATTATCAACTTACTTGTTCCAAATATTAGCACTGTAAACTCGCCAGTATCAGATCTCCTCTGATTCAAGAGTTCGTCACGTTGATACAGCATAGATCCCCGAGAGTATAAGAGCGCTTCTTTGTGGGCATGGTAGACTATCATCAGGAACTAATGAACTTTGATAACTTTGATGGGTTACTCCGATAGATCACCAACTAACTCATGGTGTGAGGATAGATGAATGAAGTGACTTACAGACCATCACTTGAAGGTTCCTCCTCTCTTTCCTCGATGTTAATCGATTCCTAATTCCGCAAGAAAAGATCTAAACTGTGGACATTTAAAAGCCTTCAATCGAAAAATGAAGGATGAAGTGTTAATCAAATTGAGAAGGCTTGCAATATCTTGTCTAGAGGGTAAGAATCTCCAAATTTCAAGATCATCTGGGGTACAAGTAATTTAAATGAAAAATACTTAAATCTTGTAAGGAGGGTTATATCTTACAAGTATCAGACATTAAATTCATGAACTTAAAATGAACATGAACCTCTAATGTAAATGAAAAGTAAGTGGTTATGGAGAAATCCAAACTATACTACTGATGCATACTTTGAAAACCCGTTTTCAACTTATGGTCGAGCTACATAACTATGATGCAAAATCGATTATTCATTGATCTAGTTCCAAACAGTTCTATCTGAAGCAAGGAATTCTCAAACCCATATTTATTAAAATTTATTTTCATGTATATTAAATAAATCAATATAGGATTAAATTTTTTTAGTTCTCTCATCATCCTAATAGTGGTTTTCAAATAGTAATTATCTTGAGTAGTTAGGATAGTTAGTCTTTTGAATTATCATCATTCATCGTGGGAACGATATCTGGACTTTAAACATCCACTTTTTTTACTTGTATGACCTGTGCACTTGCAGTGATTATAACCAAACTCAAATTTTAATTAATCCAATTTACAAACAAAAAGGGACAAACATATATTTTCATTACATTTCAGTCTCAACAAGTTCCATAAATTTGTTTATATATAACTTTGTTTGCACAGTTTGGTCTATTGAAAAATCGATCAACAAGTTTTTGGCGCCATTGTCGGGGAATAGATGATATTTTTTGGTAATAGTGTCCTAACTTGTATATACAGACGCAACAACAAGTTTTTGCTTTTAAGGCCACAGCTTACCACTCAGCCCAATTTTCTGGGATCCAGCTAAACGCACCATTGAAGGCACTCAACAAAGGAAAGTCTATAAACAGACGCAACTAGGCACCGTGCCCAACTGCAAAATCCAGATTTCCTGGTAAAGGAAGACTTTATAATATTTTTGTTATTTTTTTCTTTAGTCATTTTCTTTTTATTTTCCTGAGCTGTAATGAATCAGAGTGCAACTCGAAATGCAATTTCATGTTAAATTTTCTCTTTCATTACCAGTTCTTGAATAAATGAAGTTTGGAAAATTTTTACTTCATTATTTTAGTCTTACATACTTTCGAATTTTCCTCGATCAAGTTATATTTCATTGATATGAGTGAAATCCGCTTTTGGGAAGAGTCAGAGTTTCGAAATGGATCGATGATGATCTACTTTTCTGTAATACAAAATGGAAGAACGCCTTAGTTAGAATTTTTTAAATTTATTTTATTGTTATTAATTTAATTTACTTGCTCTCAAAGACTAGTACTGTGGTACTCCAAGCAAAGTATTAGATCTTTGCCTGATTTGTGAGGCCCCACGTGACACAGAGATGGAGAATCCTGAGAGTTAGAGTAGTTCTTTGTGGGTATGGTAGACTAATACTATGGAACGAATGAACTTTGATTAAGTATCAGTAGATCACTAAATCTTACTTCATGGTATGATGAATGAAGTATCAATGATCTGCCTATAGCCCTCCTCTTTCTGATGAACTGATTCTAATCCCGTATTAGAAAATATCTAATCAAGGAGATGAAAATTTTCACGTAAATTAAGATGAGGCACAATCAAACTTGAGAGGAAGGCTTCGGTAAATATCCCCGCCTGTGGGCAAGAATCTCCATACCCAGATCCTGTAGTAAAGTACTAAAGGAAAACATTAAATCTGAAAGGATAGTTACATCTTATGTTAGATTAAATTCACTAATCAGAAACTAATACGAACCTCTAATCACGAAAATATGGTTAAGGAGAATCCAAACGACTATCACAAGCATTTTGACAACCTAGTTTCTGTACTGAGTATTGTTAAGTAAACTAAGATGCAAAAAAATTGGATTATTACTCATTGATCTAGTTCCTGAAGTATATGTCTAGAATCTAGAATTTGTAAACCATTTTTATTAAAATTTGGGCTTTCAATGGTAATGAAGAAATCAATCTTGATTAAATTTTTTTTAGTCTTCCTTTAACATCTATAATAAAGGGAGTTCAAATAGTAATGATCTTGAGTAGTTAGCTAGTTAGTCTTTGAATATTATTTACTCATCGGGAATCATATCTAGACTTTTAAACATCAATCTCTTATTACTTGTACCTAATCTATGCACTGCAAATGATTGCATAATCAAATCTCTAAAATTTTACACTAATTCAACTTACAAACAAAAGTAATAATACATACATATTTCCATTACATTTCAGTCTCAACAAGTTCCATAAATTTGTTTATATATAACTTGTTTGCACAAGCCAGTCTATTGAAAATCAAGTCATTTAAGTGATGGCTGCTGTTGGGAATAGATAATATTCATATTCTCGGTAATAGTGTCATAAATTTGTATATATACAGATTTTAGCTCAACAAGTTTTTTCTTTTATGTTACTATTGCAGCAATTAATTTGGTAAGAATTTAGACCAATAAACATATTAATCATATTGAAGTGCGGCCCAACATTGAAAAATATTATGTAAAGATTGATCAGGGCAGAATCGCTTCCTCACCTTTCTCGCAAAACCAGATTTCTGGGGAAGCGCACTCACATTTTTTTCTTTTTTTTCTTTACTCGCTTAGTAGATTTGATTTTAGCTTAGCTTTTAGTTAGTTTTCTTTATTTTCGGAGTTGAGTAATGAATTGCATAAGTAACCTTTGAGTTGGAATTCTTGTTAAATTTTCTCTTTCATTACTTTTCTGAACAAAATGAAGTTTGAAAATTTTTGCATTCTGTTTATTTCGGGCCATTTACACTTTCAGTTGAATTTTTCGACGCTTAGTCACTAATATGGGTAAACCATTTTGAAGAGTCGGAGTCTCCGCTCTAGGGAATGAATCGATGATGATCGTCATTTTTCCTAAAACAGCGAGAACGCCTTAGTTAGAATTTTGGAATTTATTTGACTGATATTATTTATGACTTATTTCGTTCCCAAGATTAGTAATCAGGTACCTGGGCAAGCAAAGTATTTTATCTTGCTCTGATATCCAGGAAGCCCTCTTCGTGACATAGAGATGGAGAACTCGAGAGTATGTAGAGCGCTCTTGTGGGTATGGTAGAATTAATACCGTGAAACTAATGAACTTTGATGGTTACTCCATATATTACCAACTTGACTTAATGTGGTAGTGATAGTTGAATGATGACGCTTTAATCACTGCTGTTCCTCCTCTTTGATGAAATGATTTTGATCCCTGTGGTGAAGATCACCGGACCATGAGATAAATTTTCATCGTAAATGAAGGACGAGGGGTCAATCAAATTGAGAAGACTTGCAATATCCTGCTATTTGACAAGAATTTCTAGTCCTAAGATCTCAAGTGAAGTAAATTAAAAGAAAAATACTTCTAAACTAGAAAGATGGCAGATCTTACAAAAGTAGTTGATTAAATTCATGAATAAAAATTAACATAAACCTAATCATGAAAAGTATGGTTAAAATAGAGAATCCGTTAAACTATACTACTATGCATCTTCGATACAAACCCGCTTTCCAACTTATATCGCAGAGCTATGAATCTATGATGCAGAAATTTACTATTATTCTGGCTGACTAGTTCCAGCCTGGTCTCACTCAGTGAATTCTCAAACCCATTTTTATTAAAATTTATTTTCATGTATATTAAAGAAATCAATCTTGGATTAAATTTTTTTAGTCCTCTCATCATCTTAACAGTGGAGTTCAAATAGTAATGATCTTGAATAGTTGGGGTCGTTAGTCTTTTGAATTATCATCCTTCATCGTGGGAGCGATATCTGGACTTTAAACATCCACTTTTATTACTTGTACAACCTGTATAGATTTTGCAAAGACATTCAGACTCAAACTCAAATTTTAATGAATCCAAAATACAAACAAAAAGGACAAACATATTTTCATTACATTTTACCTCAACAAGTTCCATAAATTTGTATATAACTTTGCTTTTTGTACGTTTGGTTCATTGAAAATCGATCAACAAGTTTTTGATGCTGCTGTCGGGGAATAGATAATATTCCTAATGTCACAAATTAGTATATAGATTCAGTCAACACCTAGCTGGATGTGAGATAGTTGTTCCACAAATGATTTTTAATAACTAGTCACAATTTAACGACTGTATTGTGTTAAGAGTAAAACCTTTATAGCTTGCAAACACAAGAGGGACTGTATAGTAATTCGCTATCCGCATTGTCAAAATATTTAACAAATTGCTAAGGACAAAAAATGATAAGAATATTTGCTAAAAGTAAGATTTTGGTAGAAGCCGTTAGAATGAGTTATTGTATATGAAAGTGCATATTTGGAATGGTCAATGAATTATAAATGAATGTATATGAAATGAATATATATGCTTATTGTATTGCATTGATCATTCAATAAAGTTCAAAATCATTGCTTTAGAAAAGAAGTGTTGATTCAGGTTAAAATAAAATGAAGAGAGAACTCAGATAGAACCACTAAGCTTGAAAATGCTTAGAAGGCAATATTAAATATCATGTGAAAATTCTGTGAGGAACAAGTTCAAAAGCAAATACAAGGTAAGCGCAGAGTCATCACAAGTCGCATGCAGTAAAAGTAAAGCTTCGACCTTCATGCACATTACACATGAAACCCATGATCGCTTTTGATACTTTTGTATTAAAACTATGTTGTGAAAATTGAACTCCACAATTGTTTGTAAATGTTTTGATATTTATAATCCATTATGTTCTCATGTAAAGGTGGGGAAATTTGCATATAATACCATATTGAATGAAACTTACATTAGGAACAAAATTATAGCCCCTTTAAGTTAATGTGATATATACGAGAGCTGCAAGGATAATTATCTTTAAAATGAGTATTTAAATGTTTCAATATTGAGAAAATGAATTGCATTAGGATTCAGAAAGAGAGGACTCCGTCCCGACCGGGATTCTTCGCATTCGGTCGGGCTCAAGGTCGCATCGGGGCGCGAGCTCCTCACATAAGTCTTTGACTTCCAAACTGGTAGAGGATTGGAGACATAGATTAACTCAGAGGTCATGCATAAAAATGAGATATTACACTTGATTTTGTTAGAACCAAGGATCAACTTACAGATATTTTCACAAAACCTCTTAATGAGGATCAATTTGTCAATATTAGAAAACAATTAGGAGTCATCCCTTTGTGAAAATTTGTTTGAATGACTTAAGTGTCAAGATATTTTCAAAAAGAAAGAAAAGTTTAAAACTCTTTGACCTTACTTTAAATGCACTTTCAAGAGAGATATTTAGTCAAAGTCTTCTCTCCTCTTTTCTCCTTCCCAAAGTTCCTTTTTTTTTTTTTTTATGTTTCCAAAGAGGGAGAAAAATATGTATCTAAGAGTTATGTGCTAAAAGAACGTGATATGTATCGAGGGGGAGCATGATATGCATCTAGTGCTAAAAGAGAATGCCACATTTAAATCATTCTTTGATGTTTGTCTTATGTGTTGAATGCAAACAAGGAGTTTTGAATTTGAGTTAAAATTTATATTGGTGCAAATTATTTTAGACTATTGGTTTGAGGGAGAGATTTACCTCCTCCTAGATAACCTCAGAAACCCGTGAAAATTTTAAATTTAAATTTTTTCGCATGCAAGGGGCAAACTGTAATTTATCGGGAATAGTCCGAGAAAAGTTGGGATTTTTCTAGATCTCGGATGACAAAACGGATTGCACCGTTGGAACGTCTTCTGAAAATTAGGCTACCCACCGAATTTCAAGTAAATTCCGATAGTCTAATTTCCAGCCGTATTTCGAGGAAACGCGCGTCGGGGTGACACACATGGCGAGCCAGGTGGCTTATACATGGGTAAGAGAACCATGTGGTGACAGCATGCGGCAAAGCCATGTCATGGTAATATGTGCAGAGCAGTGTAGACATGGCATGCCGAAGGTGTGTCACAGGCATGTACTTTGAAAGCCAGTATATGGGGGTCTCAAATCCAGCTCAGGTGGGAGGGGGCAGCAGCCTAGTCCCTCGGGAGCAGCAGAGGAGGAGGAAGGGGGAAGAGGAGAAGGAGGAGGGGAAAGGAAAGAGAAAGGAGGAAAGGGAAGAGAGGAAGGAGGAAGAAAAGAAAGGAAAGAAGAAAGCAGGAAGAGAAGGTATAAGAGAGAGAGAGAGAGAGAGAGAGAGAGAGAGAGAGGAAAAAGAAAGAGAGAGGAAGAGGAAGGAGGTTATAGAGTGCACTGCACGGCAAAGAACCCTGAATCATGCAGCAGCAAGAGGTGTAGCAGGCTTCCTACCCGTTATTTTACGCCTAGGGGCCATGTAATGGAATACTGGGCGTTCTTCGTCCGGTTTTCCGAGTCGAATTTGGATGTGATGTTGTTTGCTCAGGATCAGGTGATGTCAAAGACCACTTTTACAGAAGCTTGACTCGTCTACACCGAACACTGTGTTCTGGGATGGCAAAATCCCGAGCAAGAATGAAAACGGGGTGTGCCCCAAATTTCCGTGACACCTTGTGAATCAGCCACAACTTTGACTCCGCTTATAACTTTCCTCGGGTCCGAATCCGATTCATACAGTTTGAATCTACTTAAAGTCATGAGATAGAATTTTAACAAAATAAAGTTCTCAGCCAAAATGTAGGCTGAACATTGGGCTGGGTCACTGATAGTTGAGGAATAGTTCATGGAGCCTGAACTCGCTGAACCGCTCTGTAATCAAACGTTTGATTGCATATGGCCTCGAGCAGGAATTGTGTGCTTGATGCTTTCTGTAAGTATTTACAAAACTGTAATTTTCTCGGACTAAGTCCGATTATTTCTGTGCTGCGCAATACGGCCGGATTTGTACGGAATGACTAATATGTTATTGCCATGAATTCAATGACATGTCAATATGTGAAATATGTGATAAAGATGGAATAATTATATGCATTATCAGTATGACTGACATACTATGTCTCGCCCAAGAATATGAATTGGTGGCATTACTTCGCTTCAAGTAATGGTTACGCTGCTTGAAATTATTTTAATACATGCTTGAATGATGTGTTGACATGAATAAACTGAATGATAGAAAAGATGTAGTGCATGCTTATGTGATGTACTGATTTGAATATGTGGAATATTAACATGACTGCATGTAT
This sequence comes from Tetrastigma voinierianum, assembly GCA_016808115.1. Classification (NCBI taxonomy): domain Eukaryota; kingdom Viridiplantae; phylum Streptophyta; class Magnoliopsida; order Vitales; family Vitaceae; genus Tetrastigma; species Tetrastigma voinierianum. The sequence continues at coordinate 349,410 of JAEQBH010005211.1, forward strand.
GTTAAATATATTAAATGCTAGTAAAATATTAGATATGAGTGTTCAGCAGTAATACTGGCTAGTGTATGGTGTGAATGTCCATGTAGAGGTCTTCATACATCGTCAATATGGGTTCGAGTGCAAGGTGCACAAATTGCATTGCATTGCGTGTACTGCACCACATTACATGAAAGTATGTCATGGTATCGATTTGGCAATTACGCTGGGTGTTGAATCGCAGGGGTTTCGAGAATGGGACGGGGGTTCAATCAGTTCCAGACAGCTGTTAAACGAAATGGAAACGAAATGCCGGGCGAAGAAGGTGATGGGATACTCCCCCAGTGAAAAGCCTCGGGAACCTCGTTAGACAGTCACAGATCCACTGCAAGTGAAAGCCCGAAATGTTTAGGGTGTATAGAGACTGCTTGTGAGACTTTAAGTTCACACATCAAAAATAAACACTATGTATATGGTAATAATGTTGTTAAAATAATCAACAATATAACAACAGAATGAATAAATATCACATGACTACGGTTGTGATGGGAGCACTGACTAACTCTAGATTGATTTCACAAGATTTTGTGATTGGCATGGGTCGGAGAGGTTTGATCTTGGTGACTTGGGGCAAGGTAGAGGCTTTGCCATACATGCATGTAGTTTCTTCCATGATATGGACAAATATGTACGCACCCATTGGTCGGTTTGGCTTCGATCAACGACATTCAGACAAGCACTCCAGCTGCATCAATAGATTTATCTCACTGGCGTTAGCCCACCTGGTCGTGGGACCCCCTCTCAGTACGTGACGTGCACAAAGTGCATGGCTCCCAGAGGCCTGACCATGTTCCCACGGATCGTGGCCTTGATTCTCGTTTCGGTTTATATATGCTTAGAACGAATCCATTTTTAATATACGCTTCAGACAAGAGTCGACGAATAACTCGACCTACATAACGACGCTCTCAGATTTCGATGATGGGCCATATCGGGGTAATTTTACTCACGACGGCCTCACGATACGAGACACAAAGTTTCTTCAGTCGATTTAGTCAATCCAGACCCCGGGTTTCAAGTCACATAACCGTCCAAAGTCATTCATCACTGCAACCCCAACCAAAGAATTCTTCAGCCACTGTATAAAAGCTGGTGGTCGAAATTGACTCCTGCAACGTCTGCGGTGATAAATTCTAGGGAGACGATGAGCAATGTTCACAGTAATCTGGTAGAAGAATGTAGGGAGATGTTTAAATGGCAATGGAAGGTAGACCTCAAGCTGATCCCTAGAGAAGCCAATCAAGCAGCAAACTGCCTTGCGGGGAAGCAAACAGGAACAATTACAAGATGATGAACTCAACCGGAAAATGTGCTAAAAATACTACATAGAGATAAGACTGGTCCCAAATGGGCCAGGTCAACTGCTTGCAATATGTAAGTACTGAATCCAAAAAAAAAGAAAAAAAAGATAAAATCGTTTATTTATTTATTTTTAATTTGTAATAAATATGTATAAAATAAAATTTTGATTAAAAAAAATAGTATATGGTGGTCCTAATCCAACCGTGAAAAGAATTCTATGTTTTGGGCTGAATGTCGGTTCATTCGTTATGATTAGGCTAGTCGGTCCCGGCCCAGCCCAATCGGTCTGATTTGTTTCTAGCCCAACAAAAGCAAAAGCACAAGTAAGAGTCCGTTCATTGTTCTTTCTGACGATCGTTTGATTTGGGTGCACAATCGCTGAGGTAGAAACCCGAGAGAGCTAAGAACTGACGGAAGTTTGTGTGTTTGCTGGAGGATTTTGGGATGGGCGATGAAACTTCTCATCTTCCTCCGATGAGGTTGATGAATTTCATCACCGAGGAACACGTATGACTCTCCTGAAACCCTAAAATTCTCTACTGTTACTATTTTGAAGAATTTGGCGTTGATTTCCAGAAATGCAGGATTGTAATGGCAGTTGGATCACCTAAGGGAAGTGAGGGAGCTGGAGTGGAGATGCACGCCTCGAGGGATAGGCTCTCTTCGAGGCTTCCACTCCATTTCTTTCATTTTCCCAGCCCCTTCTTTTGCACATTTGGCAAACGGTCTCGTGATTTTCTTTTCATATATCTTAAAAAATGATGCCTTTTTCCGGTTTGGCATTAGAAAAATTCAGTCTACTGATTATTTTTTGGGTTGAATACATATTTTATCATAAAATTTCTCCAAAAATATGAGTTTTTCCTTTAAAGTAGCGGAGTCTACAGACATAGCTTCTTAACATGGTTTCTTATAAATGAATTTGGTGCTTTGAGCTTCTTCAGATGCATGATCTTCAAAAAATTTACCTTTTCTTTTAGCTTCATTCTTATTTCATATTCCTTTATCTGTAGATATTAAAGGAGAATAAAGATAAGCGCGATGCTGAATGTAATGAACGGTTCAAGCACAGTGAGTTGTCAAGTCTATTTCCATTGGTGTTCGAGGACACTGACCTCTAAGAATTTACTGAAACATTAATAAACAGCTAATTTCATGTCAGAATTTTATAATTTCATGGTAGATTTGTGAAAAAGGAGGTGATTCATAACAATGACTTCTCCATGATCTATTCGTTTCTGAGCATTTAGTTTCTGAGAAACTACTAATAAACATCTTAATTTAGCAATGTGTGAAGTGAATAATTTCATGGTAGATTTTTGAAAAGAGTGATTCTAGTAACAATGATTTCTCAATGATCTATTCGTTTCATATTTAGTTTCAAAATTTTTGGTTAGTCATCATTGCTAGGATTTACTACGTAAGCCTTAACTTGCCATTTTATTAAGTGCTTTTGGCTGGATATATTATCTTATATCCTCCTTGGTTTTTTTTTATTAAGCACTATGATTGACTGGTCCTTTTTTTTTCTGAATGACTAGTCTTAGAGCCAGACATGTTAGCTTAGTATCAGAAGCATGCATCCACACTCCACACCCCACCCCCACCCTCAAAAGGAAAAAAAATCGTGTTGTATGGTGCAGCTATCAAACCATTTTGTAAATAACCCTGAGATGAAGTTAAAGTAAACTGCATGCAAGTCACACCTTACAGGAAAATCTCCTACTCCTATGAACTCACAGCTCATGTGGAAACTTTGGGGGTTAAACTCTATATATATACACTTATGAACATGCATAGGCATCGCTGCTACGCACCATCACTTAATATTTTGTGTTGCGTGGTGTTGAAGCCCTCAAACCAGATCGTTGACACCCCACAAAGATGGCTAAAGTAAACTGCATACAAGTCACACACTTACTGGGAAAATCTCCAACTCGGATGAACTCACACTGCACAATGTAAAAAGTTTGGGGTTAAACTCCATTTGCTTTGGTTGAGTGAATACGTATGAAAATGGAGCCTTGATCTCTTCTATTATTACAGGACCGCCAAAAGCTTTGGATGAAGATGAAACTGAGTTTCTTGATATACTTGAGAAGGTGAGATTGTGTGCTATGAGCTATTTGTTGACTGCGTTAAAATGCAATGATAACCTATGATGTTTGCCCACGATATAGGACTTTCATGCCTCAGTAGAGACACATGATGTGGACACAGGAACTTGTCCAAATATATTGCTCCAGCCATATATATCCACATGTTTTGTTTGGAAAACCTGAGCTCCCGTAGTATTGAAGTCAAAAGTCTACTGTTTGTCATGTAAATTGATATATGTCCTTGAGAATCAAAATATCATGAACTTTAAATAATCGAGATTCTATTTTTAAAGTATAATCAGTTTATTATTTATCCATTACAAGGTATTTTCATCCTATCACAAGAGGCATAATAAGCAGATTCTCCAGTACCACCTTTCTTCTTGAAGGGAGCTTGTACCTGAGTGCTGTCAACTGGACAATTGAGGATGCAAAGCCACATAAACACTGTCTGAACAGAAATATCCAAGAGGAAAAGTTATTTACAACGCTATTTTACATGCTAATTCTAATGAAAAGAATAGTTTTCTGCATCTCGTGACTCAAAGCTGTGATTTTAGGGCACCTTTTAGTTATTGTTTGGATGTTTGATTTGTGCTTCGCTTCTTGTAGTCATTAATTAGCATGATGGACACTTGTATATGCATTACATGTATCTGACACCTGTGAAGAAAATTGTCCAAGTATCTACTTAGGTCTTTAGCAATGTGCATGAAAATTTAAAGGCCTTATTACTGCCTTTTTTTTTTTTTTGATGAAACTTGTTATATGATTGATAATTGTTTTATCATCTAGAATACAACCTCAAAACTGACAAATAAACACATGTTCAACATCATAAATACCGATATACAAACATATTGTCATGTCCCTGCTTCTTGCTTTTAAGGTGCCGCCATCTTCAGCACCTTGTGTTCAAGTTGAAACTAACATCCTTGTTTGTTGTTACAAGTGATAGATTCAAGAGGCTTAGGATTCATTAAATTTTGCATGGTTAGGTTTGTAAATTTGATGTCATAGCTCTTTAAACAGGTTAGACCTGCAGTTAGGTGATATGATTTTTATACTGTAACAAGAGTGTCAAGATTTCCTTTATAATTAAAGTGATGCGCAATCATACAATTATATGCTACGTAAGAATGTTGCTGAGGCATTGTTGGTACTGCTTGTGGAGTGGGGAGGGATTTATTTTAAGAAACATATGTTTCACTTTGCGCCTGTATGTATGCAACCCTGGCTCTTGCTTCCTCCCAGTCTCAATTGTTGCCTTTTCTCTTTTCTGATTGTTCATGTGAATATGAGCAATTATAAAGAGTAATGGTGAAGAAGAAGCCCAACAACTCCTTGATTTCCAGGTCATCTTCTAACCATTTCTGAATTATACAAGTATTATTAGATTAATGTGTATCGAGGAGAATTTGAATCTGGTTAATTAATTTTTCTCATACTGAAAAAAAACAAAAATGAAATGTAACTAAAGTTTCAATGTCACTTATTAGAATTCAAAGAGTCTGTGTGAAGATTACTGATGAGAGATTCATGTAAATGTGTCAACTCATTAAGTTGTTATGGTTGGCTATTTTATTGAATTTATATATTTTAATTGACGGAGTAAGATACCTTCATTTTCATGACGCGCCACAAAAAATCTCCTACTTCACAGTAAATGGACTTTACCTCGGGCAGCTTTCTGCTTTTCAGTCTCTTCTTTTCAACATCTCTCAAACCCTTCACTCTCGAATTATATATTAAAGAGTGTTAGATTGTCTTTCTGCATAAATATGCATATTAAAAAAAAGAGTATAATCATAACTTATTGGTTTGTATATGCATATTTTTTCCTTTTCATTTATTTTTATCTTTTTCTTTTCCTTCTCATTTATTATCTTTTTCTTTTCCTTTTGCCTCTAAGAACCATGATTGCACTGTGTGTCAACATCATTATTTTTGATCTGAAAGAAGATCATATTTATGCCTTTTGAATTTCGATATGGTGATAATTTTTCTTGTTATGAAGTCTGAAACATGAATTAGTGAAGGTCTCATCAACTAAGAATTGCTACCGAGTTGATTTGGAGTTTGATCATACACGTGAATTTTATAAGTCCCTGAGGAAATGCATTCAAATGCTTGGAAGTTCTATACAGTGCATCACCAAATAAGCTAGCATTGATAACATCCTTGATATAACTGTGAAGTTCAGCAATCAGAATTTGTTAGGCCAGACCAGCTGAGGGCTGCATATGCATATATATTTGTCAGTAGTTTAATAATCCGGTGATCTGATTGAGGAATCTAACTACAAAAATATTACTGAGGTTCTAGTTACCTTCATATGTGTGGTGCTAAGTATTGCAAGGACGTATAATTCAGTTTGTCAAAATTTTCTTGTCTTATTTTCCTTGAATCTGCTGCAAGAAGAACAGGGAGGTGTCTGTTTGGTATTACCGTTTTAACACTACGCTAATTATCTGCCAAAGTAGAATTACCTTATGCTTAACATGGATTAGTTTTATCTCAGAGGAATTTGCTGTTGCATGCATAGAATAAAGTAAAGGTTTCTGCTCTATTATTCACCCATCTTTTGTGCTCAAACTTTGAAGTGGTTAGCTTCTCTGAGCAGGCAGCAGTTGCAGCACAATCTAACATCGTACATGAATCCTTAAGATAAAACCCCTGTCTTAAAAGTACAGGCTGAAGCTGTTTGATTCGCCGGTAGCTCGATTACTACACTTGTGTACATAACCTTGGACTTACTGTGAATGAGACTGACCACAAATCAGAAGGAGCCTTAGGTAACCTGGAACTGGTGGGCATGGGAGGCCAATGCCTTAACCTTGCCTCCTGCATCACTTACTTGCCAAGGGATATAGCTGCTCAATGATTTTATTTTTTTGGGTGGGTTTCCTTCTCTGCAAAGTCCAGACTCCGACTTGTGGATTCTTCAAAATTTAATTGACTTGTTTTTATAAATGTTTTTTCCCTGACATCCAAAATTATATGATGGCTGGGCCATGTGGAATAAGAGTGATAGGTCTATTAAAGAGACAGACTTAGAAGCAAATACTTGGCAGCCTGTTTGGTTACAGTTTTGAAAATTGTTTTTGCTTTAAAAACAAGGAACATGAAGAATACGACGGCTCCCATTCTTTTTTTTTTTTTTTTGAAAAACACTTAGAACACATAAAACACAAACTTGTATAACAAAACGGTTTCTAGAGCTCAAACGTTCACACAGAGGCGTCCCTCCATATCCCTCTTGCATTACTAGTTGGCACAAGATGCTTTGGTCGCTTCCTAATGAGACAAAAATTTTGTTTCTGCATTTTTATTTATAGATTCAGATTATTATAGTTGTAGCATGTTTGGCCACTCATTCTTCTTGATCCCACCAAGATGACCCTAGTCCAATTTAACCATGTAGCCATCTTCCACTGAATGTCGGTTTGAAGGCTGAATGTTTGATGAAGAAAAAAAAATGTAATTTTTGCTATCATCCTAACATGGCCTTTTGGTTGCAGGTGCAGAAACGAGAAAGCCAAAGGAAGAATCCTGTACCGTATACTTTATTATCAAAGCCAAGCCACATGCCAAGAAAGGGTGAAGGTGGATCCAACAAACTCAGAAGGGTCGGGTACCAGAAAACAATTCGCTTGGTTACAGCGTACACAGAAAGTCTAGACCTGGAGAAAAAATCTGTTGTTAAAGGATGAGGCCCATAATATACCTGCAAATAGTTCATGGTGTCATACAGCGACAGAAAGTGTGGAGGATGGATGATTAATTGTTTTCAGTTTTTAATTTTGTATACACGAAAAAAGAATTGACTAGAGCTTCTAAATCTATAGCTTCAGGGAATTATTTTAGAATTTTCCGTTGGCCTGACATGTCATAGAGAAAGCCTCTGCTCTGATAGAATGTTCTAAACTAAATTCTTGAAAATGTTGTTAGTAGCTTTTATAGGAAAATTAGTATTAAACTCTGAATCCTCTTTGCGATTCCTTTACATTTAAATTCTGAACAAATAGTTTGTTTTTTAAATATAACATCTTTCACGAATTTTGTTTTTATATCCCTAATAAAGACTCCAAACCTTTATTTTGTCTAACGTGGCATAATGAAATGACATTGTTTTGATGCTATAACTACAATTAAAATGAAAGTTATGAATATAAAAACAAAAGTGAAAGAGTTTAAAAATCAAAATTTGTGTACAGGATTTAAATGTAAAACTATAAAAGCTCTCAGATTTTAATACTAATTTTTCTATTCTATATAGTAAAAAGTTTGATTACGAACTTCAAATGCTTAGTAAGCTTTTCCATATTTAACATAGTCTTCTTTAGTATTTAACGATTAATCTTTTATCTCAATGAAGAATGTAATCATGTTATGTCACCAGGCAAGTTAGAAAAATCGAAATTCTGGATTCCTCCAATTAATGGTAGATTCAAATTAAATTTTGATGGTTCAAGATTCAACATAAAAGTATTAGGCGGTTACTAAAGACTCGTTGGGCATGAAAGACTGAAAGACATTATAAAATGGCTGCTGAGATATAGGCAACGTTGAGGCTAAGCTATTCAAACTTAGAAATTGAAGGGTAACTCAAAATTTGTTATGGACTCCTATAATAACAGAACCAATATCCTTATTTCTATTATGTTGTTCATGGAGGATATATGGAAGTTGTCTTAGGGGTCTATGTATTTTATGATTGTCGTCATGTTTATAGAAAAGCAAAAAGGATTGTTGATTGTCTAGCAAAAAAGTATTGGTATTTTGTTGTTGGTGGTTGCTTTCAAATATGTTATTGATATTAGTAATGAAATTATTTTTGGTTCTCGTTTCAATTGTTTTTGTAAGTTTTTGTTATGATGTAGTCTTCTCATAAAAAGGTTTTTGGTGTGAAAAAATTATTTTTATTATTTTTTTTCATAGTTACATAATTATTTTTAAAAAGTAGAACTTCTCAAAATATTCACATTGCTTGACTTCATTAAAAAACGTTATTGTAATAATTTTTAAAAACGCAAAAAACATAAATTTTGTATTATTTGAATTTAATGTTTTATGTGTTTTTTTTATATTTTCTAGAATAAAAAAAAAACAAACATATTCATTTTGTTTTTAAAAATAAAAAACAGTTATCATAAATGCAACCGGTCTCTTCGTTTTTGTGTTAAGTACGTTTTACTTTTTCTTTCTTTCTTCTTCTTTTTGCGAATTGAGAAAACTTTGTTGTAAAAGTATAATTGCGCAAGGTTTATGGTGAGTAGATAACCTTTACACTATTAGTCTCTTTTTACTTTCACAACTAGAAAGTGTAGGAAAATATATGTTTTTTAAGAGGAGGTGACAGAAAGATGCAATCAGCCCTGGTTTTGTAAATTGGTGGTCACATAACTGATAACTTGGAAGGATCTCTCCACTACCCACAATAGAAAAGGAAAAAGTAAACATAAAAAATAATAGAATGATATGAATGTCTTTGAGGTTAAGCCTTGGCCATAGTGTTGTTACCTTGATTAGCTGTCGTTTTGGACGATGGTAGGTTGACTACTTTTCTCGATGATTGCTTCAAGAAAAATACGGGCAAGCACGAAAAATGTGGTTTTTCCCAGTCTAGAATCACTTACCTTTCCTTGCAGTGGGATCTCTCCATATGTAGTTTTATCACAATCTTCCTCTATCTCGTAGTTGTGAATCCCCTATTTTTAGAGATAAATCGGATTTTCATTATTTAGGATTGATTTTCCCTTATGAAAGAACTACATTAATTCTTCCTTATAAAAAAATTATTGCCCTATAATATGATCTTGAATCAGAAATCACTTTCTGATAAACATCTTTATGTATTTCTCGTTAAACCTACACATATACTAAAGGACCTATTGTAATTAAAACTCAGACAGACAATCTTAATCCTGTGCATTGGGAGATATCCCAACTTCACACAAAAAGGCCTCTGATTCCGCTCAGTGCAAAAGTTCACTGGCTTTTAATATGAAAGGCGCCACATCACAGCGCCAGCGCCTTGACTGGGCTCAGCTCCTCGCCCATCTGCAATGGTTTAAAAACCACAGATCATGCCCCTCTTTTTCCACATAATTTTATGCCCAATTAGGAAAAATATTGTGCATTAAATGTTGAATGTGGAGAGTTGAATGCTGAGGCGATGCCTCTCACTTATTGTGTCGTAAACGCAGAGATCGCTTTTAGTATATATATGGCGATCCTACCATAGATCACAAAGATTTAATGCGCTAGAACGCCTTTACTCCTATAAATAGGGTAGGAGGTTTCCAATAGGTAGTTTCACGCTTTCAAAGTTTTATGACTCACTTTGGTCTTTTCTGCAAGCTAAGTAACTTTCGTAGAAGGAGTCACCACCTCGACTCCTTCCACTCACTACTTTTTTTCGTGAGTGTTCGATCTCGAATTCTTCTCTTACCGCTGCTGGTTTGTTTGAGTGTTTTTGTTGTCAAAGGCCCCATTAGGCTAAGGCCGGGCGTTTCGTCTATGTTTCCTAAAAGTTTGGCTAATAGTGGATAAAACTTGGTGTATTTCTTTTTATCTTCGAGGGTTTTGCTTCCTTTTTTTTCTCTTAATGGACTAAACTCAATTTTCTTCTCACATTTTTTCATTTTGTTTATTTGCCTGTAGAATGGCAAGGGGTTATAGAGGGGTCTCAAAGAGGTGTAAGCACTGATTTTAGGAACCTCAGAAACGCCATTACAGTACTAGTTGCTACTTAAATTGTGAGGAACTGGTAACAGAGGAAGCTAAAGCTGTCAAACATGAGATGTTAGATGGCCCAGTTGCTCAACTGTGAGAGGGTACATAATGCTATCTACTTCACCCAAGAGAAATCATGTTGGGCTTCTTCCTCGTCTATCCCATCATTAAGTAAAAACATTTTATGCATTTTACCCTGCACTCCTCAGATCCCAGACATCCAACGTTTAGATTCTAAATGGTCAAGTAGTGTTGAACTCTCTCCACTACTGGGCATCCTACTGTGAGATTTAATTTACTAGCACTTTGAAGCTTTGGGATCAAAGGCCAACTATGTCGGCTCAATCCCCACTGGCAATTTTGTGAATCAGGCTCTTGACTTCAAAACAGAGGCGCAAGGTTGTCTTGGTTGGTGCTCTAGTGGAAATGGCCTTCGGCCTCCAAGGCTTCCTTTTATATGAATTAGTCCCTCTCATTCGTGTTTGTCTTAGTTTCATGTAGCCTGTATTTTCAGCGATCTTCTTTATTAACATGCCTCTGCTTTCGATCACTCAGAGGTAGCCCGAGTGGTGCCTAATACACGGCCCAGAAGGCAAGGTCAGCCTAACCCGCCGTCGAGATCACAGAGGGAGTGCAACCATGAGCCCTTCCTCATTACAAGAATCACAGAGTCAGCACCAACAATCCGCTTGTTGTCCTGGGATCTTGGGCGAGGTGTCTCCGCACTAGAACTCATTCTGCTGGACTACACACCACCCTTATGTTTGCGCAAGATCCTAAGCTTACCCCCCAGGCGACAAAGGGGAAAAAGAAGGAGAACAAGGTCGGTGTGAGGGAAGGCATCGCTTAAGTGGCTTCGAGGGTTTGACGAGGTGAACCAACTAATGGGCAGGCCGTTAGAAGAGGGCTTGATTATGCCCAAAAGTGCTATTTTGAGCAGACTCAGTAAGATAACTCAACGAATTGGAACTTTAATTGCACACTACATGTCCTCGTTGTTCTACTAATCTTATTTTGCGCGAATTTGAGTTTCTGCAAGCCATTTACCAAAACGAATAAAATGCTTCATCAAAGCACAAAGAACTGAAACAACTAAGTATCATCGCAGATCGTAAAACCGCAGGAAAGAGGAGCAGAAAGCAGAAGAAAAAGGATTAGTGGGAAATTTTGCGATTGGCAATCGCTTTCCTTACGACTCGTTCAAGTCTCCTCTTAGTTGACTGCTCTCGCCGCCCATTTGAATTCTTTTCTTTCATTTTTTTGTTTTCTTTGGTTTTCCTATTTTCCTCCTTGCATTAGGTGTTTGGATTTGTAGTTTTTGGTAATTTGTATTGGGGTTTGGCTATAAAAGCCCCCAGGCAAGACACTGTAGACAACTCCTTCATTAATAAAATTTTTGGGGCGCCCAACCTTCGCGGGCTCCTAGCTTTCTCCTTTTTTTTCCCTCACTTTCTCTCACTTTCTCTCATCAGGCCAAACACCCTCGAGGATGATAACTCGTAAGATGAGTGACTAGAACCTATTTCTCCTTGAAGAAGAAGGCTATCAAGGTGGGATTTGCTGCAAATTGAGGGTTTTCCCATGTTTTTAACTGGGAGGTATTTTCTACTCATTTTTGGTTCTCATATCAAACATTCATTTAATCCCCTTTAGGGTTAAGCTTCAATGACTAGCATTTATACATAAGCTTTGGGGTTCATTGGATGCTTATTGCTGGATCCATTGACATCCGTTAGTTATCATCTATTGGTTATTGAAAGGTGATTTAAGGATGTTTTTATTTTTTCCAAATTTTAGGTTTGTTCTCTTCGGTTCACCTTAAATGGTCAGTACTTGGTAAGCTTTTAGGGTTCATTGTATGCTTATTGTTAGATAAAGTGATATTCATTAGTTATCATTTATTAGCTGTTGAAAAGTGAGTCAAGGTGATGTTATTCACTGCCCGAGACCATCAATAGGAAGCAAATACCAACCAAAAAGGAGTAGGCTAACATTTAGTGGTTCAGGCTTTTTATAGCAACATGAAGATCCGTCTGAAACTACTATGTCATCCTCCCTAATAGAGGAAAAGGGACCAGAGAACCCTCATAAGAGAGCCTTGTAACCTAACCAAAGAGCTCGGAATAATTTTGGGTGGAGTTATATTTTTCTCATTTCCATTTTATTTAACTTTAGTTTCCAAACATTAAACCCCTGCTTTTACAAAAATCCTATAATCCAAATTGAAATTACCATTTTTGAACCTCACCGTAAATCACTAGCAAAGAACTATCCTCAGAAATTAATTTGAAAGAGCCACTATAATTGGCAGTAGCTGTGCTACGCAGTGTGAGGTTTAGGGGCTTACAAGCCATGCTTGATTCTACATACCCTACTGTGGCACGTAATCAAACAGACACCATTGTCGGGATGGTGCCTTAGTGCATTGATATTGCTAACACTTGTGATCCTCATCACAAGTTCCTGTGAATTTTCCCTTTTTCATTCTTTTTTAGTGTTATAGCGCTGCTTTTTTTAATTTTAATTATTTCACGCCTGACTGTTTAAAAAGAAAAAAGAAAAAAAAAAAGAGCAATATCTTTAGGTAGGATTGTTTCAAGAAATTGGTGTTGTCCCGTTTTCCAATCAGGGTGCATGTTAAGGAAGTGGGTTAGAAACTCAGAAGGCAGATTGGTGAGAATCAGTATTCCATAGGGAGCATATTATGAATCAAGCCTGAATTTAGATCAAATGGAGCCTGTTGCAAAGAATGCCAGAGCCAAAGGGTGGATGAGGAGGAACCCTAATGCATATAAGTCCATGAGGGATTACAGACTCCCTCCATGGGTGAGTGCACCCTCCTACATTGTGCCTCCAACCAATGTACCATATGGCATTACTTACAACCCTAGTTGGAGAAACCACTCAAATTTCTTATGGAAGTCAAGACCTCCACAGTATGAATTTCCTTCACATCCACAGTATCCTTCAACTCTTCAGCCACCATAACCACCACAGTTAATTTCTTCAGTTGAGCAAGCAATACTGAGCTTGAGCAAATTGGTGGGTACTTTATGGGGAGAGAGTAAAGTGGTGAATGTCCAAATAAATCAAAGAACTACTATGGAGAGCTCAACTGGGGTGGAATTGATGGGCTTCAAAGTGACTCTAATTTCAAAAATTGACATCCTGCAGTACTCCATTTCAAGGCTCACCAATCAGCAGCATGTTCATTCAGAGGAGGAGAATCCAGAGGAAAAGTGCTTGATTGAAACCACAGTGGAGGAGCATTGTAAACAACAAAATGAAGCAATCTCCCCATTGTTGACTGAGGAAGGCAGTGGGAAGGAAGTAGTGGAAGAGCCCCAAAAGCCTATTCTTAAATCACTTCCCCTTGGTTCATTGCCAGCAAAGCATCCTCTCCTGACCCAATGCACACCTTGCCTAAACATACAACACATGAAACACATGGAACACCTAAAGCTAAGGCTACCCATCTACCATTTGTGCAAACTCGTGAGTTAGTGGCCACTGTTCAAACTTGCAGCCACTACATCAAAGATCGCTGGTACCGCCATACCGCATGAGATTGCACAAGGAGCAAATGGTTCGTGGTCATTTAGATGTGAAGCACTCCGGACTTTCAACTTTCTAAAAGCTCCGATTGAGGCTCTTCAAACAAATTTCCAAAGGTCGGGTGAAATTGGTTTTGAGGGGGTCTCGCTTCCACTTTTGTTTTGATTTTCCTGCTTTATTTTTATTTCACGATTTAGTTTTTCCTTAGATTTTCTCCACCTTAAGCTAATCTTTGTTTCTACTTATTTTCATTTTATGTATTTTTTATTTTTTATTTTTCATGTGTTTATTTTTGCAGTTTTTGTCAAATTTTTGAAGGAGATGATGCAAAAAAAAAAAAAAAACTTAGTAAAAATCACATGAAAAGCTGCAAAGGGTGCGACTAAGACTAGCATAAATGCGAAATTTTCACACCTAATGTAATCTCATTTTGTTTGATCATAACTTTTATCTAATTCCGCTTGGGGTAATTTTGGTACGTTGGAAATCTTAGAGTGTAGAATCCAACATAGCCAGAGTGTTAACACTTTTGAAATTTTGCAAGGCAAAATTCAAAATTATCCAACTTGTCACTTTTTTTCTTTCTTCTTCCAATTTGTTCATTTAAATTCAAATTGAGTATCAAGGTCCTTCATGAAAGTTTCATAAGCTTCCTATCCAACAATTGGTACATCCTACTGAGGATTACTTCCTTCTCTAACTTTCCAATCCGAGTCCCATTAATGACAATGTGACATTTCCATCGTGAGAGTTTTAGTACATGAAGTGGTTTTTACATTTATGCTTTATTACTATTTTGAGTGCTCCTATTTTGTGTTGTCTGTGGCTTTCCTGCTTTGTCTTGTTTGTGAATCATAGTTGTTTTTGAAAAAGCTAAAACATAGCCATTTATTTTTATATACATACTATACAAATTTACTTCCAAATTTCAAATTGCTCCCTTTTTTTTTTTTTCAGAGCTTGCCTAGCTCGCAGTTTGAAAAATTGAAACTTTGTCCAATTCTTTTGATGTTAGATTGGTTCCATGCATAATTGAGTGAATGATCAATTGAATTTTGGTCGCTTTCAACCTTTTTCTTCCACCTCTAGCTAACCACACTATACACATCGTTTCAAAGAGCACAACAAAACCGCTTAGCCTCCGGTAATCTTGCAAAGCCTAGCCTAGTTTCATTTACTACCTCTAATAGGTTAAGGACCCCCATGAAAGAAGGCAAATGGAGTCTTCAAAATAAAAAGATGAGAAAAAGAAAAGAAAAAGAAGAAAATTGTGAGATTGTGCCTTGAAACCCTAGAGCACGTCTCGAGGGGTATAATGACTTAAAAGTCTTTAAAGCTCCAAAGTCCTAAGCCAATTGGTCAGGGTTATCGACTTAGTGCTCGCTATAAGGGTGAACGAAAGTGAGGCTTTGAAGTGTTGTAGGTGCTGGAGTCTTGAATCATCTCGTAGTCCGTAAGGAAACCTAAGAGTTTGTGGTCAAAGATCCTGCGACTTGATGCCCTAAGCCTTAATTGGTCAGAGTCAATGTGTGGATCCCCTGCTTACATGGACTTGGTGAGGTCAATTTCAGCATTGCACCCCTACAACACAAAAAGAATTGTGGAATAAGAGTGGGTCCTGATCTATTTAGGTCGGTTAGTATACTAGGTTGTGGCAAAAGCTTTGTCAGAGGAGTGCATTTCATGAATTTATTAATGGTGAACTAATCCTATAAACACTTAGGTTTTGTGAAGTTCTCGTTGATTCACCCAAGTCGAAGCTTTTTGATAATTTAATTATGTATGGCACTCATCTCTCTCGAGATGGTTGATCAGCAAGGGTTTGGTGATTCTTACTGCGGTTAGGCATTATCATCACTTTGTTTTTCGTTAAAATTTACTTTAAAGGAATATAATTTGTTATTTTGCTCGCTCTTTCTTTCTTTCTTCTTTCATCAAGTATGGACTAGCAATGTTGGTTTGGGGAGTGATTGGCTACCAAGTCTATTTTAAGCCTCTATTTATCAGAGAGGTTTTGAGCACTTTTTACTAATCAAACAGACTAATCCGCAACTGGCACACTAAGGTCCCGCCGGTTTAACAACATCGATTTCGTAAGAACACCTTAAAGCTGCAAGCTATTTATGCCAAAATTATTTGAAACAATCTTTACACTGGTTGAATCCCAGAGCTTGAACTCATTGCATCAGAAACTGCAGGAAAGAGGAGCGAAAAGTGTAAGAAAAAGGACGTAGTGAAATTAAGTAGATTGCAAATTGCCTCCCCTCGACTGCCTGGCCGTTTCCTCGTTGACTGCTCTGCTGCCCGTTTGAATTTTTCATTTTTGTTCTTTATTTTTCCTATTTTCCCTTGTACGTTGTTTGCACCGCCTGGGGTGCCTCCAAGAAGCCATAGAATCGGAGGATTGGAGCCATAGCCTGGAGGATCTCATAACGCCGATCAAGTTGCTGGGGAGGCTCTTCGAGGCGGTTGTGTATTACCCATCATTCTCGGCCATTTACTATGGCCTCTCCAGAGCACGTTAGGGCGATGATGCTTCGAGAGATTTCGTTCAATGATGGAATGGGATCATTCCATCACTGGACACAATCACTCGATCTGCAGGCCCATTCGACATCATTGTCATTCCCTTCAACCAAAGGGACTCCTCTACAGGTTTCACCACTTTTCTCTCGGGAGTTTGCATGGCTCGTGCTGAGAAAAGATGTGATTCCTCTTGGCCTTCATGGATAGAGTCCTTTCACTTCACGCTGAAGACAGATGTGCATTCATAACCATGACTTAAAGAGATGGCCTAATCGGTATGGGTTGAATCCTACCGCTTGAATATTGGTTTCACATGTTATGATTTTCTCTTATAACTCTTTTCTTGGTAGGCTATCACAACCATCCGTAACATGGCGCCAGTTAGAGCTTCACCATGCTGGAAGACGCCGAAAGTCTCTATGCCCACCGGCTACCTCTGAAGCATCGCCCCTCCAAGAGTCCCCAGACAAGGCAAGTCCATCCAAAGCATCGGGAATGGAAGGCCAAGGAGGGCATGTGAGAGCATCACAAGAGAGGACGGAGAGGGACTCCGGGGTTAAAGAGGAAGCCTCAGTCATCACCTTGTTGTCGGCTCTGTGTGGACGAAGGCGCCGGGCGGAGAACGACCTAGCTGAGCCCAAAGCCCTCAAGGGTCAGAAGAGGCCAAGCGCCAGCGTTAAACCGAACGCCGCCTGAAAGTGCCCCGGTCGGCCGGATCAAGGCGAAGGATGAGGTGTGCTCCTTCACCCAGGCCGACATGACAAGAAAGCCATGGAGGAGGACTACCAAGGCCCCTCTCGAGGTGATATTTGCCTACTTGCTACGTGTCAGGTTTAAACACGAAGATCGGGACCATCCAAATGGGGTTCAGACTAGACAGTCCGACTCTTCTTCCCACTACCCCCGAGTTGCTCAGGAACTTAGGTGCCCCCCCTGTGCTCCCAACTGCCATCGAGGACACGACAATGAGAGCGCACCTGAGCGAGGCGCCTAAATGAACTTGAGGAGAATACTCATGGGGACCATGGTCGATGCGTTAACTTCCATTTTTTGTTTCAGAAGCGGCCTCTTGCCTGGCCGCCGGACGTGTACTTTTTCGACGTTTCATTGGCCGCTTTAATAAAATACCACTTTTGGCTTATTTCTTCCACCGTCTTTATTTCTTATTCCAACGATCATAATGAAATACAATTTTACCTTTACTTAGGTTATCGAGAATTCCTTCCAAAAGTTTAGCTAGGTTCGTTGGTTTCCTGTGGTAATGAGCATATTGCTAGAACTGAAGGCAGGTACATGGCCAAGCAAAGAGGCACTATTTTCGGGCCTCTGGGTCTAAACTGGGGAAGGCTGGAGGCAAGGCCAGTAGGGGTTTGGTTGCGTACTAGCGGTTGACGCCTTGTATCGGGTTTTTTTGAGTGTCGCAGAGGCTAATAGCCACATCTGGTCTTTTGAAAGAGCCACATTTGACATTTGGTCTTTTAAAGCAAGGCTAAGAGCCATGCGCTTGGTCTTTGATATGCCAAGAGTGTTAGAGTTTCACATCTGCCTTTGAAAAGCACAAAGCAAAGCATCATTTGATCTTTTGAAACTGCCAGTAGGCTAAGAGCCACGTCTGGTCTTTTTCATGGAGGCAACTAAAAAATTGAAAGAAAATACTATAAAGAAGACTTTATTTGTGACGCCCAAATCGGTGTGTCCGTTTGATCACCCGGCTTAAACTCCATGCAATCTATATGCTGTCTCAGACACAGACACACACATGAGTAAAATGGCCACATGGGGCCCATCCATACTTATCAAAATAATAATCAACTATAATCTCATAGTCTTCAGCAAGCCTTCAGTTTCTGCAAAAAGATTTATACATATTTAAGCAAATATTTACTTAAAGCCACGCTTCGGGCTTTCTCCTCTCAAAACTAATTTCAATTGAAACACTGCCTCCTGATAGCTTCCCTCACAGGACTAGTTGGGTCCCACGACGGCGAGCAGTGTTCTTAAAATTATAAGGGTTACTCCCCACCTAAAATGCATACGAATGGCATACATATAAACAATCAATCACATTCCATACAATTATTCTCTATATTTAAATGTTCATAACACGCACTTAGACAACCCTCACGCCACGACCCAAGTCACAACCACCCGACTCGACGTCGCCAAGCGCGATCAAAACCCGTCACACACCATTACTTAAACCACGTATTAATTCTCCAATTTTATTTATCAAAACCTGATTTCGACTTTTCCTCTTTATTTCAGGCAACGGATTTCCTCGCCAACGTAGACGCCGCAGACGCCACGATTACTTGAACCCAGATCGCTTCGGATTCATGCTCCAACTACGAATAATCGTGACTTTCACCGGGGGGATCTACTCCCAACTTTAACTACCAAAACATGTAATTTATCATTTGATCATTTACACACCGCGATCTTACTCGTGACTTCTCATTCCATTTTTTGTACCAACACCCACTCACCAACACCCGACAGACAACAACCTTACCACCCCCAAAGACCCACACCCGACCGACGCGATGTGACTGCAGGGTATATGAAATGCATGGATGTCAATGTATTTTCCTCAGCGCGCCGTAGAATGAGCACTACATGAAACATTTACAAACCATGGAAAATTATAATTTATACATATAATCTACCTCCATTTAAAATACATTAATACATCAACAAAAAAGACGCATCGGGCAATATTTCACACACCGCATGCTGTATTCATGCCATAACACACAATCAGTCGCAACAACTTGGGACCATTCAACAGTGGTACTCACGCCCTTTCACAAACATGAAAACCATATTGGTTCCAATCATTGTCATCTCATCAACAACATAAATATCTAAACTTCGCCTAGTGCAAAACCCTAACTCCCATCAGTCATGCAACCGGCCCATGAAACTATTACTCCTTAGTCCCAAGGTTTGAACTAATCACACGGCCTCTCATGGCCTCCCAGCAAGCAAACCCCCTGCCTTCATTATAAAGTTTCCTGGTGCCAAAGTAAACCCAAAGAGAATATCCTACTCTCGGGAAGTTGAAGAAACTCCCAAAAAATCTCCAGCCCAATGCCATGTCCCTCCAGGTAACACTTCCCCTCTCTTGTCTCACAGAATCCGACCTGCCGGATCGCTACAAATCTAGAGAGAAGGAAGACGTTTCAAAATGAAGAACAAGCCTCTATCCAATTTCTTTTTCTTCCTCTCCACGTTTCTCTTCCTTTTGCTTTTTATTCTTTACTCGTTTTCTTTCATTTCTTTTTCTTCTCATTTTCTCTTCATTTCTCCTCATTTTCTTCTCCTTTTGTCATTTTCTCTCCTTTTGAGAAAGCACTATTCTACAAAGGAGGCAATTTCCTCCTCCTTTCCCTCTACCCATCTCAGGTGGCCAACACTTTCCATTTCTTCTTTTTCTCTTATTTCTTAACCATTTTACGACATCATCCAATTATACTGCTTCTGAAGTAGCCACAGATTCCATGCTCCATGGCTCAATGTGAGCCATTCCTTTCAATGCCAAGTGTCACCCTTTTTATGGTGCCATGTGGCATCTCCTCTCCTTGCCATGTGTCCTTCGACACTCAACGCCTCAAAAACGCCAGATCCTTACTCACTTAATCTAACTACTAAATTCGACGTAGAAGCAATTCCTCAGAAGACGATTTCAATCGAGAAGTCCGTTTCATTATCCGGAGATCTAGAAAATTTTTATTTTTACTCTAAATTTTCACGATTTTACCTCATTTCTTTGGAGAAATCGATTTTCTGTGGTTTGCCATTATTGGTAGTACCTCTTAAGATGCATAACACTCCACATGCGGGGCACAAGCGTCCCGTCTAGTTTATTTAGTGTGTATGATTCGATCGCGCCCATTTTTACTATCGCGTATGGACCCTCCCAATTTGGTTGGAACTTTCCAACTGCCGAGTCAGCCGTGTTCTCAAAGACCTTTCTTAGGACTAGGTTCCCGGCTCGGAATGTACGCTACTTTACATGCATGGTATATGAGCTTGCCACTCTTTGTTGGTACGATGCTATGCGCACAGCTGCAACTTCACGAAGTTCGTCCGCCATGTCTAAGTCTTTTGTAATGGCTTTAGTATTGGCTTTCTTAGGAATTTTGGTTTGAAGTGTGGACATCCCAATTTCTATAGGAATAATGGCCTCCATCCTATGGGTGAGGGTGAATGACGATATCTAATCGTTCGTAGTTGGTTGCTGGTTCTGTAGGGCCCAAAGAACTCAACAAATTTTCTCGTCTATTTTCCTTTAGTCGAATGTAAATGCTTTTTCAAAGCCGTCAAAAGAGTTTTGTTCGATGCCTCCGCCGCCATTGCTCACAGGTACCGCTGAATAAGTACAAGTTTATGGATTTTCAACTACGGCAGAATTTCAGAGCATTTTGTTGTCAGTCAGGCTCCATTGCTGCCATAAGCAATCGATCGTAGGGATCTCGAACCACTGTAAACAATATTCTTCCACAATAAATTGACAACATCCTTATCTTTGATGAGGCGAAAGCTTTAGCTTCTATCCATTTACTGTGTGTCACTACCAGACCAACAATAGCTTTTTTTGTTAATCGGGGCAACAAAGGGTCACCTGAGGCGAGAATCCCCATCGAAAGCAAAGGGCCAAGGGCTCGTGATGGTGGTAAGATTCAGTCAAAATTTAGAGATGGGGCTTGTCATGACAATGGTCGCACCGAAGACATGGTTGCATCCGCCTCGCTGGTCTGCCAAGAGGGGTAACCCTATGTGTGGCCTGCGGAGCCAAGGTTCTGTCGTCTCGTGGCGGGTTTCCCACATTCTTTCATGAAGCCTCGCCTTAATGTATAATGTCCTCAATGAGTGGTGAGACATTTAAGATACGGCTACCCAGATCGCAATTGCTCCATTCACAGAGAAAATTAAGTCGGCCTGACCAGAATCTTGTGGGGCTTTTGGGCCTGCTATTCTAAGTTCTCCGGGCTCAAATAATGGACTACTGAGTCATCCAGAACTTGTCCCACTCCATCTTTAAATTTTAGTCAATGGTTGACTAATTCTAAGCAGTAATTAGAATTCGTAAGGAACACTGCTTTATCGAGGGATGCGACCATCATGAGCCAAGGCATCTGCCATTTCATTCGAATCCCTTGGGATATGCTCAAGCCTCAAGGCCACAAAGCTTCCCAGTCGTAACTTAACTAGACTTACATACTTGGCCATGTGTTGGTCTCGTGTTTCATACTCTTCGTTTACCTGTCCAACCACCAACTGGGAGTCACTTTGTATGATGATATTTTCTAAAGACAAGGAGATTGCCAGGTCGATTCGGTTAGACACATTGTTTTCAGATCTTCAGTCTCATTTATTAGATGGAAATCGCAACTCGCATGGCTTTGCCTATTCTTCTCCGATCGAGGCTTTAAGTGTTAAACCACTATCAGCTCCCGCGCAGCCATCCGCTTAGTAGATCCACCAACATCGCGTTGCCCGGTCCACATCCTCTGTGGATTTCCTACTAGAAAAGTCTGCTAATATCTACCCCCTTTAACTCTGCCGGGTTTGTATCGGGGCACCTAACTCACTTAGCCTGATCGCTTCACCGTCATCCTCCACATGACAAGTCAGGCTTATGTATAGTACTTCGCAAAGGGAGATTGGTCAGCACGACAATAAGGTGTGTTTGGAAGTAGGGGCGAAGCTTTTTAGCTGCCACACGGAGAGCCAGTGCTGCTTGTTCGAGACAAGTATACCTTCTTCAGATAGAGATTTGCTTACGAAGAATATCGATCTTTGTTTCCATCTTCTTTGAACAAAGTCGCATCAATGACACTTCCTAAATCGCTGTGTAAAGATAAGTAATACCAGATCTAGGCTAACTATAATCGGTGGCTCGGTGAGATATTGCTTGATTTCCATGAAAGCCAGATCGCACTCCTCATTCCACCCGGTCCGTTTAGCTCCCTTTAAAGTGGTAAAGAATGGTCTCAACCGATCTGTAGAACGGGATATGAACCGTCTGAGAGCCACGGACCGGTCAATCAATTAATGTACTCCCTTTTGGGTGGTAGGAGCTTAGGAGTCCATTACAACTTTAAGCTGGACGAGATTGGCCTCTATTCCTCTACGGGTTACCATAAAGCCTAAAAACTTACTCGAATCGACCAAAGTACATTTCGTGAGGGGTTTAGTTTCATGTCATACCTTCGCAACATCTCAAAGGTTTTTATAGACGCTTCAGCGGATCTGAGCGCTTCTTTGACTTTGACGCAGCATAATATCATCGATATGACCTCCACGGTTCTGCCTATCATCGATCGAATATCTTACCACCACCATAAGCGTTTCTGATTTTTCAGGTTTCAAAAGTGCATCAAGCATTGTAACAAAGATAACTCGTGGTATGTAATGAAGGTTGTTTTCTCTACATCAGGTGGGTGCATTGGAATTTGGTGGCATCCAGAGAAAGCGTCCATAAATGACAGTATCCCTTGCCCAGCCGAGGCATCAACAATCTAGTCTATACGCGGTAATGGGAAGCTATCCTTTAGGCATGCTTCGTTGAGGTCCGTGTAGTCTACACATACTCTCCACTTACCACCCTTCTTTGGAACCACCACCACATTAGCAAGCCATTCGGGTACTTACTTTGATGAAACCTGCAAGGTTTTCAAATCAGATTAAGAGCGCATTATGTCTGGACATGAGAGAAGTGATTTAAAGCGAACACCCGCCACTTTCGTTTTTACGCTTCGTCATGACAATATTCACTTGTGGAGGCTATCAATCCATTTAGATTCAATCATATTTCGAGTGACTCAAGCAGAAGGCACCACATCTATGTTTTTTAACAAAAGACGCCTCGTTGTATTTGCTCCCTTCTTCAACGATAGAAGAGGATGATGTGGCGTGAACCCTCCGCTTGTCCAACACTTCTACTCCCAGGGATCCACACCAATGGGTCCTTTCTCTTCGCCTCGATCCGGGCGGTGCGTACTCAGGATTTCATGGGGTGTGATCTCGAGGGAGAACTTCAAAGCTTTTCTCTCCTCTTTCTTCTCGTTCTCGTGATGGATAGCTGATAACACTACTCGCGCGCTAGCCGATCGCTTGAGCATAACCCGCCTCTCACATGTTTGAAGGATCGCTTCGTGGTAGGTTGGTTGATAGCTTTCATAGAATGCAGCCAGGTCTAGCCCACTATGGCGTTGTAAGGCCCCAAATCTTCCATAACTAAGAAGAAAATTTGTTGAGTGATTGGTCCTGCTTTTACAAGGAGCGCGACATCACCTAATGTTACAAGATGCTCCATGAAGCTTAGAGGATTCGCCCCAATAAGTTCAACATTAAGGAATCTTCTATAGCTCACTGCAGAATGCCAGAAAACTTGTTATGCCTGTGGTCCACCAGTACTCTCGTAGCCATCAAAACCATTAATACAGAGGATGAGTACTAAGTGCATCACAGGGAGCAACAACAGACTCTGCTTCAATATTTAATTGTGAGGAAAGGATATGGGGCCATCTATCGCTTGGGCTTCCTCGTGACGGTTGCCCTCCCTGTGTGGATGGCGCTCACCTTACTTTTAATTGTGGTATGTACTCCAAGAGCTTTTTATCGGGCGCTGCTTGACACTAATAGTCGCCACGGCTGCTCAATATATAATTTATGGCCGGTCGATTCTAGAAGCGAGTCATCAATCAGAATTTCTACCCCAATGCCGTTTTGGTTCCCTTTAGTAAATTTCGATGTACCTGGCTAGAGTTTCCGCTGATTAGCTTTTTCACTGGTTAACTTTAGATTTCACCGGCCGGGTCTCAGCGCTTGGCTGATTCTATGATAACGCACCGTTAAAGGATCTGCTTTTCGGGAAGGATTTGTCTTGATCACTGCAGGCCATTTAACTTAGCACGCCGAATGAGGGGCACAGCCTTTCACAAGACGTCAGAGGGTGAATTCGCTTGCCCCTCTTTCTTCGACTGATCATGGGATTCGCCAAATTTTATGTCGACCTTCCTAGGCCTCAGACGGCTTCTCGACATCTTATTCCCTCGACCGACCGGGGTTTGTAATTATGATTCGTCAGGGTCACAGAGCTGATATTGTCCTTTAGCGTGGAGTAATTTATCAACCTGCCTATATAATTCTTCCATTGTTATTGGTGGGTCTAAATGATAGTGAGTGGAAAGAAAGAGTTTGATGGTCTAAAGTCTTCAAGTTTCTTGGAGGGCTTCATCTATGATGCATGATTCACTTGCCGAACGACTTCGCCTGTAACCTTCTATTTGAAGTCCTCGTATGGATTCCTCTTCCCGCTCAAGATAGTTTATAAGAGCCGATGTTCATTTATCGCATTACAACAAAGATATCGGTGAAGATGAACGCAGACCGGAAGTTCATTGGGTACCGAATATCGAGCCGCACGAGCTTGTAGAACCGTGGATAACGCGCAGCAGTCCCGAAAACTAGTCTAGTTACTTATATCGTCACGCCGGCATTGGTGTCATCGCCGATTATAGTGAGCATGTGATCAGCAAGGTCAACGCAGCCCATCAACATGCAGGTAAAAGCCAGATGATGAACCTCGAAAGTAAATCTCGCATTTCAAGACCGCGCCGCTTAAAGCGGCAGATGCTTGCCGGGCCTCAACTGGCGCGGTGCCGGGCGGCATACGTGAACGCGACCTTATGATCGAAGGGGCACGGTATGTAGAAGCTGCACCGTGGTATCATCTCTAACGTAACATTGATGCTCCTCAGGGTTGTTCCGGCTTGTTCGGGTCAAGGCCTCTTCTCGCTCGCCATGCACTCCGCTAACATCACCGGCGCGTGGCGGTGCAGTGCTTCCTTCGTGGATTTGGCCCTCAGGCGTTGCCTCGAGCGCTTCAGCGGGACTCATGGATGGGATCTCGCCTACACAATTCATCATTTATCTAGCACGACGCCGCCGGGAATAACGGGCTCTTTTCCCCTTTATCATGTAGAAAGGACACTGATGTTTAGCACGATCATCTTGTACATCCCTTCCAAGTTCGCGGGGCTTTTTCTACCGAGGCCCAGAATCCGGTCATTCTCAAGGTGCTACCAGCCGACTCGCAACTCTCAGATTTGTCTCGCGGCTCATCTTGTTTCTTTCCATCTCCCTTAAGCCAGAGGAATCTGATCTCTCCGTGATTGGATCATCGGATTGTTCGCCAACGCGACTGCCACGGATGAATCGGATGTGGACGAGGGAATCAAAAGACTGCGTGATGAAGGTCGCGAGAATCGTTTAAACTAAGCCTCGCAAACAGAACGACTTCTCGTTAGATCTCACAAACGACGCCAATTATTGTTACCTTGATTATTCGTCTTCGCATCAGAATGCCAATGAAACCTACAAAAAGGGTGGTTCGACGACGACGGGTCAATTGACCGTCAATACTGAAAGTCAAGAAAATATAGTATGATGCAGTTAGGTTTTTGCAAATAGAATCGCTACCTTCCCTCGCTGCATCTTTCTTAATTTATGTGTTTTGTTGCCGAATCTTTCTCCTATCTCGAAGGAATCTGGCATTTTAATATACATTGCTTTTTCCTATCTAGGATCGATTTTCCTTATCGTAATCCAATTATTTTATCAAAAATTATTGCCCCAAGCATGAGAGATTTTTGAAAATTCAGAAATTTTATGATAAATACTTTTCACAGATTTCCCAACAAAACAGTCTGCAGATTGATTAATAACAGAATCATTACATAACACGAAAGACGACCGACTAGAGAACCAAAAACTCTGCATGCACTCCGATCCCCATTTGCGAGACATCTCGACTTTCACGTGACTTACTTTCGATTTTCAATCTGGTGATGCCTATCGCTTTAACATGTTAAAGCGGCTTGAACTGCTTCTTCACACATCGTACGCATTGAGTTCTTCGACTAACCGAAGCTCTGCTTGAACCCATCAGGTAAATGAGTTTAAATCACAATACTATATAGATTTGTCATCATAAGTTTGATCATGAGTTAAATATTAATCGGATGTAATAATTAAATAAATTAATACGGTTAGACTTCGCGCTGGATTAATATACATAAATATGATTCATTAATTAAATAAATTTTAGGTCAAATATTTAACTGTTATATTCAATCAAAACTACAAAAAAAAATAAAAAAATCGCAAGTTAAATTTTACCAGGACTAGTACCAATACGATATAAGCACGGCAAGCTATTCGATCAGGCTTGTCTACGTAGCTGGGTAATCACTACCTTTCCTTTATTTTTCTTTTTCTTTCCTTTATTTATTTATTTTCTTTCTGGGATAAGATGAAACAAAATACTAAATAGTGAAATAAATATCTTCTTTTAGTAGTAGATAGTGAGCAAATTGAGTCTTCTTCTGAAGGAGGAAGGAGGACAAAATAGATCCTCATCACCCACAGGCATCATCATTGGCACCCATGAAATCCAACAGTTGACAGAGAGACTTAACTAACACCACAACTCCAAAACATCAATCATTGATTTTCTATGTGCTCTTGAAGTAGCTGATTCTCTTTTCCTTTCTTTCTTTCTTTTACTTTCTAGAGGTCAGCTTTGGCGCCTTTATTAGGTACCCAGGTAGAAAGAAATAAAAAAAATGAGGGCCAAGGAAAAAGAATCTAACAAAAAAGTATCTTTAGGAATTTTATTTCAATAAAAGCACCCAAAAAATGGTCAAACACTTATTCGCCAAAAAGCCCCCTCCCCACCCACCGCACCCCATCCCAGTCCCAGCGCGGGCTTTTTAGACATTTAGGGTAATAAATAAATAAATTTTTTTGTTAGAAAATTTTATACCAAAAATGTCTTTAGAAAAAACAATTTTATAATTTTAAATTATTCAATTAATATCAGTGATCTTCCTTAAAATACATTTATAATTTTAAAAATTTCAATTTAAGCTACATTTCCTTCAAGAATACACTTTTTATTTTCTCAAATTTTTAAATTATATTTTTCTAAGATTTTTTTAATCTTTTATTATTTTTCGAAATTAATCCCAAAGCCTTCCATAAGAGTACCCATGCTATATAAAAATAGTAATAGTTTTTTTTGCTTAAAAATATATAAAATAGTTTTAATCTAGATAATAATATTTATAATTAGTACTTAAAATTAATGTTCTTATTTTTAGGTAATATGTAAATAGTGTGAATAGTAATTTTTTTCAAAATTTTATGTTTAATAAAAAATTTAAAATATAAGATAGATCTGTAAAATATGAAAGTTATAAAATATAAAAATATTATGAATATTTTAAAAGAAATCAAATTTATAAAACATTATTTTAAAATATTAATATTTATTTATTTAATAGATGATTCATTATTATAACAAATAAAATTTTATATTAAAGATTAATTTATTTTTGGTAGTATATTAATTACAAAATTTAATAAAAAAAAATGGTACAGGTGGGGAGTGGTCAGTGGTGGGGTTTGGGATCTACCTTGAGGGAGGGGTAGTTTGGAGTGTTACTTTTTGGGAAATAAAATTCGTAAAGATTATTTTTTGTTGGATTGTTTTTTTCCTTGGGCCCTCATCTTTAATTTCTTTCCCTTTGGGTACCTACAACATAATTTACCTTAAGAGATTATATTATACTGACTTCTGTTGTAACTCATTAATCAAACATGGGAAGTTAGCGTTTTCGTCATGCAGACGTTTTCGCCCACTCTGATAACGACTCAGATAATTGATGGCTGGCTGCCTGGCAGTGGAGCCATTGAGGCATATCAGATATTCTCTCTCTCTCTACCTCCAAGAACCACTATATATGATGTCATCTGACTAGACTGTGCCAATAGTAGAGTAACACAGAATATTATTAAAATTTGATGGGAGGAATCTATGACTAAAAGTTCCTCCTCATTTTAAAATATCTGACTTTATTTAAAAAGAGAGAATTGGAATGTTAGTTTTTTTTTTTGTTAAAAACATGAAAGTGAATAGATACAATTTAGTATTATTAAATTAAGAGAATAAGAATAATAAAAACAATTATTTAGTGTTCTTATGATTTCAAAACAGAAACTTAATTAGTCAAATAATTATTTTCTTCCTAGCTGTAACATGAATTAGGATTGAGGGTTGTTGTGTAGGATTTGCATAAAACACTTGTATTTATTTTTTCCTCGGCATGACTTATAGTAACTACATGGACATAATTGTTGGAGATGAACCACTTAAATACTATACTGTTGTTATTTTGGCGTATATATTTCTTTTTATCATTTTATTATTGTTATTGTATCTTGTTTGATGATCACGAAGACATTACAATCTTTGATGTTTCATTGAATTCTTATTATTAAGGATTTGGATAAAATCGATTAATTGTGATGTGTAAAGATAAAAGTGTGAATAAAGATGACCATTTGTGAAGTATGATTTCATATACTTAGTACAGAAGGTTGGTTAGGTAGGCGGCGGAGTTTTGAGACTTCACTCGTTTGAACATTGTTGATGATATACCAGTTTTTCATCTAAATTCATTAAACATAAATAAAAATCAATGACTAAATTAAAATTAAAGTACATGAATAGAAATAAATGAGAATCGATCGATAATGAATTCACGAGTCTAAAGAATCAAAAGATGTGTACGTAGTACATGATTTTATTCGTGGTATCTTCTTAGCATTTAAAAAAAGAAAAAAGAAAAATTGCAATAACACGATCCTCTAAAAGTTAGAAAGGTATACACTTTGTTTCCCTCTCCTCCTTTTCATATTCCTCCACCCATAACATGAAGAATATATAACACATTATATCATACATAAAAATAAAACAAGTTAGAATAGGAACTGGTATTTCTATATTTGTAGCTGATTGGGGATCAACAAGGCTTTGAAAATTCTAAAATTGTAAAAGGCCATGAAAAATTATGGAAGCGCTGGTGTGAAGAGTCACCAGGGAGGCATAAATCCATCTTTGATGTTTATCAGAGTTTCATGCTTACCCTTCTCAACTATGACTCATCACCACTCGCTATGACGTGTCGGCCCTTGATCGTCGATAACCGATGGGCTACCACCACTGTCGTCCGGTTCACCATGACTCGATCTAATGCATCTTGTACCATTCTCTCGCTCCTGACTCCTCGGCGTCTAGTGCACTGGTCGCCCTCGTCCAGCAGGAGCATCTTGGGCCTTCACTCATTGCTCTTGCAATTGTTACTCGCTTTCGCTCCACCTGAGAGCTGTTGACTCTCTTTCTCCCCACCATGGTGTCATACCTCTGTGTTTGCATTTGCATTTTGGGACATTGAATATGGCCAACATGTCAGCATTGATGATATGATACAGTTGTATGACTCCCACCAATTATCTAGATATTGTTTGCTTAAACTCAAAGATTCCTTATGGCTAACAATCTATCTGGCTAGATTTATGAATCTATACTTATATATAGTAGATGAAATATTTGGTTGAAAGATATCAATTAAGTCTAAATTTGTGAATCTAACATTTCCCATGTTTTTTCCTTGGAAAAATGACCCATTTTGGACAAAAATTCATTTTTCCATTTCATGTATTTACATTATCTTTAATTAAAATAGAATGTTGGTTTTGCTAATAAAATAAGAAAGTATTTGTCAAAATCATGCTGTAAATTAATGAATGGGTCAATTTTCCAATTTTATTTTTAAAATTCTTTTAATCAACTACCTTATGATGTGATGGTGTGCCTCCCACGCCTATCGGTTGCGGTGTGTGGATGAAAATAATAGTAGTAATCTTTTCTGGTTTTAATTCTTTGTCCCTGTTGGGAATGTCCTCTTCCTATTCCAACCTCAACTCTTAACCCTTAACCACCTAGCCAAACCTCAATTACTAGAAAATAGTAGTCATTGGAGATGATAAGGGAATGGTATTTTAAGTGTTCTAACCTGTTGCAATCCACTGATGAATTTGTGGGCATTTGCTAGCTCTGATGCTGCTAAAACTTCTGCTTCAGTGGTATGACCTTCCTTTCCATATGCGATGTTGGTGCGGATGGTGTCGTTGAACAAGACCGGTTCTTGGCTAACTAGACCCATCTGCTGCCTCAACCATTTCAGCTGGAGAGTTTGGATGTCCACACCATCCAGTGTTATGTGACCTGAATCTGGATCATAAAATCTCTGCAGCAAGGAGATGATCAAGTTGATTTTCCGCTCCTGCTTTCTCCAACCAAGGCTACTGTCTGATAATTGAGATTAAACTTGGATCAGTCATTGAGAAGAACAGATTTAAGGTAATTTAGAGTATGGAGTTTACTTCTCGCCAATTACGGATGGTCGGTTGAGATCTCTGAAAATCTGAATATCTGGTCTAGTTGGATACTTAAAGCTATGTGCCAGCTCAATCTCGCCCTTCACATTCTCTAATTTTGTGTACCAGACTATCACTGGGTCACCTCACTAGAATTGCAAAGATGGAAGCTGCAGCAGACTTGGCTTTGCTGGAATCAGGAGCAAAGGAACTTGATTGAGAAATTCCAACGGCAGCCATGGTCAGAGCAAAGAAAACCTGCAAACAATTGTAATGTACATTGGTCATTATGAATCTCAGTTGGTTGTAATCCCAATTGATTCTATATATGTTTTTTTATTAAAAAAAGGAAAGAAATAATAAGGGGTGTTATATATACACGAAAGTTATTCCAAATGTTGTTTTTCCAGCTTCAACAAGCCGGGTTCCTTAGACAGAAATTAACAGAGCAAGTAGACACAGAACAGCAGGAAGAAGGAAGCACCAAAGCCTATCCCACTGACCAGCCCTTGCCTTGGTATCCCTGCTTGATTTAGCCTCTGGTGATTTCTTTTGTAAAGATCCATCACTTTCTTCAGCACAGAAAGAAGCAACTGTTCTTATGCTCCTAACATCATTAGCCACTTGGCTTGCCTCTCATACATCAAATTAGAAACCATTACATTTAAGCAGGATTAAAGAATGGAATCACAATTTTCCAGGAAAATAAATCTTTTTTTTCTTTTCTTCTTTTGAATGAGCAAGGGAGGTTGCAGTACTTTTGCATCAGCACTGAACTCCTTCAAGAACTTTATCTGATATATCCATTCAGTCCTATCAGAGGTAACAAAGCAAGGATGATAAATGCTAACTGCCAACTTGCTAAAAAGGCAATGACCAAACCCATTAACCGCTGATGCAGCATTCTGAACAACCTGAGCAAGCATTCCAACTAGAGCTCGAATCTGTTGCAGCATCTGGTGAGAGAGAGCCTTGCACCAATTGCTCCACTTGAGTTCCAGGCCCATCGGAAACTAACCCTACTCATGAACCACCTTCTCAAAGCACATTGATCTGACCCTCTGTATCAATCTACAGCCAGCTACAGAGAATAGGTATGTCCTTGCTGGAAATGCCACGACAGATACCACGCCCAAGACTAAAAATATAACTGCCCAAAATTTTGAATCCTTCCTGAGCTCATGTGGGGGCTCAAAAAATGTTTTGATAACACTGGAAAGGAGTACACCAAACACTGGGAGGATGCTGCCATTGACAATGGCAGCTATGGTTCCTAGTAACATCACAGGGATCTCTGGCTTGTTGAGATAGGCAAGGCGGCGCATTGGAACTTTTGGAGGCTGTTCTGAAGGCTGAGAGGCTTCGGCATCTGCAACAGTGTACGATTAGAGGCCAAGTCCTTGCAGGGTAGGCCAAAGGAGATTTGACAAATTTATGATTTGGCTGCTATTTCCTGGGCCTGATGATCCTCGACTTATGGATCGTAAGAAAGACATTCGTTGACTTGACTGTCTCCCAAGTTCAATGCTGTTCTCTGCTTTGCCATCTGCTTGATTCTCTGACTCTTTATTCACATCTTGCAAACGTATAAGCTGAGAGTATGCTCCTTCAGGATCCTTGAGCAGTTCAGTGTGTGTGCCTGATAAATGGACAAAAAAAACTCATGGATAAGATAGGAAATCCAAGACCGAATTCAAGGAAGGCAAAGCACATTGAGAACAGAATCTGAATGATTTGCAATTTGAAAATATTTCAAAAAGTTGAGATAATTCAGGGCTTCAAGAATCTGCCACAAATGCAGAAAAAAAATGCAAAGAAAAAAAAGAACATCCACTTTAGGCCAAGGACATTCAGCAAAAAGCTAGGCATCACATACCTTTTTCCACCATCTTTCCACGATGAATGACAGCAATCATATCTGTGACCTCACTGCACTAAACGATGAGCAACAATAACAGTGCCAACTGGTTGCCCATAATCCTGTCCAATGCTTCTTAGTACAACTCTCTCTGATTCTGCATCATGCACTTGTAGCTTCATCTAGAAGTAGAATTCGCGGGTCTTTCAGAACTGCTCATGGCAACTCTCTGCTTCCCTGTCCCCTCCAGAGAGCTGAGTTCCATGCTCACCAACCATTGTGTCTAGGCCCTGAGGAAGTTTATCAATGAATTTAGAAGCATTTGCAAGCTCAGAAGCAGATCTTATCTCTTCAATAGTTGCACCCTCTTTTCCATATGCAATATTATCCTTAATGCTGCCTGTGAACAAGACTGGTTCCTGGCTGACAAGACCGATTTTTCCTCTAATCCATCTAAGCTGAAACTCTTTCAGATTAATACCATCTATAAGAACTTCTCCAGCAAGTGGATCATAAAACCTCTCTATCAGACTAATTACTGTTGACTTCCCACTTCCACTCTGTCCAACCAAAGCTGTTGTTGTGCCACTAGGGATGGAAAGAGAGAATCCACTGAAGATTTGCTCATCTGGTCTGGCTGGATAGCTGAAGTATACATCCCTTAACTCTATGTCTCCTCGAATGTCCTCCGATATCTTCCCTTTGGTGTCAGAAGCATCTATCTCTGGCTTCCTGTGTATCGTCTCAAACATTTTGAATGCCGCAGCCTGACCAGCAGCAAATGCACTCATACAAGGAGATGCCTGCCCGAGAGACCTGAAACAAACATTCATATTATACCAAAATATCACAAATAATCAAAGATGAATTACTTCACCAAACTCTAATACAGTGATATTCGCATTAGTTCTTTCCCTTTTGGGCTAAAGAAAGTTCAGAATGCAGCTTACATGGAACCGGTCAGCACGGCAAAAATGACATTAATAACTGTACCCCCATTATATCCTTTTCCAGTACCACATCTTTCAACAAACCACACAGCCAATGCATAACTTGCAAAGATTATAAGAAAAACTGCTCCAAGGCCTAATCCTGTGCACCCAGACCTTCAAAAGCACCTTACTTAGGCATGCACCAGTCCCCAGAGTTAGATTTAGTTGCTACAGCTTGCTTTTCCCCAGTAAATGATGCAACCTAGATTGGAAGGAAAACAAAAATGCTGTCACGCTAATCAGAATGTAAAAGGATAAAACCAAAGATAAAAACAGAAAATGATATCCAATACTCCACAGGAATGTACTCAGCTACGACCTATATGACATACCGTCCTAATTGAGCCAATTGTTTGTTCTACTACATTTGCCGCTTTTGCATAAGCCTTCTGTCCGCGGGCAGCCATCTTGGATATGAAGAGAGACATAGCTCCACCAGTTGTATACAAGAGGAGGAATTGATGATAGCATAACAAGGGTGGGGGTGAGCTGCCCTTTTATAAATGAAGTGCGACAAAGCCTCCAATGAAAGTGGATATCAGCTGTATAAATTTCCCCACCTGAACCGAAAAAATAAAATAAAATAAAATAAAATCAACAAACAAGCGTAAATTCCCTTATTATAGCCTTGGTCATATGTTTAAGATAAATAAAACAAATTGTGCCCTTTGTGGCAGGTTTTTCGTGTTACCTTCACCTGCTTTGCACCCTAGATAGGTTAAGTCCCCAGACATCCTTCCAATAATCTCTCCTGTGTTTGTTTCTTATCAAAGAAAGCAACATCTTGTCTTAATATAGTTTTCAAGTACAGATTCCTAATTCTTGCAGCCTGCCTCTCCCCTGTGACCATCCAGCAAGCCACCTCTACAAAAGAAAAAGAAAAAGAAAACAGGTTTTCTCAATTCTCAGTGCTCAGAAAGTGAAAAGATATCTCTATCGATTAAATTTCTGCAATACTTTCGAATTTAAGATATGCTTACGCAAGAATGATGCTGCCCCAGGCCCTTCTTACAGGCGCCAAGTGGTGGTATGACAAATTTCAGAGAAACCTAAATGCAATAATCAAATAGTCAGTAAAGTGCTGTTTTGGTGCTTCCACGAATCAAGTGAGGAATAGCCAGAGAAAAATTTACACTAGAAGCATGGCTTTATGTAGAAAAGGGCATTCCTCAATGGAAAATTTCATACATCTAAACCTGGGAAATTGTCGAAATATTCCTGCAGTACCTAATGAAACAAATCTGAGAGAGAATTTTACCTTGGATACTACATCAACCACATCGTTGTTGTTTTGGTTTTGTCCAAACGAATTAATCAGGTCCTCGAAAAGGGATTGTAGTCATAAGGCATACACTCCATTCCTACAGCAATCTGATCAAAGCCATAATCATCAACAACACATCAAGAGAATCTGCAAAAAAGAACAGCTTATGAAATGGAACCGTGCTGGGTTTCCCCTCTTCCTTGCTCTTCTCCAAATCTTGGTGATCCCCATTATTGACAGAGTCTTTCACTGTCTCTGTTTCAAGTGCTCCCCTGCTTGATGTTGTTGCTTCATCCATATTTCGGGTTCCATTCAAGCCATTCTCCTCAGCCATGTCGCTACTCTAAGATAGTTACAAGTTACAGAATGGGAACTACCTTCTCTGATAAGACTTCAAACTTAAGCTGCAAGATTGGTAGGTGAAAGTGAAATCAGAACCATCAAAGACTTTGTTCAATTATAAGAATTAAAACTAATAAAATAATCCGCTCCAAGAAATGGTTTGAGCAGATGATCCAATGGATCCAGTGTCATGGGCTGTTAAAAATATGAATGCAAAAATCCAAAACTGAAAATACAAATGATTTGGTCGGCAGCTCCTTCGAATAATAGAATCAAAGTTGGTAGATCCCATTGCTTTAACATTCATTGTAGCTTTTTCCCCTCAACTAGAGGAATTCCAACAAGGGAAAAAGCCAACAAAATCACTTGAAAGGTAGATCAACAGAGGAAGAAATTTGCATGAGTATCCTATGTGATTTGGTTAAATACTAGGTACATATTATCAAAGAGGAAACCCAGGAAGCAAAAATCATGATTGACAACATATGTCATTAATTTCAAAGAAAAGAAAAAGTGAACAGGGAAGAGAATAAATGAATAAAACAGAAGGATCCCTCAGAGAGGAATGATTACTTATTCTTCTTTTTTTTTTCTGGGTTGAACCTGAAGATTTCCAAAGAGGGAACCTAATCAAGTAAGAGAGTCAAAAAGAGAAAAAGAAATGGAACTTTACTCTGTTTTGACTGATAAACTCCTCTGCAAACAGACACATAACATGCAACCACCTCCAGAACAAAAGAAGAAGCCAAGGAGAAACAGGAATGATACACAGACATGGGTTATAGACAAATATCAAAAGGGGTAGTTAAAAAACAACCAAAAGTACCAGTTATGGGATCTGGGTTGGTTCTCAACCTGTACCTTTTTCCTGTATTTACTGAAGCCGCCTCCACCTACATTCTTGTTCTCATGAACCTCAACACATATAAATAGAAGTAAAGAACACTCCCAACCTATCATTTTGCTTAGGGAGCAAGCATCTCATCCCCCCCTCTCTGGTCAAAGGTCTTGATTTCCTGCGTAGCTTTGTTTGGGCAAGAAAAATAAGAATTTATAGACAGACCCAAGGCTGTTCCAACCTTTGGACTTTAAAAATTTGTATAACTATATCATTCCTTGGGCAACACACAGTCTGAATATGGTGGTGGGTCCCCATCCATGTTTCCAGGAAATTAACCAGGAGAAAATTGAAAAGATAACTTGTCTTCCTAAGATACCACCAACTGAGTGTTACGGGTATGGAGATTTAGTTTAGTATCAAAGCATTCCTATTTCTTTCTACTCAAAAATTAATACATCACGCTTGGATTTGTGAAGAGATACCACCACGGGTCCCAAACCCAAATACCTACCCATTTAAATTTTCTTTTCTCTCATTTTCTTCTATCATCAATGGGGAGAAACCCATAACAAACTCCAGCCAGCTTTTTTATGATGCTACATTTGACCTAATCACCATACCATCTTCCATGAAATCTACATGGATTATGGGCTAAGAAAATCTTCCTCTGAAGATTAAACCTCTGATTTTCTTACCTGTCGTAATAAATTATAAATTTCTTATACCTATCGTTGGTGAATGAACTCGAATGTTCAGGGCAAGGTTGACTTTATTCAAGAAAAATTGGAGCCATCCAGATGCTCTGACCTTTCTTTTGTAGTGGGAACTGACAAGGTTGTGTAAGTCTTTTTCTTCTACTACTTCTTCATACATACCTGGAAGTGGATGAAAACACAAAATAGAGGACGGTTCATATGCAAAGAAACTGATTTTTGGGTATGTAGTTGGAATTGATTTTAATTAATATTATTTATATATAGTTAGGATTTTAGAAAATTTTCATGGCTCAGACTCAAATGATAGAAGTCGTAAGGAAAGTTAAAGGCAGGGAGATATTGGATTTAATAATTTGGCATCATACTAACCTTTTCAATAAATAATATTTCTTTAAAATAATTAAATAATTAGAATTAAAGAGAGCTTTTCAATTGCTTGGATTAGAGTTTTGAAAGTATTTTTGTTATAAAAAAATTAAAAAAAAAAAAAAAAGAAAATATCCAGGAATAGCTTTACAAAACACACAAAATGATGTATCTATGTTGAAAACAAATAATAAAAATGTCCTCATTTATTAAGTAGAGGTGTATAATTTCAATTACGAATCAAACTTCTTCTCAAACTTAAAAATTGAATACCTTTTGAATATATATATTATTTGAAGAGAATATCTTTCTTTTTTTTTTTCAAATACGAATAATTTTTAAGATGAATAAAAAAAAAAAAAAATTTACAAATTTGGTATCATTTGATCCTTTTTGATTAAATATTTGCCATGTATCATGATGGCTGTTGATTCTTCCCAAGGGTTTTGAATTCTTAAACTTATTGAATCAAGTCAAACATTATCGGCTGTAACTACGGCAATAACAACCTGTGATCAGATTTGTTAATTTTTGTAATATTCCTTTTGTGGGTCGATTTTGGATATTATAATTAATTGGGAATCTTATGTTATAGATATCTTATCTGGTTTTATTTAAAAATTAATAAACAAGAGATGGATATGTAAAAGTAGGTGGCCTCATTTCAAAAGTAATCAAAAAATGCTACAGCACATGTGAATTGCTATGTTGCTTCCTAAAATACCCTCTATATTAGTAAATCCAAACAAAAAACCAAACCGAATACTTTTTTTTTGTTTGCCAAAATACTGAAATACCCCTCATTTAATATTTTACCACGAGGGGGGAGAACCAAAGGTTTAAGATAAATTGTACCAAAACATGGTAATACTCATAATTTAATTTCGTCTTTTATTAAAATATTATCACCAAATAATCCAAACACCCCTCATTTAATTTTTATCTTTAATAAATATTATCCCTAATGAATAATAAATTTTGTATTAAATGGTAAAATAATTAATTTTTTTGTTTAAAAACTTGATAAAACTTCTTTTTAATAATTTTTTTTTTTGACACAGCTTAAATAAAAATTTAAAAAAAAACATATTCTAAAAAAGAATGTTACTAAAGAAAAAATATTGAAAAAATGGTTTTCGAAAAGAACATCAAATATCTATTAAATTGATTTTCGAAAAGAATGTTACGAGGGTATTGATTTTCAAAATTATCCATCCTTTTCACTTTTTATTTACATCCATTCAACTATTTCTTTTGATTTTATAAAGTCTAATATAAATTAAATTGAACGGTTATATTGAAATTTTAACTTTCCTTTGAACTGCTGTATTGCTTTTTGATAATTTTTTAACTTTCCTTTCATTGCCATAATACTACTACTAGTAGATATTTTTTTTATCAGCACGTATTCTGTTGCAGAGGGCTCTCGTTTTCCTAAAGAAAAGAAAAAAAAAAGTAAAAAGGAAAAATCCCTAGAACTCAAAGCTGGTTGTTTTTTTGTAGCAGTAGTTCAAATCAGAATGGACACTACAAGGTTTTCATTACTATTACTATTAGGTTAGGTCTTTAAAGACAACAAAGAAGGTTTTCATTCTCTCTTCTTTTTATTATTATTACTATTCTTTTTTAATTGAATTTGTGAGGGCTTGTAAAAAAAAATTGAATTTATTATGGATTTTTAGTTTGATCTTGATCTTTGAACGAGTATATCACATGTCCCTTTTATCAGCCAAATATGACATGCCTTCAATTGGAGAACCAATTTAAGAATGAAGGATTTGGTTAAAAAACTTTAAGACTTAGTTTAGAACTTGAAAAGGGTAATTTTTTGTCGTCATTAAACATTTTGATTGATTTTTTTGTGTTTATTTGAGAAGTTATGGAAGAGAATTTGGTGAAATAACAAATAGGCTCAACATCCTCTTAGGAAATTTTAATTTAAATTTTACATTGTTGCATATTCATAAAATAATGGGGATATTCTTCTCTTCGTAGTTTAAGAGGATATCGCTTTCCTCACCAAACAATCTTTGCTGGAGTATATAAAGACATTTCAAAGTGGAATGAATCCATTATTTCTTGTTTTCCGTCTCAGGTGAGCTGACCTCAATCGAGTTATTCTTTGTATTTTTGTTCTCTTTGTAAATTTTTTTTACTAGAAATCTTTGTTTTTTTAATGTTATTTTTTAATCTTAATGAGTTCTCATATCAATGAATATGTTGTATATTTTTTTGACAGAAAATATGTTGTATAATTAGACATTGAAATTTTTTGTAATTAAATCGATTGTATTTTTTTTATAACCTAAAAAAATTAAATAAGAAATTCCTACAAAGTTGACTAAATCATGCTATTAATAAATTATTCTAATGACATAACTATAAAAAATGATTAAAAATAAAATACTATTTTCAATATTTTTAAAACGACTTAAAAATAAAAATAAAAAAAATATATTTTAAAACATAAAACACATTAAGTTAAGAAATTTCCAAATTGTAAACAAATTTATTCCAACAAATATCACAATTTTGTACATTTAAAAAAAATAAAAATAAAAATAAAAATCTTAATAATTCTACAAAGTTATCATAGATTACACATAAATATCTTTTGTTTATTTTTTAATTTATAAATTTAATGATAATAGAAATAATAGAAAAATTATTTTTTCTTTAAAAAAAGAAAAATTCTTTAAAAAAATATATAAATAAAATAAAAATTAAAGTAATGAGTAAAATACTATTTTTTTTAATTAAATTTTCAACTCAATCAAAGGTGTTTTTAGGCATTTTCAAATATCAATATCCTGATGTTTGAGTTTTAAAACATTGATATGCCCTGAAACACAATTTCCCAAAGAAAAATAGATTGAATAATTCATATTTAGTATTAGTTTATGTTCAAACTTATTGTACACATTTTAACTCTTCCATAAACAAAATAATTTGATATAATAATAATAATAATAACAACAACAATAATAATAATAATAAAAATAAAGAATAATTTTTAAAACTAATATTTACTTAACCTACTTAATTGCTAATTCGCTTTTAATCGTAGAAAGATGTTTAGAAAGACTTATATTCAGATCTGAAGTGTTATCCTTTTCTCAATAAGCTGATGCTTTAAAATTTCGATCAGAATTCATAGTTTTGAAGAGAGATTGTCATCATGTGATAATTTTCATGCTAAAAATGCATCAGAGCCTTCATATTGATTATGATTATAGAAAAATTTTTAAATTATTTCGTAACATCGAGCTTCATCTTACCCTGCCAGTGATTATCGCGATAAATTGTTTTGAAACTTGTTTTACGATTTTACGCTTATTTCATGTCTTTATTCTTATCTCTAAGATTTATAATTCGTGATCACGATCATAAAATAACTTAGTAATGGGACTGCATTTAACTAAGCACTTAGAAAATTTTGTATAAATCGAATCATTTAAGAACTAATATAAAAACCTTACTAAAGATAAGACAAGAACTCTGCTTTCAAATATCATGAATATGAAAATACTATAAAATAAACTTACGTAGAACTTTTACATAGAAGTCTTAGTTAAAACCGAAATAAGAAAATATTAGTATTGTTTAACCTTATTTAGTTCATCTTCGAGAAATAGGTGTAGAAAATTAATGAACCCCTTATTATAAAATAAATAGTTAAATATTTTAAGAATCTTTGGTGTAAACCAGCTTAAATAACAAAAATAAGATTAAAAGAACATAAAAACAAGAAGAAATAGTGATAGTGAAGAAATAAAAAATTTAGAAAAAGTTCAAGAAAGACAACAAAGGACAATAAACAATTATAATACAACTTTAAGAATTAGAAAGGAAGCTAGAACTCTTTAAAAATTTTAGTTTAATTCGAAATAACTTTAGACTTGTATAAAAGAAATCCACTGAAGTATGATGAGAAATTTTGTAGAAAAAGAAATAGAAAAAAATAAAAGTTGAAAATGAAAACTTAAAGGAATATTAGAAAACTTAGCCAAAAATCCAGTAGACCAAATTCTTGAACAATTAGTTAGAAAACAAGTAAATTAGAAAAAAATAAAATAGATAATCATTTTAAACAATTTGAAAAACTAAATTTAGAAGAAAAACCGATAGCTAGAGTAGAACATAAGATTAATCCATTTGAACCAAGAGATTTAGAAGTAAGATATGGAAATCGTAGAAGTAATTGATGAGTGTGAAACTCATATTTTTGGCCTATTTTTATGTATAATTAAGGCTTAAAATTTTAATTTAATGCAAAATTACGGAGGCTTTACCCAAATTTGTGCTTTGTAGGAATTTAGAGAAAAAAAGCAATAATCAATAAGAAAAACAGTAAAAATGACTAAGGCAATAAATTCTGAATGTCGTAACAAATTTCACCATTGTCGCGACAAAACTTAGGGCAAACAACAGAAGAAATGTGCAACATTAGGAGCCCCTGTCGTGATAACATTAGAGAAGAGTCCTTAAGAAGCAGAGAACTTTGTCATGATATTCGAACTTGTCGCGACATAGTTAAGGAAGAAGGAAGCTGAAAGAATGTCACAACATTTCACAGCTATGTCGCGACATATAATGAGCATAAGGCAAAAAAAGTATGTTATGACATTTCACAACTCTGTCGTAACAAAGAACACGACAAATGGCAACAGAACTTTGTTGAGACAATGGAACTATGTCGCGACAAAAGATGAGCAGAAATCCTGAAGAAACACTGGAATTATGTCGCGATAGAAGCATTGATTGTTGCAACAAAACAAAGGGCAGAAGGAAGAAGGAATGTCGCGACATACCAAAATTTGTCGCGACAAAAGCAAGCAAGATTTCACAAAAGTTTGTTGCGATAATTTTTTTTATGTTGTGACAAAACCTCCCGAGATTAGCAGTACATGGCAAGGAAAGAATGTTGCGACATTTCAAACTTTGTCGCGACAATTGTGAGATGGAGTCAGTTGAACTTTGTTTGACATTTCCAAATTTTGTCATGACACAATTTAAGGAGAAGGCAAAGAACTTTATCTCAACAATAAAAAGTTTGTCGTGACAATCACTTAAGAGGAATGCCGGTCATAAATGTTGGCACAAATCTATGACAAAGCTTGAAGATAAAAACAAATGCTACAATGTCGCGACATTGTTTCTTTTGTCGCGATAATGAACAAAACTGGGCCTTCACATAAACCCATCACATTTGCCTAGAATTTCAGCCTAGCATTTATGAGGCCTATAAATAGAAAGAGATAGGGCAGATTCGTCTATTGATATAATTTCCTGAGGGAAAGATCTTCGCAGAGGAGGAGAGAGATAGAGTTCTTGTACATATTTTTATTTTATTTTATTTTTCTTTCTTTCTTTTATTTTTATTTTTCATTTTCAAGGATTAGAGTAGTTGATCTGAGCTGTAATATTGAGCTAGGATCTTTGTATATCGAGCTTCATTTGTGTTTGAACTTGAGTGGAATCTAGAAATTTTTCTAGAAACCATTTTCATTCAGTTTTGATTACAATTTCAATGAATTTGTTTAATCAACTAGTTATTATTTCTTGTGATCCAATTATGGAAGGCTAAGCTTCATTTGGGAAGGGATTGGTGTAACACCCCGAAATATACCCTACTGCTGGGCACATTGCTAGGTATTCCTTGTAGGCATAATTTGAATTTTTCAGAATTTAAATGCAAAACATGGAAATTAAAAACTCTAATTTGTGGCATACGGCAAATTTGTACTCAAGCAAAAGGAGCATGGAAGTCATAAGAGAAGAAGAGTGCTAACTTAGAATATAGCATGTTGATTTGCAAAAAGAAAGGAACTTGAGGACCTATGTGCAGTACAAATAAAGAATGGTGGCAAAAAAGAGGTAGATAAAAAATAGTTTATTTTTTTGTTTGGTCTCAAAGGAGAGCAAAAACCGCAAAGAAGAAGAAATAGGAAAGTTAAGATAAGAAGAGGGAGGAGTCAAGAGCGTAAGGATTTCTATGATTTTGACTTTGAATATAATCATGTATTTTGACTTTTATAGGATTTTCCTTATGGGTTCCAACCCAGGCTAGTTAGAAATTGATCATAACCTCTAGATTTGTATGAAATTGAGTTGAAAACTCTAGGTTGGTTAATATACAATGGAATCCCCTTAATTCTATGTTTTGTATAAGAATGGTGAACTTTGGTATGGGTTCTTGACTTTTACTTAGGGTTTGTATGTGAAGTTCTAAACCACCATTACAAGATGAATACGGAGTGGTTTTGATGTGTATTTGTGTATCAATTGGTTTGGGGTGGAATATATGGAAAGCAGAAAAACCACATTTTCAGAGCATTTTCGAGGTTTGCACCGAGCACAAAACAAGGTGGTACTCGGGTACCATAATGTTCTGGTCTACCGGTACCCCAGATCAAAGGTTGGTACCAAGACTCCAATGTTACGTTTTGGACCAGTTAGTATTTTGGCCATAACTGGTCATTTCTTATCCGATTGAAAGGGATTCAAATACTTAGTTAAACTAGACTTCAAGGAAAACAAATTCATCTTCAAATTTAACTCATATTTTCACTTTAAATTCACTCAAGAGGGGCTGTTCAAGCCAATTTCCGTCTCTCAGATTGAACATAGAGTAGTCCCTTATTGTTTAGATATATCTTGAGTTTCCTATGTTCGATTTGGGCAGATTCCAGTCATGAGAAGAACCCTTAACACCTTAGCTTCAAAGGAGTACAAAGAACCAGTGTCAGATAGGGAGTTAAGACCCTGAAAATGGGTATTTCAAACTATCCCTATCACATAAGTAAATGACTAGTTTGACATAAAAATGCCATAATCAGTTTCGATGATTCAATTGAAATTTGATCTCATAATTTCTAAGTAAAGTAGATTCATAGGAACAAAAAAATATATGAATGATGTGTGAATACATAGGTGTCATACTGTACAAGTATATGAAATTCCATATGCAACAGGCATGAAACAGGAAAAATATAGGAAATGCAATATGTATAGATGTGTTCATGAAACATGAATATGATATGAAATATGAAAACGAACTGAAACATGAACATGAACATGAAAGGCAATATGTCATGAACACATAATGTGGTTAAGTTATATATGATTATTATCAC
This sequence comes from Tetrastigma voinierianum, assembly GCA_016808115.1. Lineage (NCBI taxonomy): Eukaryota > Viridiplantae > Streptophyta > Magnoliopsida > Vitales > Vitaceae > Tetrastigma > Tetrastigma voinierianum. The sequence continues at coordinate 393,473 of JAEQBH010005211.1, forward strand.
ATATAACCAGAAAAGATAAGAAATGATATGAAATACATGAATGAACAAGTGATAGCCAATTACATATGAATAGATAAAGACACATGGTAGATCTATTACTAAAAATGATAATAGAAGACAAAATGTGATTAAGATAAAGCATGAAGTTCTTAAAGACATACGATAAGATGATCATCTGTAGATCAGAAGAAAACGACACCAGCGCAGACGCTCTTGATCGGTGTTTCTAAGAGACTCGGCCAGTGCTACTTATTAATTTCTATTACGTGGGCAGACACGCTCTAATCGCGGTTTCTAAGACTTCGCTAGTACTACGAAATCCTGTTCCGTGGACGACATCGCCTGACGGCGGTTTCCAGACTGCGAAGTGCTACGACACCCTCGCTACCCCGCGTACAGTTCCGACGGCGAGCCGCGACTACGCGAACATACGACACTTCGCGATGCCATGTGCACGTATCAATTCAGTATCACCATACCTTCGTTCCTAGTGTACTCGCGGTCCATCTCATTCATGGTCTCTGGCCCAGGTAAACGACTATAGGATATGTAGTGTATAGACGTTGATGCAATTTATATGTAAGTACATGAATAAGACCCAGCACGCCAGCATTACTGCGACCGCATCGCGGTACCTCTTTGGGTACCATACGTTCCGATCTGTATAACAAAGTCATGAAACCTGTAAAAAGGAGACGACTGCATACCTTGACATGAATATGTATAAGTCCCGAATATGATCCGTACATAAACCCATAAATCTATTTGTTTCTTGGATATGTCTAATCCGATGAACCTCGATATATGTATTTGATGTGATTTGTAATTCTTGTCACGGACTAATGTCCGTATCTACATAAGCCTCCTGATCACCCTGTATGTATTTGATATGATTACTGATCCGTTTTAATTTTATAGTACCTACTATGTACCGAGATAAGAATAAGTCTCAGAATATGCGTTGTTAGATCTGTAATACAAGTATAAGATTCGTAAGACAAGTATATGCTCCGTAATACAAGTATAAGATCCGAAATACAAGAAGAAGTTTCATAATACAAGTATAAGATCCGAAATACAGAACAGTTCAATACAAGATGGGAAGATTCGTAAGACAAGTATATGCTCCAGAATGCAAGTATAAGATCCGAAATGAGCAAGAATAAGCTCCTGTATCACAGTATAGATCCCAACAGTTAAGAATAAGCTCCTAATATATATAAGAAGATCAAAATATAAAGAATAATCTCCATAATACAAGTATAAGATATGAAATATAAGAATAAGCTCCTTAATACAAGTATTAGATCCATAAGACATGAGCTCAGAATATGTGTTATAATATCCTGTAAGACAAAGATACGCTTGTAATGACAAGTATAAGAGATCCAAATACAAGACTAAGTCGTATGAATTGATGAAAAATTCTTATATATATTACTGCATATCTATTACTATTTTATGCTCCCTATAAATGAGTAATAGTGCGCATGTGTTTCTGTATAAGTCATATGTTTTCCCACTAAGCGTAAAGCTTAGCACGGGTTTTTAATCCGTGTAGGTATAGGAGAAGACGTCCGAAAACTTCTGCATACTGTTGGGCCAACACACTAGTAGGTTCCGCGCTCTGATTTGTAAATGGAAGTGCATGTACTCTCAGATATGTAATGATCAGGATCGTATGTATATGACACTATAAACACTACAAGGAAGCAGTTTTATTTTGGTATCTTTTGGATATATGAGATTTTGATCTCGGGCTTATAAGATTTAGGCCCATCAATGTCTAAAAAAATGTGTAAAGAGTCCTACTACCGCACTCCGGAGACAATCGTGTTTGGTTATTATTTTTGTAATTTCTAAATGATCATGGTGCTTGAAGATCGGATTTATTTGATCGGTACTGCTCTTATCGGGTTGTTCTAGATATCAGAGTGAGACTATACTCAAAAGTAGATGTATCTTTGTTCTGATTTCCGTGACCTCGAGTGACAATAAAGAAGTGAGTTCCCTGAGAATAGAGCAAGAATTTGGGGCATGCTATAGATTGATCATCTTTTAGGAATTAATGAACTCTAAGTATTACTTTGATAAATCATAGGTGATGTTCTAACCTCTGACTTCAAGGTTCCCTTCTAAGTGACAACATAAGTGTGTTCCCGAGGTATAAGAATCACTTATTAACATATCAGTTTAATCTTTAGAGGTTTCGTCTTAGTTTGAAAGAATGTTTGTGCTTTTGATAGATGAGAGTGATCATTCATTTCAAATGGTAGATTGAGATACCAATCATATTGAAGAAATCTTGAGTAGTCCTGTCTATGGGGGCAAGCTAATTTTAGTCATGAGAAATGGTTGAGAAGTACTGGTTTAGGAAAATCAACTAAATCTTAGAAGGAAGATCAAATCCTAAAAGTAGTTGTTTAGACCCATTGACCTGGTTTAGGAATATGGTGTTCTAAATAGTAAAATGTAAAGTGTCAGGAGCTATTCAAGGTTATAATTGCAGACTTCCCCTGTGGTCCTAGTGAGAGATGCCAAGGGAGGGTCACTTTTTTTTTTTTTTTTGCAAACTTATAACCTTTACACTACATATTCATATAATGTTAAAATCAATTATACTTCAGATTACATTCCTCAGAGTAGCGGATTACAAAATATATATACAAGTCTATATGGAAATGTTCAACATTTACAATATTTACATTGGTTACAAAATTTATATACAAAATAGACCTAAAGGTCTTCAAAGGCAACCTATCACGCGGCTACTTTGACCGACATGTGGATTGCCCTGTCGATTTCCCTTCTGCATTTGCTATGATTGAGCACTGCAAGGCAAGCTTTACGCTTAGTGGAATATGACTTCTATTAAGAGTCACCACTTCTATACAAATGCATATAAATACATATAACATTTACTTTATTTTATCATTTCTCATATATATATATATATATATACTTTTCATAACTGTGGCTTTCATTTCTTATCATCTTCCATATATTCTTTCATGAATCTTTGCACTTTACTTTGTTCTTGTGAATCGTGATACTATCATCGTATAGCAGTGTTATGCTTCTCATATCATGTCATGTATTCTACACTTCTCAGATATACCCAATATTTTTATGCTTCATATTCGTATAAACCTGTGGCTTTGACATAGAAACCAGCTTAGGGCCCAAGGGAGCCGATTCATCAGGATGAAACAATGGTCCATGAGGTCCAAGACGCTTATACCACTCAGACGAAACAGGGTCCAAGTGAGGGTCCAAGGCGCCTCGTGGATGATGAGACCTTAAGGTATCATCAGACACAGACAAATATCATCCATGAGGGCCCGAGGGCGCTGTGGTGACCCTTCGGGGCCACCGTGATCCAAACGATTCATGCCATCGACCTAAACGGTCTTGAGATATCAGACCTTGTGGCGCGTGTGACTTGATTTTTCCCTAATAGGCATGCCCATGATCACTCTCTACCAGTTCTAAGGCATAATCAATGTGTATTTTATGCTCAAGATATATCTTATATTCCCGAATAATTATCATTATCTCTAAGAATCATATGCAAGTATATATATATATACAATCATTTATTCAAGTAACTTTGCATTTTTCACGCCCTTATCAGGATGCGATAAACAACTATGCTTACCCTGTGATGCTTATGAGTTATTTATGAATTCATAATAAGAATAACTATAGTAGTTACCTACAGCCTACTGTTTTCATGTTTTCTGGGACTAATATGAGTTCCAATCTTATCATGTTATCTATTGATGAATTCTTGACTCAATGGGCTTCCATAGAGTCCAAGAACAATTTCTAATCGGAGGTCAGGACGAAGAAGGCACCTTCCGGGTTGAGGTCATGCACAGTCACCTTGACGAGTCGACCTGAACTCGACGAGCTGCACTGAAGTGACGAGCTCAGTCTAACACCTTCGGTCTGACATCTAATATCTTCTCAGGCATATGGATGGATTCTGACCAATGGGCCTATAGAGTTCAAGAACACCCAAATCGGAGTTCAAATCAAGGAGATATGACTCGGGTCGAGGTCATGCGCAGAATGTGGCCTTTGACGAGTTTATTCGACCGATGAGCCGTGACCGTTCGGATGGTTCTCAGCCCAACACCCTCGGCCCGATATCTTAATATCTTCCTGGTGCATATATAGATGGATTCTTGACTCACGGGCTTTCCATATCCAAGAACACCCAAACGGAGTTCAAACTAAGGAGATATGATCTTTCTCCGTTTCGAGCGCCATGCGCAAATTCATTCTCGATTTGTTCGACTGACTGACAGCCGTACTCAAAGTGACGATCTCAGTCTAACACCTGTCCGACATCTACCATCTTCCTCAGGCATGTGATGATTCTTGACTAATGGGCTTTCCATGTGAGTCCAAGAACACCCAAATCGAGTTCAAAGAAGGAGATAATGACCTTCTCCGCTGAGGTCGCGCAGCCGGGCCTTGACGAACTTCGACTGACCGACGAGCTGTGACTAGCGACGAGCTCACTTTCACAGGACGAGCCGAGCTTCGCAGTGACGAGTTGATTTCCGCAGATGATGCAGCCGAGCTCGCGATGACGGTGCTGAGCCTGCGAGATGACGAAGCCAGCTCTTCATGACGAGTTGAGCTCTTCGCGATGAGTTGAACTCGCATGATTTGAGTTGAGCTCTTCGACGAGCCGAGCTCGCGATGATGAGCCAGCTCGCATGACGAGTCGAGCCAGACGGCAGGTTTGTCACCTCCTCCGCTTTCATGACTCATAGTCAATCTTCACCCATTTGACTGCTCGTAGTGAAAAAGACTATAACTTGTCTACAGGTCCGAATTGAGAAATTAAAAGCCTAACATCAAGTTCATTGATGGTTACAATTTCTCAGAAGGACTTACTTCCAAATTTCTTTATTTCTGACTGCAACTGTTCTGAGGTCCGGGGCTAGTTGGACCGACTGCGTAACCCACCACCAAATCTAAATAGACTAATTTTCGGTAAAAGGACCATAACTGGTTTCAGCAGGTCCAAACGAGAAATTGAGCTCAACATCACTCATTGATGTGGCTAAGCAATTTACTCGAAGGACTCACTGAATTTCCTGTATTTGACCCAAAACCTGTTCTAAGATCCGGCTACTCGAGATGATCGCTGGGTAGGGAATCCTTTCCTCGGTTCAACTTGCAACTAGACCCTTCAAACACATATTTAGGAGCCTTAAAGCTCTTCTTAACTCAACTTACAAGAAATGAGAGTTTAGAGTTCCCAACCCAAACTACATACACAAGATAGAGGGTTCTTAACCATACTTCAAACTTTATAGTCCAAAACTAGAATTTGGTACTCCCATAGTCAAATCTATACAACCCAAAACAGATTCAGCATACCTATACTCAAATCTCCATACCAATACTCAAATTTAGTAATTCCATACCAGGATCTTCTTTCTTTCTTTCTTCTTCTTCCTTTCTTCTCTTCCTCTCTTGTCCGTATTTGCTCTCCCTTTTCCAAGACCAAATAAGATATTTTTGGTCTTATCCTTATTCATCTTATCCCCTTTTTATTTTACTTTATCCTCCAATTTATAATATTTGTAATCAATTTATAATATATTTTTACAATAACTCAAATCTTCTTTATTATTTGTAATTTAACTTTACATATTCCTACTTTTGTTTTTATCTTTATTTTATTCGAATAAATATACCTTTTACGCGATACCCAGTAAAACATGTTATAAACCGTTAGGGAATACTTTGGGGGTGTTACAACTCTCCCCTTAAAAGCACTCGTCCCTGGAATTCATACATGATTCGAAGAGTTGCGGATACTGTGTTCTCATAGTTGTTTCCGGTTCCCAAGCAGCCTTTCTTCTTTTTCTCTACCGTGGTGCTGCCGAGAACTTTCACTAATGGTACTTGTTTGTTCCGTTAATCAAGTTTACCTTCGAGCCAGTAATATTCTCAAGCTCTCATCATATGACAAATCTTCAGATCATATATCTCTTTGCACTGGTAGTATGTGCTGACTCATCAGAGCTGGGTATCTCCAAGCATCGACACATGAAACACATCGTGTAATCTGGGCCAACCCTGTAGGGAGTGCCAATCGCAAGCCACAGGCCAATACGCTCCAAAACTTCATGGTGGTTTCATGAACTCCTGGACTCAACTCGCGCTTTCCTCTCGACAAAACCAAGAATTTTCCCTCCATGCGATACCTTTGAAAGACCTTGTCTCCCACTTTATATCATTCAATATCTCTCCTTAGGTTGTATGGGCGACTTTGTCGATCACTGCAGCGCTTTTAACCCCTCTCACTTAATAGAATTTGTACTTTCTCTTCCGATCTTTACTATGTTCCATCTATTTGGGGTCACGCTTCATTCACTCGTCTCAACACACAGAGTTCTACATTTTCACCATACAAAGCCTATATGGCGCATACCAATGCTTGACTGAAAATCATGTTGTTATAGGCAATCCATCAATGGAATATACTCATCCCAACTTCGAAAATTTTATGACACAACCTCGGCGCCATACCTTCGAGCACTAATCAATTTCATTGTCCATCTCGCTTGCGGATGGAATGCCAGACGAAAATTCGGTAGCTTATAGTGCCTAAAGCTGACTGTAATTCCTTCCAGAACCTTGATGTAAATCGCGGATCTCTATCCGATAATAATAGACAACGGCACAATCGATGCAATCGCGACAATCTCATAATTCATGATGTTAGATAACTGCCTAGGTCGATCCATAGAATAAATTAATCCCTGACCGGTATAAAACGTGGGTCAATTTTGTGAGCCTATCTACAATCACCCAAATCAGAGTCATGCTTCTTTGTTGGTGCGAGGGAAACCCGACAATACAAAATCCATGGTAATGTTATCCGCACTCCATTGAGAATTGGAAGGATTTAACAAACTCATGGCACTGCAGTTCGCCTTTGATCACGACACGCTAAACACTTAGATACACATATTCACTACATTCTTTTCATTCCTTTCCACCAATAAAATCGCTTCAAGTCCCGTACATCTTATTCCTCCAGATGGAAGGGTAAATATCAGATTATGGTTTCAAATAGCAATCTCCTTTTTCTTTAGCCTTTTATCATCTCGGTACACATAATCTATTCAAATACAAACTTCCATCTTCTTCTCTTCTAAAACTCTGCCTTGTCACCACCCTAACCATCCTCAGAATTTTTCCTCAGAATCCTTCATCATTTTTCACAAGATCTATAATCATTTGCTTTTAAACTGTCATATTTTCTACTGAAAGCACATAAGGCTCCATCATTCCTAGTCTCCAATCACTGCCTTTCGTATGATACTCATACTAGCTGCCTTCTGGCTTAAAGCACTGGCACTATATTAGCTCTTCCGGGATGGTAATCTATGGCAGCCATAATCCTTTAGTTAATCGAAACCACCTCCATTGCCCCAAATTTAATCCTTTCTCAAGGTTAGCAAGTACTCGAGACTCTTATGGATCTACGGTAAATTTACACTTTTCCCGATAAGTAGTGTCGCCATATTTTTAAAGAAAACACTACCGAGCTAACTCTCTAGCCAGGAGTGGGATAATTTTTGTTCATGTGGCTTCAAATCGTCCGCGCAGATAAGCCACTACTTTCCCATCTTGCACACGCATCCTAAGCCAATGTTCAAGCATCACTATACAAGGCATACTCTTTCCCGGGCGTAGGTCAAGGCTAATACTCGGGCAGTTTCAACCAAGATTCCTTCTTAACTATTTAAACTATTCGAAGATTTTGTCCCGTCCACTCAAACTTTATTCCTTTCCCGAGTAATCCTGGTGAGCGGGAGTAGCCATGACTAAAGCCTCCTCATTAAATCTTCTATAATAACCTCGCTAAACCTAAGAAACTTCCTTCACCTCATGAGAGCATTTCGAGGTGTGATTTCCAATTACAACCGTCTAATCTTAGCAAGATCAACTCTTATATTCTCAAGAGACACAATACGGCTCTAGGAATGAAACTTCCTTAGTCAAAAATCTACACTTGCTGAGCTTAGCATATAACTTCTTTTCTCTTAACGTCTCTAAGACTATCTTCAGGTGTTGTTCATGCCCCTGCGCATCCTTAGGAATACACCGTGATGTCATCAATAAAACCACAACAAATTGATCCACACAAGGTCGGAAAACCCTATTCATCAAATCCATGAAGGCTGCTTGCATTAGTCAACCCAAATGGCATGACCAAAACTCATAAAATGACCATATCTGGCTCTAAACGCAAATTTCTATGACATCTCCTTCCTTTACTCCTCAACCGATGTCATTCATCAGAGGTCTATTCTAAAAGACACCGCCTCAATCGATCAAAAGATCTTTCGATCTCAAATGGTACTTATTTTTCACCGCTTACCTTATTGATTCATTGATAATCTGTAATGCACATCCGTGAGTGTCATCTTTCTTTTTCAATTAATAAAACAGTGCACCCCAAGGGGACACACTGGCCTGACATAAACTTTATCCAAAAGTTCGCAATTGACTCTTTGCACTTCTTCCAGCCCAATGGATTATCCCGCACGGTGCTCCTCACATAGGACTGCTCCCGGTACAATTTCTATGGCTAAGTCCAATTTCTCTCATGTGGAATACTGCAACTCTTCGTGAATAAGACCGAAATTCCCTTACTACTGGATCTTTTCTACATCAACTCGACCTCTCTGAGTCAAGTATCAAAGCCAAGAATGTCTCACATCCTTTCCTCATAATTTCCTAGCTTCTTGTATAGTGGAGATGACATTGACATTACACTTGATCCAATGCCTGTACTATTACCTCACCGTCGTGAGCATCTCAACATCACTGCCTTATCCACAATCCACGATAAATTTCTAAGTGTTTAGACAACCAATCCATTTCTAGAATCAAGTCAAACTTTAATGGTAAGGTTATCAAATCAGCTAGAAACTCTTTGTTTGTATAACAATGGGACAATTTCGTATATGTTATTCATAATTAACGCTAGCCCCAACGGACTAGTTACATGCATGTCAATATATTCTAATTTCTCCATTTCTGGTACTTGTCAAATACATGCTCCATGCACACATATGAATGAGTAGATCCAGGGTCAATCAATGCATGCATCTCAGTATCATATAAAGAAAATATACCCGCTATAACCTCAGGAGCATTCTGATCCTCACGAGCCTTCATAGCATATGCTCGTGCTGGAAAGGTAGGGCATAGGACGATCACATCGCTTTCCCACACTAAGCCTCGCCCTCTATCGAGACAGGGCCACCAGCCACCCCTCACGACGATCACGAAGGCCTGAAGTGGTGCCGCAGACTCCTCCCCGCCACTTCCTTGCTGGTTTCTATTATCTCCCTAACTCTGTGGGACACTGCTTCAAAATGTCAAGGCTTCCATAATCAGTAAACACCCTCCCCGTTAATATCTCCCGAACCCCAAAATGCCTTATGGCAAATGAGGCATTAGGGAATTTCTCCCCATTCAACCAAGACCTCACCGTGACTACATGTTACATTGACCTTGCTTCTACCCCTCGGGCGGAACTATATTCGATTGAGTCGAGACTCTCTAGCTATTTTTCCTTGAGAGGAGGACGAAGCACCTCTAGAAAACTTCTTCTTTTGAAATCTTTCTTTGTTGCTCGTTTAGTCTCTACTTACGTACTTGACCAACTGATAAAATCCACTGCTTAGAGAAGTCATAGGTGCCAAATACCTCTTGATGGAATCATGCGCCCATCTCTCATTAAATTGCCTACACTAAATATGTCTCTGAGGACTAATTCCTGCATATTTAATAAGACGGCTAAATTCATTTTCATATTCAGCCAACCGATAAGCTCCTTGTTTCAAATTTATAACCTGCTTTCCACTTAATCCCTATACATCTTTGCAGAATATACTTCGTCTCGAACTTGACAAAGAACTCCCAAGTCATGGGATTTGGAATCCTTGGACTTTGAGCACTAGTTTCCACCAATGTATGCCTCACCCCGCAATAGTGAGATCAAGAGCATGATGCTCTCTCGATCGGGAGGGCATCTAACCCCTTCTAATAATTTTCTAACTCTTCTAACCAAAATCTCGTTTTCTCCGACTTCTTCCATGTTCTCGACCCATGGAATTCCTCTCATCCATGTCTTCATCGTGTCTATCGAGCTTTAGAGGAGGCCGATACCATATAAAACCTGTTGGCATCTGCCATGGCATTCTCGCAAGGCTTATGTGGGCTCATTAGGTACATTACTTGAAGGTTCAAGCTGATAACCCTTGCTCTCTTGGGTTAACACTCTCAGCAGCTTCGGGACGATCCATCTATACAAAACACAAGGACATCCACATCAGGCCAACACATTACTAAACACGGGCTTTTCTATCTTATATTCTATTCAGAGCTTTTAATTTCCAAACTGGTTTTAGAATCCAAACTTTAGTCTCAGATAATTAATTAAATCAGACGCCTCAACTTGGCATAGGATGTCAAGTGAGGGTCACTCTTTTTTTTTTTTAAACTTATAACCTTTACAGTTACTCTACATATTCATGGATAATGTTAAACAATTATACTTTGTATTACATTCTGTAGCAATGGATTTACAAAAAGATATATATAAGCTCTAAGAGATGGAAATGTTCAATAATTTTTATTAATATTTACATTGGTTACAAATTTAAGATAATAAAATGTAATCTAAAGGTCTTC